>CM028249.1:43378044-43825118 GCA_016432835.1 Brassica nigra
TGTTATTACTTCGTTCAGTTACGTATTGCTCACATCAATTATACAAGGTATTAGTAAAATATAAACGTGAATTATATTGTTAAAATATTATGAATAAATTGACATACCTGATCAGTTTGAAGCGGAATGAAGGATCATAATATTGAAGTTTCATGCCTGAATGAACCGATGTAACACAAAGCATCAGTCTTACACTCCTCTCATCACGGGGTGGTGTCATACCAATCACAATAGAATACTACACACATAATCCAACCATACCAGGAAACTGGATTTCCAATATTTCTTCTATGTTGCCGTAGTAGACATGCGTCACGAACGAAGGCGAAACACCAGCATCATATGTTGTCCTAGAATGACCTTTCCTTGTGAATGCATATCCTCGCGTACAATATTTTGGATATGATCTGACCACATAGTTTTGTCCCGCATGATTCAGTATCCATCATCGAACCAAAACCTTTGGCCAAACCATCATTAACTTTATAAATTAAAACATATATGAGTGAAAAATTAATTACTTTATATTAAATATAAACTAATCATATGCATATATAAGCGTAATATGATATAAGACTCACATAACTAAGAAGCCATGCAGCAAATTAGTTATGTCAGAGTTGTTGAAGCTCATCTTACATGCATGCACGTGAGTCATCATGCAGCTCTGCCATATAAACAACTATATAAAAGATATTATCAATATGAAATAAAATTATTGAATATTAATCTAACAATTTAAATGAATAAATATTTGTACCTCTCATATTGTTGAACATCTTCACGGTTGGTGAGCAAATATGTTTGCAAATGGCGTCTTTCGATCTCCGTAAGTCTCCGGCTTATTGGGTTTTCCACTAAGTCGTCCTATTTTCTTGAACATGCTTGGAACAGTAATATGATATGTTGCTCTCTCCCCTGTCATCATGCCGAGCAGGTCTTGGTTTTTTGTATACGCCGATGGAAAATAGTTTTCAGCAAAGATGCGGTTCTTCATTGATCACCTTTGCGACTATAGATCCTGCCCTTACTTAAATTTTTGACCTTCTTCTTGGATGATGCATATAGCGCTCAAAAGATACATCCATTGGTACTGCACAGGGACCACCAAGTTCCAATTCTCTTGTGAGATGAATAGCAAGATGTTCCATTACATCAAAGAATGATGGAGGAAATATCTTCTCGAGGTTGCACATGCTGACTGGTATGTTTGCCTTGATTACTAATACCCTCTGCAGTCACTGCTCGTGCATAAATCGAAAAAACCTTATCCCTACATAGATAAAAGACAAAATTTTCTTAAGTATTAGGTTTATATAAGCATAATTGTTAAATATAAAAATCAATTAAAATGTAAAATATAAGATACCTGCAATTGCTTCATGAACATTACGTGGCAATAGTGGGGAAAAGCAAACGGAAGGAGGCACTTCATAATTACATGACAATCATGACTCTTCAAGCCAGTAAACTTTCCTTCGCTTCATCAATGCAGTTCCGAAATTTGATGCATAACGTCGGAAATTGCACTCTACCTGTAATCCAATCAAATAACTCTTCTTTGCAGCACCATCCAGCCGATAAATGGGAAAAGGGCCGTACCATTCTCATCAACCTGAAGTTCAGACGATCACAGATATCGACTAAATCCAACCTTGACTTTAAATTATCCTTCGCTTTATATTTGGATGTTAAGGATTGTGTTCATCAGATTGTTGAAAAGTTCTTCTATATGCATGACATCTAAATTATGCCGAAATAGATGATCCTTCCAATATGGCAGATCCCGAAAATACTCTTTTGTGCCAGTTATGTAGCTCTCCAACGCGTGTAGGAACCAAAATTCGCACTGTCGAGTTTCGTTTGATTTGGAGAAAGCCAAGTAAACTTAACCTTCCACGAAGGTCCGGATATCTGCTGGAGCCACAGACGACACAATCAATGCGAGTTTAAGTTGTAAAATAAAATCGTAAAATAGAGCGAAAGAGATCTTATTTCGATCGCGTTTGGCGTGAACAACAGGTAAAGAAATCGCTACAAGAGCTGTCGAAGGTCCGCTAGTCCGGCGCCTAAATCTAACCTAGTTGAGTCGCAGCTCGCTAGTGAAAACAGAAAATAAATGCTAAATTTGCTCTAAGTGCTAAAGTGCTCTGGAAATTTTGTGATGATTTGCTCCTCGCCCAAAGCTCTCCTTATATACTCCTCTTAAGACGGTCTATCTTCCTTCGGGCTGAATTGGGCTTTTTCCATTTTCGTCCATCTTCGTGTTTATCGGGAAACTTGACATTTATCTTCGAAAACTTGACATTTATCTTTTGGAAACTTGACATTTATCTCTTATGTGAGGATAAGGATAAACCGTCATAGTTATCCTTCCTTTTCGGAAAATCGTAAGTGGGCCGTTTTGGTCATGTCGGGCTACTTAGGCGTTTTTATGGTTTTTCGAGAGAATAGTCTTTGAAGGTTTCGGCATTTCCGAAGGAATACCAATTCCTTGTATAGTCGAGATGTTTGGTGTTTAGAATAACTGTGATCGTTTTATACAATGAATCGAAATCCATTCATCATTCGAACCTTTTATTGTCTTCGAGATTTCTCGAGTATCGGGATCAAAATGGACTTGGATTCGTAGACTTCCCGTCTTCGAGGGTTTGAGTAAAGAGGCTTCGAACTTAGATTTTAAAATATGAACTTTTAAACAATCGAGAAGGCTTTGTGGAAGAATCGTTGTGTTTCTCGAACAATCCGAACATGGGTTTAAGGGACCAAGATGTTGCCGTTGCCCGAGATCACGAGACGATTGCACGGATGGGCGCCAGGACTCTTGCCGGCGCCAGACGGGAGACGATGGGCCTGCCGCCGGCGCCAGACGGGAGAGGACGAGCCTGCCACGGCGCCAGGCGCCTGCCGCCGGCGCCGGCCGGCTCGGGCAGGCGTGGTCGTTACGCGGCGCCAGGCGCTGGCGTGAAATCGGCTGCAGCCGGCGCCAGGTGCCTACCGCCCGGCATGAGCGCAGGCGTGGTCGACCTACCGCGGCGCCAGCGCTGGCGTGGTCGGCCGCCCGGCAGGCGCTGGCGTGTTGACCTGCCGCCCGTGCCGTGTCCAGCGTCCTCGAGGCTGCTGTTGCTCGCCTTCGTCGATCCGGGGCTCACGCGTTCGTTCATGCCTTCCGTAAGTTCGTCGAGTGGCGACCCGTTTCTTGGTTTTGATCGTCACTTAGTTTTCTTCGAGGACTTTCGGTGTGCGATTTCGCCGTTGACCGATTTTGACCCCACAGTTAGCACCCAGCTAGCTAGGAACCGTAGTGCCTTTCGGGTCCTAGCTTGCGGTATATAGCCGTATGGGAAGGTGTAGATCGTGTCGTTTGCCAAAGTCGGGGTAATAGTGATTTTACCTCCTTTATAAGGATGGAGTAAGAAATCTCATTCATTTCTTACTTCATCATAAAAAATCATCTCTCTCAAGAATCCTTTCTCTCTCTTTGAGAAAAATAATTTCAAGATCCTCCAAGAGAAATTCTTCTTTCCATTCATCCTCGGATGACTCTCCTGCGTGGCGGTGAAGCAAGAGGAGTTAGTCGATGAGAAGCGAAGAACGGCGTATTACCGAGCTCTTGTGGGCTCGGCCTCTGCCAGATGTCCCTGTTCGAAGAGACCTTTGAGGCTGCCTGGTGCTCCCTTTACGCCGAGCTTGGTTTCACGTAAATATCTCAGGACTCTTCGGGATTTTTACCAGATTCCTGATGGAGTTAAATTCTGAATCCCTGTCGGCCGAGAGTGCGATGGATCCTCGGAAGGTTTCTTTACATGTTCGAGGCCTTCCTTACGATTGCCGCATGTGGTTCCCGATCCCGGTACCATTGTTCGCGGCCGTCGCCGAACTTTCGATCAGCCAGCTCAGCGTTCCTGCCTTAGAGAGTTGGCTTGGCGTACTGATCGCAAGTTATGAGCTCGGGATCGATCTTAGTCCCGATGATTTGAAGGTCTTTGGAGCACTTTCGGCCAGCGGGGAGGCGGCGGTTACTACTCCATGGTGCCAAAGAAGGATATGGCCATAATTCAGGGGACTACTTGAACCCTAAGTCGTGGCAGGGCGTTTCTTCTATGTCGAATAGATGGTGAGTCTGTCGAGGAGAGCTGCCTCCATCTATTTCCGCACGCATGGAACTTCAACCGAGGTATCTGATGAAAACTTCGTTGTCTATTTCATCATTTCGGAAGTGCGAGTTTTTAGTGAAAAGTTTTGCTTTGTAGAGAATGGGGCTATTCGCATATGCGGTGATCTTTTGTCAAGAGGGATCTCCTTCGTCAAAGGACGTTTTCTGGAAGTCCTTCACCCTTGAACGGATTCGAGACACATGCGGCTTTACGGTCCCGAGACCCTGTCTCGTAATGCGATGTCGAACCGGTTATCGAAGCCCCTACTCAAGGCGTAACAGAGATCTCGTAAAGGAAAGAAATTGACTGTGGGGAAGGTTCGAAGATCCTTCACCGTTGGGGAAAACCCTAGTTTTATTCCAGCGGAAAAGCGAGCCAGCGATTTTCCACTCCCCAACAATTTCTTTGACGGCCTTCCTCCGGAATTTGTTACTGACGAGTCGCTGGAGGATGAGGAGAAGCAGCGGGTTTTGCCGAGTTTGCGGATCAATGAGGTTTTGTCCTTTGAACTTCTTAACCGTATTCTTGAATCTGTATATATGTATATTTATTGATCTTGAATTTATGCAGGGACTAAGAGTGTTTGGCAATGCGCTTGATGATGAAAGGACTTTTCTAAGGTCCTAATCAAATTATGTAGTATATAAGATTGTCGAACCAGTCCTAAGTGATCATGAAACAGAGGGAATGCAAGCCTATGCTTAATCTAAATGAAATCATTAAAGAGGATGATTATCAAACTAAGACAATAAGTAAAATGCAACAAAAAGTAAAACTTTCTTTCTTATGAGGAGAGTGAGACCCATGGGTGTAGGGACTTGATATCAAATGACTAAGATTCAATCCAAGATGCTGACATTTCAATCAATCTAATTCCTTATGCCTAGACAACAAAACTAAGCAAGCTCTATCTCTAGATGGATGCTCTTTTGCAATGATCACCCAAGTACACCAAATCTCTTTGGCTGTAATGATCAAAGCAAACATGGAGAATAAGTCTAAAAGCAATCTTAGCTTCTTTGACAACTAATTTCTTAGGCAAAGCAAGCTAAAAGCATAGATGAGTTGGTTCAGGCATTTCATAGAACACCTTTCGGGCATGAAATGCCTATAGATCTATTTTTGAGAGGCCAACTCAAATATAGCTTTAAGAACACCAAATCAATGCAAGGAAATGATAGATCTAACATTAAGCACCTTGGATCTACACTTAATCACTCTCAATCACCCTAACCCATGGATCTTAAATGGATCTACTCACTAATCCACATGCTTACTCTTAAACCCATGAGAGATTCAAGCTTAAACATATAGAGAAAGAAAGGGGATGAAATCAAACAATGAAGAACACAAAGATAAGATGAGATTATGAATCAAAGATGAAGCTTTACTCAAGAGGTTTATGTGTTCTTAGATAGAAAATAAAATGAGTCCCAAACTAGGGATAATAAGAGTATTTATAGTAGGCTTAAAAGCCCTAAACACATAGAGTAATGGTCTAAGCCCATCAAAATGCTCCAAAAGGAAGAAACTCGGATACCCTGGTCGGATAGGTACCCACCAGGCCGGGTATGACCACCCGCGTATGAGGATGCTCGTCCGGTTTGTCTAACTGTTCGGGTTGTCCTCCCCGGGTGTTCTGAGCCGCGTGCTGTCCGTGTCCAGCAGCAAGCAGGCCGTGCGGGTCCTTCAGGCCGCGTCCTTCAAGTCGGGTGTGGAGGCCGTGCGGGTGCTTCAGGCCGCGTCCTCCAAGTCGGGTGTGCAGGCCGTGCGGGTGCTTCAGGCCACGTGTGCCAAGGCCGGGTGTCGTCTGCTCGAGTGTACTGGGGTCGAGTGGAGTGGTGCGCGGCGAGGGAGGTCGGGTGTGATAGGCCGCGTCCTGATCCTGGGCGTTCTCCATCGTCGGACCGTGCGGGTCGTCTTCCTCGGGTGCGTCCAGTCGGGTGTTGTTCGTACGCGGGTGGCTTCCTCCGGGTGTCCAGGCCGCGTACGTGCTTTCTGTTCCCGCGGTCAGGCCGGGCGGGTTATCGAGGTCGCGACGTCTGTCCGGGTGCTGCATCGTCCAGCATCATCCCTTCGTCCCGTGCGGGCTGGTCAGGCCGAGTGTGCTGACCCGGGTGTACTGACATGCTTTCACTCAAATAATCATAACTCCTCCAATATGGCTTCAAATGGCTTGGAACCAATCCCAATGGAAAGCTGACTCAAAATGCTATGTCTCCACCAAATCTTAGCACAGAAAGACTTCTTTATGGCCATCGTCCATGTCCATCTTTCACCCTTCATTTTGTAACAAAGTACCCCAAACACCTTCAAATTCTCCAAAGTACACTCCAAGACCTGATAAAGACTTATGAATGCAAAATGAACCTAAATATGCCTAATGTCTAATCTAGAAGGGATAAAATGCACAAAATGGAAAGCTAAAACAATGAAAATATGCAAGACATCAACTCCCCCACACTAGTCCTTTATTTGTCCACAAGTAAACTAGCAAGGACTAAGGAGGAGAGGTTTGAAGGAGGGGACTCATAGCCAAAAGAATGCTCTTCTTAGTTCTCAACTTGATAACCTAGCATAATCATACCAACTAGCTAGAGCAAGCACTCAATCCAACTCTAACTTCTCAAGGCCTATCTCAACTCTTTTGATCCCTACACTTACTCATCATGAATCCACAATCCACAAATCTACTTGCTCTCTAAAATCATTAAACAAACTCAAAAGATCTCTTGCAAATGGTCAAATGGTCCAAATCACTTGGTTTGGTAAGAAGGATGCTTTAGTGCAAAGTGAATCAATAGGTTCAAGGTCATCTTTCAAGGTGGTTTACTCTCAAAACAAAGTAGCTTTGACATTGCACATAATATATCTAAGAAAGGAACAATTCATGCATACAATGCTCAATCTCCATTATCCTACCCTTTTCCTAAACATGAAAGCAAATTTTACTCTATTCCCCAATGCCAAGCTCCACTCTCTCTTCACTCACCCAAAGAATTCCCAAACTCTCAAGAACATTTTCCCACTTAGAACTCTTCACCTTTTGAAGTCTACAAAGGATTTTACACTTTTAAACACTTGCTAGCTCATAACAACTTTGCTAGCCCCTTTATTCTTCTCTTTCCTTTTTTTCTTTTTTTCTTTTCTCTTCTCTTTTTTTTTATTTTATTTTTTTTTTATTTTTATGAATGGGGGCCAAGACTTTCATTACAAACTTGAGCTAGACTTTCATTTGTTTATCCCTAAAGACTTAATCACTTTTGAGCTCTAAGAGTCTACCATTTCTTTCCTCTCTTTCTCACACTCCCAAGATCAAACTTTACAACACTCACCCCCATCCTAGAAGCTAGACAATATGAATATCTAATCTAGCTAAAATGGAGACCAAGCATTGTCGTTCCCAATACTCTCAACATTATGCACATGTAAAGCTTTCCAAAGAAGGCCTCACTCAACAAATAATGAAGGCTTGAAAGGAGGTAAGGGTTTAAGGGTGTGGAGTGCCACTTGAGCTTGTCCAAAAAGATAGGCAAAGAATGGGAGGGACAACTCAAGTGTTCTATCCATGACTTAGTACACAAGGGACCATGAGCAAGAGACTTAGAGTCTAAATATGACAGGAGCAAGCTTCAAAGAGAGAGCACCGATCAATCAAAGAAGCATCAGGAAGAGCTTTCAAGGCACAAAGTTTACAAGTTATCCTAAGATTGCTCAAGCTATTTACTATGATTATGAAGGTTATCACTTTAAGAACTTAGCATGAGCATCTTTACGAGGCAGCTATCATCCTTGTCCCCTTATGCATGATGCAACCTATATGATGATTTTTCTCTTCTTTTTTTTTTTATGCAAGTGAATGATCTAGACTCAATCCTAATGCAACTACATGATTCTTTTTTGCTTTTCAAATTTTTCAAATTTTTTTTTTTGGTTTTTTTTCTATGCAATAACTATCTACAAGTGCATGCAAATGACATAAAACACAAGACTATTAGCAACTTGACACCTTCCCCACACTTAATTCACACAGTCTCTGTGTTTGCTAAATGTGGAGAAGTGTCCAAGGAAAGAAAGGAAAATGAAAACCAAATGAAATGATGAATGGTATATACCTCGTGGTGGAACCTCTCAAGTACGAGTAAACACACCTCCCATTGTATCTTCCAGAGAAGTAATGAGCTGACTTCAAGTAGGTGAGATCAATGAAAGAGGGACCGGATGCATCATCTCCCAAGCTAATACCTTGGTGCACAAGCAATGGTGTGATCAAGCCACCTATTCCAATCAGAGCCTCTGGATCCCTGTTTGTCCAAGCATAATCCTTGTAGTACATGAGGCGCCTCACAAAGAATCCAACCATACCAAATTCAGCGTTGAAATCAGTGGGGACTTCAGGTAAGTGAGGAGGTGAGGCAAAGTGCTGGATAGCTTGGTGCATGATGTTCAAATCTTCTCCATTCACGTTACTTGGCTCTTTCCTCGGGAAGATGGTGTGGACAATCAGCCTATGGAGGTAGCGGACTGATGGATGCCTGATAGAAGCATTCTTGTCTCTGCTGGACACTCTATCTTTGCCGGATAAGAACTTGTAAGTGAAGTGTGGAAGGGTCTTCCCTTTAGGAAGCCCTTTGAGCTTAGGCAAAGAAGACTCCTTCAAATCCTTGAGGCCTAGCACCTCTCCAATCTCAGCAAAGGTCATGAAATAGGTCTTCTTATCAATCTTGAAGCTGATTCTTCCCCACCTTTGTTCCTTATGTAGAGAAGAATGGAATGTGGCCTCCAAGGATGCCATGAATTGGCAAGAGACCTCTTTATGTGTTGGGTGAGCCATGGAATAGAAGCTGTCCATGTTCATGAGAGCAAGCAAATCCTTCATGTCTTGGTCAATCTCTAGCTCTCTCATTAGCCTCACATCAGCAAATCTGGTTGGAGGCCAAGATACTCCTTGCCTCATCTGCTCCAATAGTTCAACTTCAGTTGGCTTCCTCTGTCGATCTCTATGAGGACTGAACCCTAACTTTTCGAAAGTTTCTTGCTCAGCCACACCACCATTTGGAGAAGATGCTTCTTCAACAGTTTCATCTACTTGCTCCAAGGGTGGAGGTGCCAATGTCTTTGGGTTTGGTGCCTTGATTCTGATCTTGGTGGGAGGAGTGGGTTTCTCAGCATCCTTCTTTGTGTTCTTTTCCAAAACAAGAGGTCCCACACTGTGAGATCTTGGAGCTCTAGCTTTCTTTGAAGGAGTGTGCTTGTGATCACCAACAGCCACTCTCTTACCATCCTTCTTGGCCTTTTTATAGGCATCATCAAGCACTTTCTCATCACTAGTCAACCTCTTGCCTTTGTAGTCTTGTGATCAACATCAACCACTCTTTTTCCATCCCTCTTAGACTGCTTGTGGGCCCCAGCAGTCCCTTTCTCATCACTAGCCATCCTTTTTCCTTCATTCTTGGGTTGCTTGTTTATCCCATCAACCACTCTCTTTCCATCCTTCTTGGCCTGTGCTTTCTGTCTCAACATAGCCAAAGCTTGTTGCCTACGCTCCTCCTCAGATTCAGGCATGGAGCCTAACTCTTTCCCAAACCTAGCAGTCTCTTTCTCAGCAGCCTCAGCCTTCTCTTGTGCAATCAAGTTCTCATCTTTCCTTCCCATTTGAACCTGAAAAAATATCAAGACTTGGACAAGATTAAGCACAAGGAAGAAAGAATTCTTTGGGAAAGATAGGTGCTTGAATGAACACTTGCAAACCTAGTCTAAAACCAGCAACCTAGCAAGACTATCAAAGCAATCAAGCTCCCAAGTCCAAAAAATTCTATTTTTTTTTTTATGAACAAGGGAACCTAATCTAGCCTATTTCCAAGCAAAAGCACCAAGCAAGTTGAAATTGAATGTTAAAAAGCTCTAGAACATCAATTCCAATCAATTTAGACCATAATCAACCAAAAGTAAGAACCTTTTCAAAACCCCAAATCTCATGAACCCTAATTTTTCAAAGTTCAAATTAATCTCCATTCCACCATGAAATCAACTACCCAGCATGATATATAAGCTTTCCCTAGTCTAATTTACAAGAATCTAGCAAGAAAAGCTCAAATTTCAAGTTCAAATTTTAGGGTTCATGAGGGTTACGAATTTGAACTTAGAGATACCATACCTTGCTTTGGATGAAGGATAAAGATGAAAAGGTTCAAGAAATTAGATCTAGGGGAAGAAGGCCTTGATGTGGGAAAAAGAAAATTGTGATTTGGTTGAGATTTGACAAAGTTTTGGGAATTTATGTTCTTGGAGGCTAGAGAGGATTTTGATGTGAGGAAGAAGATGAAATGAGGAAAGAGAGGTGGATTAGGGTTTTAAAAGGTTTCTGGGTCGGGTGGAAGGGTTCTGGGTCGGGTTCAGGTGGGTTTGGGTCGGAAAAAGGGGAAAAACACTTACCTGGGTCGGGCGGGTCGCGGCTGGGTTGTCTCGCGGGTCATGGCTGGTACGCGGGTGCGGGGGCTGTTGGACGACCCGGGTATGTCCACCCGCGCATGTCCCTTCGTTCCGTGCGGGTGCTGCGTCCGGTATCATCACCCGCGTACGTCCGTCTGTCTGTTCTGATCCTTCCACACGTGCGGGCTTTGTGTCCCGAGTAACACCACCTGGGTACGTCCGTCCGTTCTGGTCTTTCCACCCGTGCGGGTGCCGTGTCCCGAGTAACACCACCCGGGTACGTCCGTCCGTTCTGGTCTCTCCACCCGTGCGGGTGCCGTGTCTCGAGTAACACCACCCGGGTACGTCCGTCCGTCCAAACCTCAAAGGGAAAATTTCACCTCTTTTTTCTCCTGATCACTGAACCAACTCACTTCTTTTCGTGTCTCCTCCATCTCATAACCTCAGTGAATTCATTCTCAAGCTCCCAACCTGGCCCCATCATCATTCAAAGGACCTGTTGCTGAAAAATAAAAATCCTAATACAATATGTACAAGGATAACCATGGGACTTCCTCCCAAGTGAGCTTGTTTAAAGTCACTAGCTTGACTTTGCCTCCTTTGAGGTTAGGCAAGGGGAGCATCAGAGAGTGGGGTTGATGTCCCATCCTCCTTTGGTATTGTGGCCATGTATTCCTTGAGTCTCTGGCCATTCACGGTAAAGTCATTACCCTGCTTATCCCATAACACAATGGCTCCATAAGGCCTCACTTCTTTGATCACAAATGGACCAGACCACCTTGACTTAAGGTTTCCTGGAAATAGCTTTAGTCTAGAGTTGTAAAGAAGCACTTGATCTCCTGCCTTGAACTCTCTCTTGAGGATGTGCCTGTCATGGAAAGCCTTAGTCTTTTCCTTGTAGAACCTTGAATTCTCAAAGGCGTCCATCCTTATCTCATCTAGTTCATTGAGTTGAAGAAGTCTCTTCTCCTTTGCACCCTTGATGTCAAAGTTTAAAAGCTTCACAGCCCACAATGCCTTGTATTCAAGCTCAACTGGCAGGTGGCAAGACTTCCCATAGACAAGGACTTCCCATAGACAAGGTTGAAAGGAGTAGTGCCTAGAGGAGTCTTGAATGCTGTTCTATATGTCCAAAGAGCATCATCAAGCTTGGCTGACCAATCCTTCCTCTTAGTTCCTACAACCTTCTCCAAAATCCCCTTGATTTGCTTGTTGGAGACCTCCACTTGGCCACTTGTTTGAGGGTGATAGGGTTTTGCAACCTTGTGTTTCACTCCATTCTTCTTGAGAAGACCCTCAAATACCTTGTTGATGAAATGTGAACCTCCATCACTTATGACCACTCTTGGAACTCCACACCTTGGGAAAATAGTGCTCTTGAACATTTTGACCACCACTCTTGAATCATTTGTAGGACTTGCTATTGCTTCCACCCACTTTGATACATAGTCCACAGCCACCAAGATGTATTTGTTGCCATAAGAAGAAGGAAAGGGTCCCATGAAGTCAATCCCCAAACATCAAATACTTCCACTTCAAGGATTGGGTTTTGAGGCATCTCATTCCTCTTAGTAATGTTCCCACTCCTTTGGCAAGAGTCACATCTTGAAATGAAGTCTTGTGAGTCTCTGAACATGTGTGGCCTCCAAAATCCAGCTTGTAGCACCTTTGAGACAGTCTTGAATGTAGCAAAATGGCCTCCATAGGAAGATCCATGGCAATGTAAGAGGATTCCTTCAACTTCTTCTTCAGCCACCACTCTCCTATAGATCTGATCTTTGCATAGGGTGTAGAGGTATGGTTCATCCCAATAGTATCTCTTCAAGTCCTTGTAGAACTTCTTCTTCTCATACCCCGCAAGCCTCAATGGTTCCTTCCCAGTGGCTAAGTAGTTAACCAAATCAGCGTACCAAGGTAAGTTGTTCTCATCAGCTGCCTTGACCTCTTCAATCTTTTTTCCAGTCTCAATGACTGCCACCACTGACATGATGGCCATGACATGCTCTTCTCTAAGTCCCTCATCAATAGGGATTCCAATTTCAATCCTCAACCTCGACAAGTGATCAGCAACTCCATTCTCAATCCCTGGCTTGTCTCTAATCTCCAAGTCAAACTCTTGAAGCAAAAGGATCCACCTTAGTAGTCTTGGTTTGGCATCCTTCTTTGCTAGGAGGTGTCTCAAAGCTGCATGGTCAGTATACACAATGACCTTGGAACCCACCAGGTAGCTTCTGAATTTTTCAAAGGCGAAGACAATGGCCAGCATCTCTTTCTCTTTTGTGGCATACTTCATCTGTGCATCATTCAGGGTTTGGCTAGCATAATAAATCACATGAGTTTTGCCATCCTTCTTCTGCCCCAGGACAGCCCCAACAGCAAAATCACTAGCATCACACATTATCTCAAAAGGGAGGTCCCAATCAGGTGGTTGGACAATGGGAGCACTAACAAGGTCACCTTTTATCTTCTTGAAGGCCTCAAGGCAATCTTCATCAAAGCTGAAAGCGGCCTCCTTGCACAGCAACTTGGTCATGGGTCTAGCAATCTTTGAGAAGGCCTTGATGAATCTTCTATAGAACCCAGCATGGCCAAGGAAGTTCCTGATGTCTTTCACTGTCTTTGGTGGTGGCAAGCTGACCATCACCTCAATCTTAGTCTTGTCCACTTCAATGCCCTTTTCTGAAATCTTGTGTCCAAGCACAATCCCCTCTTTGACCATGAAATGACACTTCTCCCAATTCAGCACTAGGTTGGTGTCTTCACATCTCTGTAGGACCCTGCACAAGTTGGACAAACAAGCAGAAAACGAAGAATCGTAGACAGAGAAATCATCTATGAATACCTCCACTATATCCTCAATGAGATCTGAGAAGATAGAAATCATGCACCTTTGAAAGGTTGTTGGAGCATTACATAACCCAAATGGCATCCTTCGATAAGCAAAGGTGCCATAGGGCATGTGAATGTTGTCTTCTCTTGATCATTGGGATGTATGGGGATTTGGAAGAACCCTGAATACCCATCAAGAAAACAATAGAAAGGATGGTTTGCAAGCCTCTCAAGCATTTGATCAATGAATGGCAATGGAAAATGATCCTTTCTAGATGCAGAGTTGAGCTTTCTATAATCAATACACATCCTATGGCCTGTTATAGTTCTAGTTGGTATCAATTCATCCTTGTCATTTTTAACCACAGTGATACCACCTTTCTTTGGAACTACATGCACATGAGATACCCATTTAGAATCTGAAATAGGGTAGATAACACCAGCATCTAAGAGCTTAAGAATCTCCTTCTTTACAACATCCTTCATGTTAGGATTGAACCTTCTTTGATGCTCTATAGAAGTCATTGATTCATCCTCTAGATGTATCCTATGCATGCTCAAAGAAGGTGATATCCCTTAATATCATCTAGTGAGTATCCAATTGCTTTTCTAAACTTTTTAAGTGCATTTAAAAGTTGAGAAAGCTCAAGTTCAGTAAGTTCACTATTCACAATGACAGGATATGACTCATTAGGGCCTAGAAATGCGTACCTTACACCATGGGGAAGAGGTTTTAGCTCCACTTTTGGTGCCTTGAGCTCACTCCAATCATCTTGTTGGGTGTCCTCTTGTTGAGTGACTGAAACAGCTTGGTGCACCTCTTGTTTGAGCTCCTCATACTGGCCTTTATCAACAATCTTCTTGCGAGAATCCAGCATGGCTGCAATAGCATCACTCTCTTGGTTCTCAACCACTTGGACCTCTTTATCCACTGTCAAAGCATGCTGCAAAGGGTCCTCTATTGTCAACTCTCCAGTGCCAATTCCTCAAGGAGTTCATCAGCAAGAGCTTCCATCTCCTCTATGTAAAACACTTGGCCTTGCACAGTTGACCTCTTCATTACCTCATTGATATCAAAATGGAGAGTGTGCTCTTTCCCCAAATGAAGATCAATCTTTCCTTCCTTCACATTGGTAAGGGCTCCTGCTGTGGCTAAGAATGGTCTTCCAAGGATCAAGGGGTCTCTAGCTTCTTCATCCATCTCAAGAACAACAAAATCAGTAGGAATTTCACAATTTCCCACCATCACAGGGAGGTCTTCAAGGATACCAATGGGGAATTTGACTGAGCGATCAGCAAGCACCAAAGAGAGTTTGCACTTCTTGTATTGGCTGAACCCAAGCTTCTTGGCAACAGATAGAGGCATGAGACTGACACTAGCTCCCAAATCACATAGACATCTCTCAAACATAGAAGGACCAATGGCACAAGATAGGGTAAACCAGCCTGGATCCTCTAGCTTCTTAGGGATTGTCAATCTCTGGATGATGGCACTACACTCATGAGTAAGAACCATCATGCCTTCCATTTCCTTTTCTTGGCAGCCACAGCATCCTTCAATAACTTGCTGTATTGAGGGACAAGCATGAAGGCATCAATGATGGGCATTGTGACTTGAACTTCACTCATTTGCTTCTCAAAGAGTGCTTTGTATTTCTCCAAAAGTTGCTTCTTGAATCTTCCAGGAAATGGCAGCTTAGGTTCATAGGGAGGAGGAACAAAAGAAGACTCTTTTGTTGGAGTGGCAACTTCACCATGCTTTAGTGCTTTCTTCTCTTCTCCAACCTTTCCTTTACCCTTAGCTTCAACAATCTTTTCTAGAATTTCCTCATCAACCTTCTCATCTACAATCACAACATCATCATCTATGTTGATAGCCACCCCTTAGTCTCACCATCCTTGGGGAGAGTTCTTGGAGGTAGCTCTCTACCACTTCTCAAAGTGATTGCCTTCATTGGTTCCTTGGGGTTTTGCTCAGCCTTTCCTGGTAGTGTTCCTTGTTGGCGACTTGGCTGAGAGTTCATGGAAGCAAACTGATTCTCCAAAGCTCTAATCTTGTTGTTTAGCTCAGTATAGCTGCTATCAATCTTGGAGTGAACAGTCTTGAACTCATGGCCAACGTCCTTGGCTGCTCTAGCTTGACCTTCCAATAGTTGTTTGAACATAGCTTCCATAGATGAACCTGGAGCTTTAGCTTGGGAGGAGCTACCTTGAGCTTGAGTAGACTGATTGCCATGGTTTGCAAAACCAGGAGGAGGATTCTGTCTAGGCTGGTAGTTCCCTTGCTGAGTGTTTTGCTTTTGTTGATAGCCGCCTTGCTGGTTGTTGGGTTAAGACCTTTGCTGGTAGTTGTTGTACTGAAAGTTAGGCTCCTTCCTGTACCAAGTACCATTGTTGTTGATGAAGCAAAGCTCTTCTTGTCCTTCTAACCCTTCAACTTCATTAACCTTAGGCGGAGTTTCCTGACTTGGACCACCCACAAAGTGGATCTGCTCCTGTTTGGCTTGGTTAGCAATCAGCAAGTCGATCTTCTCTTGCAAGGATTTGATTTCCTTCTTAGTCTGGTTGTCATCAAGTCTGGTTGTTCTATCAGCTCTGTCATGTTCTCCACTGTAAACTGAATCACTGTGGGAACCGAAATTCACACCGTCAATTTCCGATAAAGATTTGTGGAGGAAAACCGAGTTAACCCGATCTTCCTTGAAGGCCCCGGATATCTGCTGGGCCGCACACGATACAATCAATGAGAGTTTTTGTCGAAAAGTAAAAATCGTAAAGTAGAGCGGAAAAAGATCTTATTTCTGAATTCGCGTTTTGAACGTGCACAACGGGTAAGAAATAAGCTACAAGAGCTGTTGAAAGGTTCGCTAGTCCGGCCGCCTAGATCTAACCTAGTTGAGTCGCAGCTCGCTAATGAAAACAGAAAGAGAAAGCTAAAACGCTCTAAGTGCTAAGTGCTCTGGAAGTTTTTGTGATGATTTGCTCCTCGCCCAAAGCTCTCCTTATATACTCTTCTTAAGACGGTCTATCTTTTCGCGGGCTGAACCGGGCTTTTTCCATTTTCGTCCATCTTCGTGTTTATCGGGAAACTTGACATTTATCTTCGGAAAACTTGACATTTATCTTCTGGAAACTTGACATTTATCTTTTGGAAACTTGACATTTATCTCTTATGTGAGGATAAGGATAAACCATCATAGTTATCCTTCCTTTTCGGAAAATCGTAAGTGAGCCGTTTTGGCCACGTCGGGCCGTTTAGACGTTGTTACTGTTTTTCGAAAGAACAGTCTTTGAAGGTTTCAGTTTTTCCAAAGGAACCCCAATTCCTCGTATAGTCGAGATGTTTGGTGTTTTAGAATAACCGTGATCGTACCAAACTCACGAAGATTGATCCAAACAAGCCAAGGTGGGATCAGACCGAGCATGATGGGACCGAGACCAAGGCGAGGACCGTCGACCGGCGTCAGGGCTTGCGCCGGCGCCAGGCGGCTTGGAACGCGTCGCCGGCGCCAGGCGGGTGCCGCCAGGCGCCAGGCCGGCGCGCGGCCGGGTGCCGCGGCGCCAGGCCGGGTGCAAGGCGCCAGCTGACGCTGCGGCGCTGGTGCCAGGGCGTCTTGCCGTCCGTGGGTTTTCTGTTGTTCGATCTTTCCCGTTAGTCGTTCGTGGGAAATCCTTGAGTTTGGAAGGATCTTTAGCCGTAGATTTAGAGATAACCGTTTTCAAGGGTTTGAGCAATGTGGTTTGAGCTTTAGGCGTTTAAAGATGATCTTTTAAACAATCGAGAAGACTTTGCGGAAGAATTATTATAGTTTGCGGACAATCCGGACATGGGTTTAAGGGACCAAGATGGTGTCGTTTCCCGAGATCACGAGACGATTGCATAGATGGGAACCAGGACCCTTGCTGCCGGCGCCAGACGGACAGGGCAAGCCTGCTGCCCGTGGTCCTGGCCCCACGGTGCCTGCTTGCCTTCGTTGATCCCGGGCTCATGGTCCGTTCATGCCTTCTTGTGAGTTCATCGAGTGATGATCCGTTTCTTGGTTTTGATCGTTACTTGGTCTTTCTTTCGAGGACTTTCGGGTGACCGATTTTGTCCCCAACAGTTAGCCCCCCAGCTAGCTAGGACCCGTAGTGCCTTTCGGGTCCTGGCTTGCGGTTTAGCCGTATGGGAAGGTGTAGAGACGTAATCGTTTGCCGAAAGTCGGGGTAAATAGTGATTTTACCTTGTTTATAAGGAGGGAGTAAGAAATCTCATTCATTCTTACTTCACCATAAAAAGTCATTCTCTCTCAAGAATCCTTTCTCTTTCTCTAAGAATTATGTCTTCAAGATCCTCAAAGAGAAATTCTTCTTCCCATTCTTCCTCGGGTGATTCTCCTGCCCACATGACGGTGAAACAAGAGGAGTTTGTTGAGGAGGAAGCGAAGAATACGTACTACCGAGCCCTTGTGGGTTCGCCCCCATCACTGCCAGATATCCCTATTCCGAGGAGACCTCTGAGGCAGCCTGGTGCTCCTTTTACGCCGAGCTTGGTTTCTCGTAAATATCTCAAGGTTCTTCGAGATTTTTACCAGGTTCCCGAAGGAGTCAAATTCCGGATCCCTGTCGGTAACGAGAGTGCGAGGAATCCTCCGGAAGGTTTCTTTACATGTTACGAGGCCTTCTTTATTTATTGCCGTATGTGGTTCCCGATCCCTGGTGCCATTGTTCGTGCGCTTCACCGCTTCGAACTTTCGATCAGCCAGTTCAGCGTTCCTGCCTTGGAGAGTTGGCTTGGTGTACTGATCGCAAGTTATGAGCTCGGGATTGATCTCGGTCCCGATGATTTCGAAGGTCTTTGGGGCACTCGGCCGACGGGGAATGACGGTTACTGCTCCATGCTGCCTAAGAAGGATATGGCCGTAATTCAGGGGACTACTTCGAACCCCAAGTCGTGGCAGGAGCGTTTCTTCTTTGTCCGAATAGATGGTGAGTCTGTCGAGGAGAGCTGCCTCCATCTATTTCCGCAAGCATGGAACTTCAACCGAGGTAATATGATGAACAACCTGTTGTCTATTTTACCATTTCGGAAGTGCGAGTTTTTAGTAAAAAAGTTTCGCTTTGTAGGGAACAGGCCTATCGCGCATTTGCATGGTGATCTCTTTGTCAAGAGAGATCTCCTTCGTCAAAGGCCGTTTTTCTGGAAGTCCTTCACCCTTGAACGGATTCGAGACGCAGTAAGACTTTATCGGTCCCGAGATCCTGTCCCGTCATATGATGCCGAACCGGTCATCGAAGCTCCTACTCGGAGGCGTAGACAGAGATCTCGTAAAGGGAAAGAAATCGATGGTGGGGAAGGCTCGGAAGATCCTTCACCGTTGGGAGAGAAACCTAGTTTCGTTCCAATGGAAAAAGGCGGAGCCAGCGGTTTTCCGCTCCCCAACAATTTCTTTGACGGCCTTCCTCCGGAGTTCGTTACTGACGAGTCGCTGGAGGATGAGGAGAAGCAACGGGTTTTTGCCGAGGGCTCCCAGCGTGTCAACGAGGTTTGGCCCTTTGAACTTCTTAACCGTACGTTTGAATCTGTATATATGCTTGCTGATCTCGAATTTATGCAGGGACTAAGAGTGTTCAGCGATGCGCTTGACTCGAAGTTTCCGAAGTCCAGGATAACTTCAAGACCACGAAGGCGGCGAGAACTTTTCCGTTCCGACAAGAGGTAAAGGCGCAGAACGCGAAGCAAGCTGAGCTTCATGCTCGAGCTCTTGTTCGGGCGGAAAGGAGAGGAAGGAGGATGGTCGCAGCTGAGGTGGCGAGACGGGCGGAATCGTTTGCTGCTGAGTTTCAATGTTTTAAAGAAGCTCAGGAGTTTGTTGGCGATTTCAGCGAGTGCGTGGCTTCGGTCGAACCTTTACAAGTCTCAGAACCGGATTTCTATTTTGATTCGAGATCGCTGAGATGAAGGACTTTATGGCCGAGTGTGCTCATGCTGAGTCCTTGGTTCCTCCAGTTGAGGAAAGAGTTCGGAGACTATGGGAACCTATCGAGGTTTCCGAGGATACGGTGGAGGCGGAGCCGATGAGAACGCCGAGGTGGTGGGAACGCTCAAGCGTGAATGAGGAAGTGGACCAGCCTGCAGGTTCATTCGGGATTTTGTTGGGTCAAAATCGGTCAATGACGAAATCGTCACCGAAAGTCCTCGAAGAAAAGCCGCGGCGATCAAATCCAAGAAACGGGTCGTGCCGATAAAACTCACGGAAGGATCGTCCACTCCATCTGGCCAAAGGCGAGGGTCCTGGCGCCCATCCATGCGATCGTCTCACGATCTCGGCAATGACAGCATCTTGGTCCCTTGAAATCCATGTCTGATTGTCCGAGATCTACAATGAGTCTTCCAGTAAAACCTTCCCGATTGTTTAAAAGATTCATCTTTAACATATCTAAAACTCGAGCCACATTGCTCTCATCCTCGACGACGGAAAATCTGAAGATCTAAGTCCATCTCAAAATCCCGATACCGCAGAATCTCTTTGGAAACATTTATCTCGAGATCTACGACTAGAGACCCTCCCAAAACTCGAAGATTTCCCAAACAACCGACGAGGGAAAGATCGAACAAACCCACGACGGCAAGACGGCTGGCACCAGCAGCACGCTGGACGCTGGCTTCGCCGGGCACCCGGCCTGGCCTGCACGGACGCTGGCTGGCTGGCGCCGGGCGCACTCGCCTGGCGGGCGCACGCTGGACGCTGGCTGGCGCCGGGCGGCACGCCTGGCGCCGGGGCACGCTGGACGCTGGCTGGCCTGGCGCAGCGCACCGCCTGGCGCCGCGGCACGCTGGACGCTGGCCTATGCCGGGCGGCACCCACTTACGCCGGCGGCACTCGCCTGGCACCGGGCGGCATCGCCTGCGCCGCGGCACGCTGGACGCTGGTTGGCCTGGCACCGGGCGCATGCGACGCTGGCTGGCTATGCCGGGCGCGCGCTGGACGCTGGCTGGCCATGCCGGGCACGCTGGACGCTGGCTGGCTCGGCGCCGGCGGCACGCTGACGCTGGCTGGCCTGGCGCCGGGCGGCACTCGCCTGGCGCCGGCACTCCACGCTACCGCCGCGGCGGCATCGCCACGCTGGCCGCCTGGCGCCGCGGCACCCGGCGCCAGCGGCACGCCGCTGGTCGGCCTGGCGTCGTCCACGGCCTCGCCCCGCCTCGCTCCTATCGCGCCGTTCGATCCCATCTTAGCTTGTTCGATCAATCTACGCAAGTTTGGTATGATCACGTTATTCTAGAACGCCACTTCCTCGACTAAACAAGGAATTGAGGTTCCTTCGAAACACCGACCTTCAAAGACTGTCCTTCAAAACCGTAAAACGCCTTAACGCCCAACGCCCAAAACGCCCACGCACGATTTTCCAAAAGGAAGGATAACTATGACGGTTTATCTTTATCCTCACATAAGAGATAAATGTCAAGTTTCCATAAGAGATAAATATCAAGTTTCCAAGATAAATGTCAAGATTTCAAGATAAATGTCAAGTTTCCGATAAACACAAAGATGGACGAAAATGGAAAAGCCCGACTCAGCCCGCGAAGATAGACCGCCATAGAGGAGTATATAAGGAGAGCTTTGAGCAAGAAGCAAACCAGATCAAAAACGTCCGAGCACTTAGAGCAACTTAGCATTCTTTTCTGCTTTCACTAGCAAAGCCGCGACTCAACTAGATAGACTTAGGCGATCAGACAACCTTGCCGACAGCTCTCGAGCCAAGGCTCTTACTGTTGTTCACGCCAAACGCGGATTCGAAATAAAATCTTTTGCTCTATTCTTTTTTCTTACGATTTTATTTCGCTTTGATTTCTTTGTCGAACTGATTGTGTCGCAGCGCCCAGCAGATATCCGGACCTTCGGGAAGGCTTGGTTCACTTGGCTTTCCTCCAAATCAACTTAATTTGACGGTGCTAATTTCGGTTCCTACAGTTTGGCGCTAGAAGGAGGGGGTTACGGATCTATCTATCTCGCAACTGCACACGCCGATCATGTCAGCCGACGCCACCAAGGATCAGCCAGCCAGACGGAACACCTGCCGATGCCAACGCTGAGAAGACTCCAGCTGGAGACGCCCACAGTCACTGCTGATGCAAACACTGAGGCGCCAAGCAGATGAAGGAACTGTTTACTACCAGCGCCGGGCGAACAACAGACAAGCTGATAACCTCGCCGCAAAACAGGTCGATACCTTAACTGCGAGGAGCAAGTTGCCGCTGATCCACCAAGGCACGCCATGCAGGAGACTCGACTTCGATCTCCGGCACGAGAAAGATGCCCCGAAGAGCCCACTCCCGGGAAACGGCTCGAAGGACAGCAAACGACTCGCAGAACCTTCCACTCGCCGCGGAAACAAGGAAAGCGACGCCGAACGATCGATCTGATGTCAGCGACCGATCGACCCTTCCGATGAAGACGCTGACATCCACCCCAGTGAGAACCCGGCCAGTCCGCCGGCAGACGGTATCCTTCGATAGGCCAATGACAGTAAGAGGAAGAAGAACTCTACCGATGGAGCAGGAAGAACTCGCGAAGATCAAACTCGATCTATCGCGACCAGCCGCCGACAGGTTCGAGGAACGCCGCGGCAATAGCGAGATCCATGATCTCCGCGAATCTCTCAAAAGACCGCGGCTGAAGTGAAAGCGTAAAATCGCAGATCCATCAGCGACCAGTTCTGCCCCCGAGATCGATAGACTTCTCGAGGAAGCACGGAAAACGCCTTTCACCACTGGATCACGGAAACACGATCTCAGACCCAGGAAGATCAAAATCCCGCCTATGACGGTACGACGGATCCTAAGTCACACCTGCAGTCCTTCCAGATCGCAATGGGTAGGTGCAAACTCCCGAACGCGAACGGACGCAGGTCATTGTCTTCGCCGAAAGCACCTCAAAGGTGCTGCGCCGAGTGGTTCTCCGCTCAAAAGGAACTCCATCGAAGCTTCCGCCTAACTGGCCTCGGCGCTTTCAAACAGTACTCCATGTTCATGGATAGAGAAACGTCCGACGTGGATCTATGGAGTCTAGCTCAGAAGGAAGACGAAGTCGCCCGCCGACTTCATGCGGTTCAAACTGGTGATGGCCAGAGTAACGGCATCAGCGATAATGTCGCAATCGACTGAAAACTCTCGTACAAGTCGGTTCGAAAGTGGATACTACTGAAAACCGCTGACAATCCAGGATACTTCCACAAGGCAACGGACTTCATCATCATGGAAGAAGAGATGAAGCTTCTATCGCGAGAAGCACGGACCGCAGAAAACCGCGCCCAAGAAGAAACCTCTCGAACGACAAATACGCCCATCACGGCGGAAGACGCCCAAGGCGCAGCATAACTACGCCATCAACTCGAGCAAGGCAAAACCTCCGAAACACCTGACCAGGAACCAGTACAAGGATAACTCCTACTGCGAAGTTCCACGACCAGAGGTCACTCCACCGCGAACTGCTCGGCGCTCGCTCGCGAAAACTCCTCACCGGGCGAAGCTATCAAAGGTCAAGAGTATAAAGGACTTGCTCCTGACTCGATCGCCAAAGACTAACAAAACTGTTCCAAGACCGCTACACCAAAACCAATCAGGGAAAAGCGCTGAAGAAGACAGACGACCAAGGAACAACAGCAGTCGCCAGAGGGTAAACATGATCATCGGAGGATCACAGTTCTACCAGGACTCGTCTCATCGATAAAGCCTACGGGCTAAAAGCCGAGACCAGTTCCAACTGGTTCCCTGACAGCCATGTTCCTAACCACACAATCGCTGAGGAACACGACCGCCGGAATCGACAAACCTCACCGCATCTTTTGTAATCGACCTGGTCATCCAGATCTCAAGTCGGCCGCATTCTCGCCGATACTGGAAGCACGGTCAACGCCATCTTCCGCGACACCCTCTACAGGATGAAGATCCCACTTGGGGAAGTCGCCCCGAGCCAAAACCTTTGACGGGTTTCGCGCCACTACCATGACCTCGAAAATAAAACTCCCACCATGGCAAAGGAAGTTACAAAGATCGCCGAAGTTTGCAGTAGTCGACAACCCGCCATCTACAACGCCATCATGGGAACCCCTTGATCAACTCCATGAAGGCAGTACCGCCCACATATCACCTCGGTATCAAGTTCCCGACCGACCGAACCGCAGCCATCCGGGTAGCAGAAACCGAGACTCGCTACCTAGCCGAAGTTCAAACTGCTAAAAGATCGAACGCGGGTCAACCCAAAACGAGCAAAGGAATCACACAACATTCCAAGACTCAAGGAAAGATGATCCAGAATCATCCAACAGGCAACGATTCAAGAAGGCGACAAAGCCTCTCAATCCACCGCCGAAGACCGACAGCTCGACTCCGACAAACCACTGATCCGATCAGCACGATCGAACGGAAACGCACGGGAGTAAAACGTCCACGCAACTATCAGAACTACGAGATGGCTTGATCCTCGAAGAGGTATCGAGGCAGCTCGTCGAAACCCGACGAAGTTCAGCTATCCCCTCACCAAAAGGGGACTGCGATACTCCTATACTCCCACAAAACGCCAAAAATCCGAGATATGTACTTTAAACTTCTCAAATTTTTAATAAAATTCTTTCTATCTTTCATGCTTACTTAAACGATCAACGCTTCGAAAACGAAAATCATATCTTCAAAAGAAACGCGAGACGCCGCGAACTTCTTAAAAGATAACAAAACTCAGATATCCGCAAAAGACAGTCCACCAGCGACTTAAAATAACTCACGGGCCGACATTCCGACGGACGCCATAAGAAACGCTTTCACTCAATACAAAATCGTAGTCAGACCTAAGGGTCCTCTTACATCCGACAAGGATATCATAGCGCTATACAAGAAACCCAAAATTTTGGTTTAGCTGCCTCGATATATTCCGAAGATAGCTCGATTCTTTAACACAAGTCATATAAGCCGCTAACTACCGCGGACTTTAAACAAAAGAATCAGGAAGAAATCACTAACAGGCAAAACGAAGCCGATCAGTCATCGCACAGCCTCAAAGCTGAGAGTAAACCTAGGTCTTGCCCTAAACCCAGTCTTGCTGGATCTTGACATCTCACAGACATAGTATCGTGATACAGATCCCAAAACATGTCTCTTATCGCTACACCTAAAACGCCGCTAAAAGTAGCATACGGACCAAGCGAAAAAAGAGTTAGGATAATGACTACTCGTGATCCTTCCCTCTACACTTGACGAAAGTATAAATCAAAACAAAAGACTAAATCTCGCAAATTTTCATATTCATAAAAGCCGCAAAAGACGGCAGGATTCAAAGCCACCAACGGCCAGTCCCAAAACATAAGAATGCAACCTCCAACGGTCGCAGGATAAAATTACTAAAACGCCACACACGCCAGAAAATTCAATTCACAAAGGAAGTCAACGCTGAGAAACCGGATGCAGAAATCCCAAATGAACTAGCAGGCTGGTCCACTTCCTCATTCACGCCGAGCATTCCCACCATTCTCGGCGTTTCATCGGTTCGACTCTCCATCAGATCCTCGAAACCTCGATAGTTCCCATAGTCTCCGGACTCTTTCTTCTACCGGAGGAACCAAGGACTCAGCATGAGCACACTCGCCATGAAATCCTTCATTTCAGCGATCTCGAATCGAAGAGAAATCTGGTTCTGAGACTTGTAAAGATTTACGACCAACCTCGCACTCGCTGAAATCACCAACAAACTCCTGAGCTTCTTTAAAGCATTGAAACTCAGCAGCAAACGATTCCGCCTTGCCACCTCCGCCGCGCATCCTTCTTCCTCTCCTTTTCCACCGACGAGCCCGAGCGAAGCTCAACTTGCTTCGCTCTGTGCCTTCACTTTGACGGAACCGAAAGCTCTCGCCCACTTCTGTGGTCTTGAAGTTAGCAATCCTGGATTTGCGGAAACTCGAAAGCGCTAAACACTCTTAGTCCCTGCATAAAACTCAAGATCAGCGTGCATGCTTATATAATGGATTCAACGCAAGATTAAAGAAGTTCAAAGGACCAAACCTCGCTGACGCGCTAGGAACCCTCGCAAAACCCGTTGTTTCTCCTCATCCTCCAGCTAATCATCAGTAGTAAACTCCGAGGAAGGCCATCAAAGAAGTTGTTAGGTGGAAAACCGCTGGCTCGTTTTTTCCGCTGGAACAAAACTAGGTTTTTCTCCCAACGGTGAAGGGTTTTCCGAGCCTTCCCATCGCCGCATTTCCTTCCCTACGGACTCTGCTGCCCCGAGTAGAGCCACGGTAACAGGTTCGGCCGTGACGAACAGGACCCCGACCGATAAAGCTTAACCGCATCTCGATCCGCTCGAGGGTGAAGGATTTCCAGAAAACGGCCTTTGACGAAGAAGATCTCTTGACGAAAACGCTACCAGGCAAATGCGCTGTAGGGTTGTTCCCTAACAAAACGGAAATTTTGTTAAGACTCGCGACTCAAAGTGAGATAGACAATAGAGTTTTCGTCAGATACCGGTTAAAGTTCCATGCTCGAATAGATGGCAGCTCCTCGACAGACTCGCCATCTATTTGAACAAAGAAGAAACGCCCTGCCACGATTTGGGATTCGGTAGTCCCTGAATCACGCCATATCCTTCTTAGGCAGCATGGAATAGTAACCGCCACCTCGCCGGCCGAAAGTACCCCAAAGACCTTCAAATCATCGACCAAGATCAATCCCGAAGTTCAGAAGCGATTAGTACGCCAAGCCAACTCTCCAAGGCAGGAACGCTGAGTTGGTTGATCGAAAGTTCAAGCGTGAAGCGCATCTAACAATGGCACCAGGAATTGGGAACCACATACGCAATACGTGAAGAAAGCTTCAGAACATGTAAAGAAATCTTATGGAGGATTCCTGCACTCTCGCTACCAACGGAACTGGAATTTGACTCTTCAGAACCTGGTAAAAATCTCAAGAACCTTGAGATATTTACGAGAAACCGAAGCTGCGAAAAGGGCACCGGGGCCTCTTCGAACAGGGATCTCTGGCAGTGTCGGGCTTAACCTACAAGGGCTCGGTAATACGATTCCTTTCTTCCTCGACCAACTCCTCGCTTTACCGCTACATGGGCAGGAGAGTCATCCGAGGATGAATGGGAAGAAGAGTTTCTCTTTGAGGATCTTGAAGACATTGTTCTTAAAGAGAGAGAAATGATTCTTGAGAGAGAGAGTAAAACCTTGTGATGAAGTAAGAATGAGATTTCTTACCCATATAAAGGAGGTAAAATCACTAACGATTACATCTCAACACCTTCCCATTATCGGTTATACCGCAAGCTAGATCCGACAGGCTCTACGGTTCCTAGCTAGCTGGGGCTAACTGTTGGGGTCAAAATCGGTCAATGACGAAATCGTCACCCGAAAGTCCTCGAAAGAAAAGCCAAGCGACGCATCAAATCCAAGAAACGGTCGCCGCCGATAAAACTCACGGAAGGATCGCCCACTCCCATCTGGCGCCAACGGCGAGGGTCCTGGCGCTCCATCCATGCATCGCCTCATGATCTCGGCAATGACAGCATCTTGGTCCCTTGAAATCCATGTCCTGATTGTCCGAGATCTACAATGAGTCTTCCAGAAACCTTCCCGATTGTTTAAAAGATTCATCTTTTAACATATCTAAAACTCGAGCCACATTGCTCTCATCCTCGACGACGGAAAATCTGAAGATCTAAGTCCATCTCAAAATCCCGATACTGCAGAATCTCTTGGAAACAATTATCTCGAGATCTACGACAGAGACCCTCCCAAAACTCGAAAGATTTCCGCAAACAACCGACGAGGGAAAGATCGAACAAACCCACGGACGGCAAGACGGCCTGGCACCAGCAGCACGCTGGACGCTGGCTGGCGCCGCGCACTCGCCTGGCGCCGGCGCACGCTGACGCTGGCTGGCCTACGCCGGCGCACTCGCCTGGCGCCGCAGCACGCTGGACGCTGGCTGGCCTATGCCGGCGGCACTCGCTCGCTACCGGGACGCTGGACGCTGGCTGGCTGGGCGCACTCTGCCTGGCGGCGGCACGCTGGACGCTGGCTGGCCTGCCGGGCGGCATTCGCCTGGCGCCGGGCGGCACGCTGGACGCTGGCTGGCGCCGGGCGGCACTCGCCTGGCGCCGGGCACTGCCTGCCGGGCGGGCACGCTGGACGCTGGCTGGCCTGGCACCGGCATGCGGACGCTGGCTGGCTACGCCGGGCGGCACGCTGGACGCTGGCTGGCCTGGTTCGCCGCACGCTGGACGCTGGCTGGCCTATGCCGGCGGCACGCTGGACGCTGGCTGGCCTGGCCCGGCGGCACGCTGGACGCTGGCTGGCTTATGCCGGGCGGCACGCTGGTTGGCCTGGCGCGGCACCGCCTCACGCCGGGCGTATGGACGCTGGCTGGCCATGGCCCGGCACTGCCTCGCCGGCGCACTGCCACGGCTGGTCGCGCCGGGCGCACTGGCCTGGCGCCGGCGGCACTGGCCACGCGGGCCGCCTGGCCGGGCGCACCTGCCTGGCGCCGGCAATCGCCGCTGGTCGGCCTGGCGTCGGTCCACGGCCGCCGCCCCGCTCCTATCGCGTCTGCTCGATCCCATCTTAGCTTGTTCGATCAATCTACGCAAGTTTGGTATGATCACGTTACTTAGAACGGCACTTCCTCGACTAAACAAGGAATTGAGGTTCCTTCGAAACACCGACCTTCAAAGACTGTCCTTCAAAACCATAAAACGCCTTAACGCCCAACGCCGCCAAAACGCCCACGCACGCATTTTCTCAAAAGGAAGGATAACTATGACGGTTTATCTTTATCCTCACATAAGAGATAAATGTCAAGTTTCCATAAGAGATAAATATCAAGCTTCCAGAAGATAAATGTCAAGATTTCAAGATAAATGTCAAGTTTCCGATAAACACAAAGATGGACGAAAATGGAAAAGCCCACTCAGCCCGCAGAAGATAGATCATAGAGGAGTATATAAGGAGAGCTTTGAGCAAGAAGCAAACCAGATCAAAACGTCCGTGAGAGCACTTTAGAGCAACTTAGCATTCTTTCTCGTTTTCACTAGCGAAGCTGCGACTAACCAGGATAACTTAGGCGATCAGACTAGCGGTAACTTGCCGACAGCTCGTAGCAAGGCTCTTACCGTTGTTCACGCCAAACGCCGATTCGAAATAAAATCTTTTGCTCTATCTCTTTTCTTACGATTTTATTTCGCTTTCAGATTTCCTTTGTCGAACTGATTGTGTCGCAGCGCCCAGCAGATATCCGACCTTCGTGGAAGGCTTGGTTCACGGCTTTCCTCCAAATCAACTTAATTTGACGAAAGCATTTCTTCCTACAGATTTCGTCCGGGTTTCTCGATGTTGACTTCCTTTGTGAATCGTATGTTTTGGCCGTGTGCCGCTTTTAGTTTTATTCTGCGAATCGCTGAGGTTGCATTCTTATGTTTTGGGACTGGCGTGGTGGTTTAGAACTCGCCGCCTTTGGCGGCTTTATAAATATGAAAATTTGCAGATTTCGCTTTTGTTTTGATTTATACTTCGCATCAAGTGTAGAGGAAAGAATGCGAGTAGTCACTTCAGATCCTAACTCTTTTTTGTCGCTTGGTCCGTATGCTACTTTTAGCGAGCAGGTGTAAGCGATAAGAGACATGTTTTGGGATCTCGATAATGCATACTATGTCCGGTGGAGATGTCAAGATCCAGCAAGACTGGGTTTAGGGCAAGACCTAGGCTTACTCTCAGCTTTAGTGTGCGATGACTGATCGGCTTTCGCTTTGCCTGTTAGTGATTTCTTCCTGATTCTTTGTTTAAAGTCCACTAGTCAGCGGGCTTATATGACTTGTGTTAAAAGAATCGAAGCTATTCGAGTTTACCCGAGACGCTAAACCAAAATTTTGGTTTCTTGTATAGGCTTATGATATCCTTTGTCGGATGTAAGAGGACCTTGTGGTCTGACTACGAGTTTGTATTTGAGTGAACGCTTCGAGGGTCCCGGGGCCAATCGACGGGCATAAGTTGTTTTAAGTCGCAGTGGACTGTTTTATGGATGATACGAAGTTTTGTTATCTTTTTCAAGTTGCGACGCCTCGCTTTCTTTCAAGATATGATTTTCGTTTTTCCGGTTTTATGCTATGAGCATAAAAGATAGAAAGAATTTTATTAAAAATTTCAAAAGTTCGAGTACATGTGCGGATATTTCGCTTTGTGGGGAGTATAGGAGTCCCCTTTTGGTGAGGAGGATAGCTGAACTCGCCGGTTTCGACGAGCTGCCTACGACTTCTTCGAGGATCAAGCCATCTCAGTAGTTCTGATAGTTGTCGCGAACGCTTTTACTCCCCGCGCTGCCGTCTGATCGTGCTGGTTGGATCGCCGGTTTGTGCGGGTCGAGCTGTCTCTTTATGGCGGTGGACTCGAGGCTTTGTCGCTGTCTTGAATCGCGCCCGTTTGATGATTCTGATCATCTTTTTCGAGTCTTCGGAATGTTGTGTGATTCCTTTGCTCGCTTCAGGTTGGCCGCTCATTCCGATCTTTCGCAGTTTGAACTCGCTAGTAACAGAGTCTCGACTGTTTCGACTGCCCATGGCTGCGATTCGTTGAGTCGGAAATTTGATGCCGAGGTGATATGTGGATGGTACTGCCTTCATGGAGTTGATCCGGGTTCCCATGATGGCGCTAGATGGTCACGGGTTGTCGACTACCGCAAACTCGACGCATTTTGTGACTTCTTTCGCCATGACCGGAGCTTAATTCTTCCGAGGGTCATGGAAGTGACGCCCGAACCCAGTCAAAGGTTTTGGCTCAGGAACTACTTCCCAAGTGGGATCTTCATCCAGAGGGTGTCGCGAAGATAACGCTGACCGTACTTCTGTATCGACGGGATGCGCCGACCTCGAGATCCTGGATTACCAGGTCGATAACCAAAGGATCGCAATGAGGCTTGTCGATTTCGACAGTTTCCTGTTCCTCGAAAGTGATCGCGGTTAGGAATATCGCTATCCGAAACCAGTTGGATCATTCGCCCTCCGCTATTGTTGTCGCTTTCTATCGCCCGCTCTCCTTCCGCGCTTTTCACCCGATTGGTTTTCGGTCACGCGTCCTCGGAGACAGTTTTGTTGGTCTTTGGGGTCAGAGTCCGGAGCAGGTCCTTTATACTCTTGACCTTTGATAGTTCGCGGTGAGGAGCTTTGCGGCGAGCCGGATGGCAGAACCTTGCAGTTCGCAGTGGAGTGACCTCTGGTTTCGTGGAACTCGCAGAGGAATTATCCTTGTACTGGTTCCTGGTCCAGGTGTTTCCAGAGGTTTTGCCTTGCTCCGAAGTTGATGGCGTAGTTATGCTTGCCTTGGGCGCCTTCCCTTCGTGATGGACGCTTTTGTCGCTACAAGAGGGTTTCTTTCGAGGACGCGTTTTCTGTGGTCCGTTCGCGATGAAGCTTCATCTCTTCCTCCATGATGATGAAGTCCGCTGCTTTGTGGAGGGTATCCTGGATTGTCCGCGGCTTTTCCAGTAGTATCCACTTTCGAACTTCGACTTATACCGCAGAGTCTTCCTCGTATGCCGATTGCATTGTCGCTGATGCCCGCTACTCTGGCCATCACCAGTTTGAACCTTCGCGATGAAGTCGCTGGAGCGTACTTCGCCCTCCTTCTGAGCAAGACTCCATAGGTCAACGCGGACGCTCTCTATCCATGAACATGGAGTATTTTTGAGGAACGCCGAGGCCAGTTGGCGGAAGCTTCCATGGAGTTCCTTTTGAGCCGGAGAACCATTCGAGCGAGCGCCTTTGAGGTGCTCGACGAAGAGAAGACAATGACCCGCCTCGCTCGCGCCCGAGTTTGCACCTACCCATTGCGATCTGAAAGACTGCAGGTGCGACTTAGATCCGGCTGCACCGCCATAGACCGGATTTTGATTTTCCCCGGTCTGAGATGCGTTTCGTGATCCGAAGCGGTGAACGGCGTTTCTCCGGCTTCCTCGAAGTCTATCGATCTCGGGCGGAACTGGTCGCCTGATGGATTTTGCGATTTCACCGCTTTCACTTCGCCACGGTCTTAAGAGATTCGCGGAGATCATGGATCTCGCTTATGCTACCGGGCGTCTCGATTTTGTCGGCGCTGGTTTTGATGGATCCGAAGTTTGATCCTCCGCGAAGTTCTTCCTGCTCCATCCAGTAGAGTTCTTCTTCCTCCCTGGATGTCAGCGCTTCATCGGAAGGATCCGATTGGTCGCTGATATCTAGATTGATGCGCCGACGCCGCCTTTGTTTCCGTGAGCCGGAGTGGAAGGTTCTCAGGTCGTTTGCTGTCCTTTCGAGCCGTTTCTCGAGTGGGCTCTTCGGGCATCTTTTTCTCGCGCTTCGAGATCCGTCGAAGTCTTCTGCCGCGCCCTTGGTGGATCCGCGGCAACTTGCTCCTCGCAGTTAAGGTGTCGAACCTGTTTTGGCGAGAGGTTATCAGCTTGTCCGTTGTTCCGCCCCGTGTCTGGGCGGAGGTAAACAGTCCTTCATCTGCCTGAGCGCCAGTGTTTGCATCAGCAGTGATGTGGACGATCTCCAGCTGGAGTCTTCAACGCTGGCGCCGACGGGTGTTCCGCCTAGCTGGCTGATCTTTGGTGACGCCAGTGACATGATCGAAGCGTGCAGTGCAGATAGATAGATCCGTAACCCACCCTCCTTCTAGCCAACTGTGGGAACCAAATTCACACCGCCAATTTCGAGCAAAGATTTGTGGAGGAAAACCGAAGTTAACCCGATCTTCCTTGAAGGTCCCGGATATCTGCTGGGCCGCACCATACAATCAATGAGAGTTTAAGTCGAAAAGTAAAATCGTAAAGTAGAGCGGAAAAATCTTATTTCTGAATTTCGCTTTGAGCGTGAACAACGGTAAGAAATAAGCTACAAGAGCTGTCGAAGGTCCGCTAGTCCGCCGCCTAGATCTAACCTAGTTGAGTCGCAGCTCGCTAATGAAAACAGAAAGAGAAAGCTAAAACGCCTAAGTGCTAAGTGCTGGAAGTTTTGTGATGATTTGCTCCTCGCCCAAAGCTCTCCTTATATACTCTTCTTAAGACGGTCTATCTTTCGCGGGCTGAACCGGCTTTTCCATTTTCGTCCATCTGTTTATCGGATAAGGACATTTATCTTCAAAACTTGACATTTATCTTCTGGAAACTTGTTTGTAATTGACATTTATCTCTTTATGTGAGGATAAGGATAAACGTTTTATCTTTTTTTCGAAGAATAGTCTTGAAGGTTTCGGTTTTTCCAAGAACCCAATTCCTCGTATAGTCGAGATGTTTGGTGTTTAGAATAACCGTGATCGTATTCAAACTCACGAAGATTGATCCAAACAAGCCAAGATGGGATCAGACCGAGCATGATGGGACGGAGACCAGACGAGGACCGCCGACCGTCGCCGTGGGGCTTTCCGCCGGGCGCCAGGCCGCTTATGAACGCCCGCCGCCGGGCGCCAGGCCGGGTGTACCGGGCGCCAGGTTTGCCGCCAGGCCGGGTGCCGCCGTGCCAGGCCGCCGCCGGCGCCAGGCCGGGTGTGCACGCGCCAGGTCGGTGCCGCCGGGCCAGGTCGCCCGCTGCGTTCGCCGGCGCCAGATGTCTTGCGTCCGTGGTTTTTCCGTTGTTCGATCTTTCCCCGCTAGTCGCGGGCGGGAAATCCTTGAGTTTGGAAGAATCTTTAGCCGTAGATTTAGAGATAACCGTTTTCAAGGGTTTGAGTAATGTGGTTTCGAGCTTTAGACATTTAAAAGATGATCTTTTAAACAATCGAGAAGGCTTTCAAAAGAATTATTATAGTTTCCGGACAATCCGGACATGGGTTTAAGGGACCAATATGGTGCCGTTGCCCGAGATCACGAGACGATTGCATAGATGGGAACCAGGACCCTTGCTGCCGGGCGCCAGACGGGACAGGCAAGCCTGTCCGCGCCGCGGTCCCGCGTCCACCGGTGCCTGCTTGCCTTCGTTGATCCCCGGGGCTCATGGTCCGTTCATGCCTTCTTGTGAGTTCATCGAGTGATGATCCGTTTCTTGGTTTTGATCGTTACTTGGTCTTTCATTCGAGGACTTTCGGGTGACGATTTCGTCGTTGACCGATTTTGACCCCAACAATCACTCTTCACCATGTTGTCCACCAGCTCCTCAGCATCTACTTCAGACCTGCCCAGGAAGAAACCATTGCTTGCTGTATCCAATCTTGCTCTAAACTCAGGAAGGGCACCTCTATAGAATGTGCTCAGCAAACCCTCCTTTGAGAAGCCATGGTGTGGGCACTTAGCTTGATATCCCTTGAACCTTTCCCATGCTTCACTACAGCTTTCCAAGTTCTTCTGCTGGAAACTAGAGATCTCATTCCTCAGCTTGGCTGTCCTAGATGTGGAGAAGAATTTCTCCAAGAAGGCCTTCTTGCAATCATCCCAAGTAGTGATGGAATCACTAGGTAGAGATTTCTCCCATTGGCGTGCCTTGTCTCCTAGAGAGAATGGAAACAACTTGAGCTTGAAGGCATCTTCGGACACACCATTGGTCTTGGACAAGCCACAATAGCTATCAAACTTGTCCAAGTGATCAAATGGGTCTTCTACAGCCAAGCCATGGTACTTGTTGTTCTCAATCACACTCAACAACCCTGACTTGATCTCAAAGTTGTTAGCTTCCACAGCTGAGGCGCTGGATGCCCGTCCTGTTTCCATGAATGTGAGGACGGTCATAGGTGCCAATGTCTCTAGCTGGCCTCTGTGGGTGTTGTTGTTGCTGGCGCTGTGGTCTAAGGTTGTCAGCTCCTTGACCATTGCCATCTTGGGGTTGATGCTGGTGATCATCCATCTCAAACCCCAACCTCTGAATGTGAGCCTGTTGCTCTCTTCTCCTTCTTGCTATTTCCCTCTCAAGTGTAGCTATCTCTTCAACAGTGGGAACCAGGTTAGTTGCGCCCCTGCTTCTTGTGTTCATACACCTGAAAATCAAAGAAGATGCAAAAGGAGAATCAATATCACAAGAAAAGAAAAATGATTTAGTCTCAAGCAAGTGACTAAATCCCAATGTCACAATCAACTTAGAATTTGGCAACGGCGCCAATTTGATGAAAAGACTTTTCTAAGGTCCTAATCAAATGATGTAGTATATAAGATTGTCGAACCAGTCCTAACTGATCATGAAACAGAGGGAATGCAAGCCTATGCTTAATCTAAATGCAATCATTAAAGAGGATGATTATCAAACTAAGACAATAAGTAAAATGCAACAAAAAGTAAAACTTTCTTTCTTATGAGGAGAGTGAGACCCATGGGTGTAGGGACTTGATATCAAATGACTAAGATTCAATCCAAGATGCTGACATTTCTATCAATCTAATTCCTTATGCCTAGACAACAAAACTAAGCAAGCTCTATCTCTAGATGGATGCTCTTTGCAATGATCACCAAGTACACCAAATCTCTTTGGCTGTAATGATCAAAGCAAACATGGAGAATAAATCTAAAAGCAATCTTAGCTTCTTTAACAACTAATCTCTTAGGCAAAGCAAGCTAAAAGCATAGATGATTTGGTTCAGGCATTTCATAGAACACCTTTCGGGCATGAAATGCCTATAGATATATTTTGAGAGGCCAACTCAAATATAGCTTTAAGAACACCAAATCAATGCAAGGAAATGATAGATCTAACATTAACCACCTTGGATCTACACTTAATCACTCTCAATCACCCTAACCCATGGATCTTAAATGGATCTACTCACTAATCCACATGCTTACTCTTAAACCCATGAGAGATTCAAGCTTAAACATATAGAGAAAGAAAGGGGATGAAATCAAACAATCAAGAACATAAAGATAAGATGAGATTATGAATCAAAGATGAAGCTTTACTCAAGAGGTTTATGTGTTCTAGATAGAAAATAACATGAGTCTCAAACTAGGGATAATAAGAGTATTTATAGTAGGCTTAAAAGCCCTAAACACATAGAAGTAAAATGACTAAAAAGCCCTTAGAAGAGTAATGGTCTAAGCCAATCAAAATGCTCCAAAGGAAGAAATTGGATACCCCTGGTCGGATAGTACCCACCAGGCCGGGTATGACCACCGCTGCATGAGGATGCTCGTCCGGTTTGTCTAACTGTTCGGGTTGTCCTCCCCGAGTGTTCTGAGCCGGCTGTCCGTGTCCAGCAGCAAGCAGGCCGCAAGGGTCCTTCAGGCCACGCCCTTCAAGTCGGGTGTGCAGGCCGCGGGTGCTTCAGGCCGCCGCCCAAGTCGGGTGTGCAGGCCGCGGGTGCTTCAGGCCGCGGTGCCAAGCTGCCGTGTCGCCTGCTCGAGTGTACTGGGGTCGAGTGGAGTGGTACGCTGGCAGGGAGGTCGGGTGATCGGCCGCGCCCTGATCCTGGCGTTCTCCATCGCCGGACCTTTGCGGTCGCTTTCCTCGGTGCGCCCACACGGGTGTTGTTCGTATCGCTGGTGGCTTCCTCGGTGTCCAGGCCGCTGCACGTGCTGTCTGTTCCCGCGGTCAGGCCGGCGGGTTATCGAGGTCAGCAGACGTCCGTCCGGTGTGTGCATCGTCCAGCATCATCCCTTCGTCCCGCGCGGGCTGGTCAGGCCGAGTGTGCTGACCCGGTGTACTGACATGCTTACTCAAATAATCATAACTCCTCCGATATGGCTTCAAATGGCTTGGAACCACTCCCAATGGAAAGCTGACTCAAAATCCTATGTCTCCACCAAATCTTAGCACAAAAAGACTTCTTTATGGCCATCGTCCATGTCCATCTTTCAACCTTCATTTTTGTAACAAAGTACCCCCAAACACCTTCAAATTCTCCAAAGTACACCTAAGACCTGATAAAGACTTATGAATGCAAAATGAACCTAAATATTCCTAATGTCTAATCTAGAAGGGATAAAATGCACAAAATGGAAAGCTAAAACAATGAAAATATGCAAGAGATCACTTGACTCAAGTTTCCGCAAGTCTAGGATTGCTAATTTCAAGAACAAAGAAGCTGAGCGAGAGCTCTTCCGATTCCGACAAGAGGTAAAGGCGCAGAACGCAAAGCAAGCTGAGCTTCATGCTCGAGCCCTTGTTCAGGCGGAAAGGAGAGGAAGGAGGATGGTCGCAGCCGAGGTGGCGAGACGGGCAGAATCGTTTGCTGCTGAGTTTCAATGTTTTAAAGATACTCAGGAGTTTGTTGGCGATTTCCGCGAGTGCCGGGGCTCGGTCGTAAATCTTTACAAGTCTTAGAACCCTGATTTCTCCTTTGATTCCGAGATTGCTGAGATGAAGGACTTCATGGCCGAGTGTGCTCATGCTGAGTCCTTGGTTCCTCCAGTCGAAGAAAGAGTCCGGAGACTATGGGAGCCTATCGAGGTTTCCGAGGATACGGTGGAGGCCGGAGCTGATGAGAACGCCGAGGGTGGTGAGAACGCCCAAGGTGTGAACGAGGAAGTGGACCAGCCTGCGGGTTCATTCGGGATTTCCGCCTGGATTTCTCGATGTTGACTTTCTTTGTGAGTCGTATGTTTGGCCGTGTGGCCGTTTTTAGGAGTTTATTCTGCGACCGTTGGAGGTTGCATTCTTAAGTTTTTGGGACTGGCCGGGTGGCTTAGAATCCAGCCGCTTTTGCGGCCTTATGAATATGAAAATTTGCAAATTTCGTCTTTGTTTTGATTTATACTTTCGTAAAGTGTAGAGGAAAGAATGCGAGTAGTCACTTCGTATCCTAACTCTTTTGTCACTTGGTCCGTATGCTACTTTTAGCGAGCGTTTTAGGTGTAAGAGACATGTTTTGGGATCTCGTGATACCATACTATGTCTGTGATGTCAAGATCCAGCAAGACTGGGTTTAGGCAAGACTGGTTTAGGCAAGACCTAGGCTTACTCTCAGCTTTAAGGTAAAGCGATGACTGATCGGCTTTCGTTTTGCCTGTTAGTGATTTCTTCCTGATTCTTTCGTTTAAAGTCCGCGACTAGTCGCCGCTTATATAACTTGTGTTAAAAGAATCGAGCTATCTTCGAGATTATCCGAGACGCTAAACCAAAATTTTGGGTTTTTTGTATAGGCTATGATATCCTTGTCGGATGTAAGAGGACCTTGTAGGTCTGACTACGATTTTATATTGAGTGAACGTTTCTGTGTGCGTCCGTCGGGGCCAATCGACGGGCGTAAGTTGTTTTAAGTCGCAGGTGGACTGTTTTAGCGGATGATACGAAGTTTTGTTATCTTTTTCAGAAGTTGCGACGCCTCACGTTTCTTTGAAGATATGATTTTCGTTTTCCCGCGTTTACGCTTTTACTAAATTAAGTGAGCGTAAAAATAGATAGAAAGAATTTTATTGAAAATTTCAAAAATTCGAGTACATGTGCGGATATTTCGCTTTTGTGGGAGTATAGAGTATATCGCATCTCCCCTTTTGGTGAGGGGATAGCTGAACTCGCGGGTTTCGACGAGCTGCCTACGCATTCCTTTCGAGGATCAAGCCATCTCGTAGTTCTGATAGTTGCTGCAGACATTTTACCCCCGCCGCTTCCGTCGATCGTGCTAGTCGGATCGGTGGTTTGTGCGGGGTCGAGCTGTCTGCTTTTACGGCGATGGACTCAGAGACTTTGTCGCTGTCTTGAATCGTTGCCTGTTCGGATGATTCTGGATCATCTTTTTGAGTCTTCAGGAATGTTGTGTGATTCCTTTGCTCGTTTCGGGTTGGCCGCAGGGGCGTTCCGATCTTTTCGCAGTTTGAACTCGGCTAGGTAACAGAGTCTCGATTGTTTCTGACTACCCCAGATTACTGCGGTTCCGGTTGGAGTCGGAAATTTGATGCCGAGGTGATATGTGGACGGTACTGCCTTCATGGAGTTGATCCAAGGGGTTCCCATGATGGCATTGTAGATGGCCGGGTTGTCGACTACTGCGAACTCGACGATCTTTGTGACTTCCTTCGCCATGACTGGGAGCTTAATTCTCCCGAGGGTCATGGAGGTGACGCCCGAAAACCCAGTCAAAGGTTTTGGCTCAGGGACGACTTCCCCAAGTGGGATCTTCATCCTGTAGAGGGTGTCGCGGAAGATGACGTTGACCGTACTTCCTGTATCGACGAGGATGCGGCCGACTTCGAGATCCTGGATTACCAGGTCGATAACCAAAGGATCGCAATGAGGTTTGTCGATTCCGACAGTTTCCTGTTCCTCGAAAACGATCGTGTGGTTGGGAATATCGCTATCTGGAAACCAGTTGGAACTCGTCTCGGCTTTTCGCCCGTAGGCTTTTATCGACGAGACAGAGTCTTGGTAGAACTGCGATCCTCCGATGATCATATTTACCCTCTGGCGACTGCTGTTGTTCCCTTGGTCGTCCTGTCTCCTTCCGCGCTTTTCACCCGATTGATTTTCGGTCGCGCGGTCTTCGGAGACAGTTTTGTTGGTCTTTGGGCGGTCAGACTCCAGGAGTAAGTCGTTTATACCCTTGACTTTTGACAATTCGCCGGCGAGGAGCTTTATGGCGAGCCTGGCCGAAACCTTGCAGTTCGCAGTGGAGTGACCTCTGGTTTCGTGGAACTCGCAGTAGGAATTATCTTTATACTGGTTCCTGGTCCAGGTGTTTCCGGAGGTTTTGCCTTGTTCCGAGTTGATGGCGTAGTTATGCTCGCCTTGGCGCCTTCCTTCGGATGGACGACTTGTCGGAGAGGGTTTCTTCTTGATGCGGTTTTCGCGATCCGTGCTTCGCTAGAAGCTTCATCTCTTCCTCCATGATGATGAAGTCCGTTTTTGTGGAGAGTATCCTGGATCGTCCGGCTTTTCCAGTAATATCCACTTTCGGAACTTCGACTTGTACAAGAGAGTTTTCCTCATGGCGTCGATTGCGACATTGTCGCTGATGCCTGTCACTCTGGCCATCACCAGTTTGAATCTTCGCATGAAGTCGCGGAGCGACTCGTCTTCCTTCTGAGCTAGACTCCATAGGTCCACGTCGGACGTTTCTCTGTCCATAAACATGGAGTATTGTTTGAGAAACGCCGAGGCCAATTGGCGGAAGCTTCCGATGGAGTTTCTTTTGAGCCGGGAGAACCATTCGAGCGCAGCACCTTTGAGGTGTTCGACGAAGAGAAGACAATGACCCGCGTCTCGTTCGCGCTCCGGGAGTTTACATCTACCCATTGCGATCTGGAAAGACTGCAGGTGCGCCTTAGGATCTGTAGTACCGTCATAGACCGGGATTTTGATTTTCCCTGGGTCTGAGATGCGTGTTTCCATGATCCGAGCGGTGAATGGCGTTTTCCGTGCTTCCTCGAGAAGTCTATCGATCTCGGGGGCGGAACTGGTGGATTTGCGATTTCACTGCTTTCACCTCGGCCACGGTCTTTTTGAGAGATTCGCGGAGATCATGGATCTCGTCATTGCCACCGGCGTTTCTCCAAGTTTATCGGCGCTGGTCGCGATGGATCCGAGCTTGATCCTCCGCGAGTACTTCCTGCTCAATCCAGTAGAGGTCTTCCTCCTCTTCTGTCATGGGCCTCTCGAAGGATACCGTCTGCCGAGCGACTGGCTTCGGTCCTCTGGTGGATGTCAGCGTCTTCATCGGAAGGATCCGATTGGTCGCTGATATCCAGATTGATGCGCTCGACGTCGCTTTCCTTGTTTCCCGTAGCCGGGGGTGGAAGGTTCTGCGAGGTCGTTTGCTGTCCTTTTGGAGCCGTTTCCTCGGGAGTGGACTCTTTCGGGGCATCTTTTTCTCTTTCGCCGGGAGATCTGAAGTCGAGTCTTCTGCCGCGCCGTTTGGTGGATCCGCTGCAGCTTGCTCCTTGCAGTTAAGGTGTCGACCTGTTTTGGCGGCGAGGTTATCAGCTTGTCCTGTTGTTCCGCCCGCCCTGGCGGAGGCTAACAGTTCCTTCATCTGTCTGACCGCCTCAGTATTTGCATCAGCAGTGACTGTGGATGTATCTCCAGTTGGAGTCTTCTCAACGTTGGCATCGACGGGTGTTCCGTCTAGCATTGGCTGGTCTTTGGTGACGCAGTAGACATGATCGAAGCAGCAGTTGCGAGATAGATAGATCCGTAAACTCCTTAGCGCCAAACTGTGGGAACCGAAATTTGCACTGTCGAAGTTTTCGTTTGATTTGGAGGAAAGCCAAGTAAACTTAACCTTCCGAGGATCCGGATATCTGCTGGGCCACACACGACACAATCAATGCGAATTTTAAGTTGTAAAATAAAAATCGTAAAAATAGAGCGAAAGAGATCTTATTTCCGAATTCACGTTTGAGCGTGAACAACAGGTAAAGAAATCGGCTACAAGAGCTGTCGAAGGTCCACTAGTCCGCCTAAATCTAACCTAGTTGAGTCGCAGCTCAGTGAAAACAGAAAAGAAATGCTGAATTTGCTCTAAGTGCTAAAGTGCTCTGGAAATTTTATGATGATTTGCTCCTCAGCCAAAGCTCTCCTTATATACTCCTCTTAAGATAGTTTATCTTCCTTCGGGCTGAATTGGGCTTTTTCCATTTTCGTCGATCTTCGTGTTTATCGGGAAACTTGACATTTATCTTGGGAAAACTTGACATTTATCTTTTGGAAACTTGACATTTTTCTCTTATGTGAGGATAATGATAAACCGTCATAGTTATCCTTCCTTTTCGGAAAATCGTAAATGGGCCGTTTTGGTCATGTCGGGCTACTTAGGCGTTTTTACGGATTTTCGAGAGAATAGTCTTTGAAGGTTTCGCATTTCCGAAGGAACCCCAATTCCTCGTATAGTCGAGATGTTTGGTGTTTAGAATAACCATGATCGTTTTATACGATGAATCGAAATCCATTCATCATTCGAACCTTTTATGGTCTTCCGAGATTTCTCGAGTATCGGGATCAAGATGGACTTGGATTCGTAGACTTCCCGTCTTCGAGGATTTGAGTAAAGAGGCTTCAAACTTAGATTTTAAAATATGAACTTTTAAACAATCGAGAAGGCTTTGCGGAAGAATCGTTGTGTTTCTCGAACAATCCGAACATGGATTTAAGGGACCAAGATGTTGCCGCTGCCCGAGATCACGAGACGATTGCACGGATGGGCGCCAGGACTCTTGCCGCCGGTGCCAGACGGGAGAGGACGACCCTGCCGCCGGCGCCAGGCGCCCTGCCGCCGGCGCCAGGCGCGGCATGGTCGGTTTGCAGCCGGGTGGCGCTGGTCGGCCTGCCGCCGCACAGACGCGCCGCCAGCGGTGCGCGTATCGCTCGCCGCCAGCCAGGCGCTGGTGGTCGGCTGCCGCCAGCGCCAGGAGCGGCGTGGTCGGCCTGCCGCCGCGCCGTGTCCCGTCCCTCCGATGTCGTTGCTCGCCTTCGTCGATCTCCGGCTCACGGTCCGCTCATGCCTTCCCGTAAGTTCGTCGAGTGACGACCCGCTTCTGGTTTTGATCGCCACTTAGTTTTCTTCGAGGACTTTCGGTGACGATTTCGCCGTTCACCGATTTTGACCCCAACACCGCGATCGACTCAATGTTTTCATGTCCACCTACGCCTGGGGTCCTATCTGCACCATAATCCTCAACTGCTTCCACAAATCTTTCCCACTAACTTCCTCGGGGACCATCAAACACCTGCTTGTTCTTCAAACAAAGTCTTACTCCTACGGTATGGATGATCAGGTGGTAGAAATCTTCTGACAGTCAAACCAACACGCTTCCTTCCGTGCTTTAGTTGGAAAGCATCTGTGTCATCTTGACAATATGGACATGATAGCCTCCCATGTGTTATCCATCCGATAACATACCATATGCTGGAAAGTCACTTATTGTCCACATAAGTATTGCCTGCATATGAAAGTTTTCTTTGCACGAAATATCGTAAGTCTCAAAACCATGCCCATAGTTTTGCAACTCATATATCAGTGGTTGAAGAAACACATCTAATGATCTCTTAGGATGTTCTGGCTCGGGACGAATTGAGAGGAACAAAAACTCTCGTCGCATGCACAAGCTCGGCGGTAAGTTGTACGGTGTCACAATAACTGGCCATAGAGAATATTGTCTTCCATGCTTTCCAAGTGGGCTGAAACCATCAGTACATAATCCAAGGAAAACATTTCTTCTCTTCCGCAAATTCTGGATATGTTGACTGGAAATGTTTCCAAGCCTTCGTGATCCGAAGGATGTCTAATCTCACAATTTGTGGGATGCTCTGCATGCCATCTCATTGCTTTTGCTGTGCACTCACACTAATACAACCTCTTCAATCTTTCCGTGAAAGGCAAATACCACATCCTTTTGAACGGGACCGGAACTCTTCTCCTCGTCTCCTGATAACGAGGTTTCCTACAAAATTTGCATTTATCTCATTCCTTATCAGCTCCCCAGTAGATCATACAGTTGTCAATACATACATCTATCACTTCGTACAGTAGTTGAAGACCCGCAACAAGTTTCTAAACCTCGTAGTATGAACCCGGTGCAAGATTATCCTCAGGTAGAATACCTTTGACAAAATCAGTAATCGCATCCACACATTCTTCAGCCAAATTATAGTCTGTCTTAATACCCATCAATCTAGTTGCAGATAATAAAGGTGAATGACCATCTCTACAACCTTTATACAAAGGTTGTTTTCCTGCATCCAACATGTCAAAAAATCTCCTAGATTCAAGATTTGGTTCTTCCCCTCTATAATGATCATGTACCATCTGCTCAGTACCTACACCATAATCTATATCCGTTCTAGGTTTTTATAACCTAATATCAGGCTGAGGTTCGCTAACAGGCTGAGGTTCGCTAGTACTACCATATTCATAACCAGTTTCCCCATGAAGATACCAAACTTTATAGTTACGTGAAAACCCTCTCATATACAATTGAGTCCAAACATCAAATTCTTTTATAATCCTATTATTATTGCAAGTAGAGCAAGGAAATCTTAACATACCGTTTTTTGCATCCGGTTTCTGTTGAACAAGCCTCATGAATTCTCTAATCCCTTGAATGTATTCTTCCGTAAGCAAATTGGTGTTGGGATCTATATGACGTTTATCCATCCACGAACGATAATAAACTCCTGAAGACATGATTTTCTCAGAATTGTTGTGATTAGAGAGAGTGAAGAGAGAATGAGGAGTGAATGAGTTGAATGAGGAGAGGTTGCATTTATAGGAAATTGCTTACGGCAATCCGATGACATTCCGACGTAATTCTGACGACCACAACGGTTATATTCGTCGGAATTCTTGTCGGTATTTTCCTATCTCAACGGCTATAAAAAGGTTCCTCGGAATTTCGTCAGAATATACCAACGAAATTCCGACGACCTCAACGGTTATATATTTAATCGGAATGTTGTCGGAAATTCGTCGGTATATACCGACGAATTTCCGACGACATCAACGGTTATATATTTTATCGGAAGGTCGTCGGAATTTCGTCGGTATATTCCGACGAACCACTTTTTGTCGGAAAGTCGTCGGTATATTCCGACGACATTGTATTATTTGTTTTCCTTGGAATTTCGTCGGAAAACCGTCAAAAATGTCCGACGACTTTGGTGTCCGTCCCGTCAGAATATAGCGTGTTTTCTTGTAGTGTAGATATCACTTTGTAAAGAATGTTGCAGCAAGATATTGGCCGAAAATCTCTATAATATTATTTGAGAAGTCAGTTTCTTACGTGTCGTGCTCACGTTAATTCTCACGATGGTTGATTACGGAGATACCCTTAATGAATTTAAAATATTATATTTAGTTACTATTATTAAATTTGTTTTCCTTTTATTTGGTAGTGCTGTATAATTAAATTTTATTTAGTTTATTTTTTATTTTTCCAATAACATATATAATAAAAGGAAATATTTACAATTTTAAGAACGAAAATTTTAATAATATTTATATATAATGTGATTTTATAAAAGGAAAGTTAATAAAAGTAATCTTGATATTAATAAAATAATAAAATAAAACATATTATTTTATAATTTTATTTTATTAATTTTTATACATATAAATTATGGTTACCTCAAAACATATTATATTACAGGAAATCTCACTAAAATATGTTTATGGATGCCTCAAAACATATTATGTTATTTTGAATCTCATGCATATAAATTATGTTACCTCAAATCATATTAACTAAATTTAACAATTTATTTCTATTGTATAATATATATGCATGAAATTCAATATTATCTTTACATTATTTTAGGTAATTTTAGTCAATCCATATTTTAATTTATTTTTTTATTTGACTCTCAAAAGAAACTATGTTATACAGAATCTCACAAAATATATTTAAGAAAATAACCAACCTAAATTTAAAATATAAAATTTATCAAAATATTAATATAATTAAAGAAACAAAATATTATGGTTGAATTTAAAGAAGTAAATGCAATCTAATATACTCAAGTACAAAATAAACTGATTAGATATTACATATATAAAATGACATTCAAATATAATATTATTAATATAAATTATACATATAAATTATAAAATTATTTAAATTGAAAGTATAAATTAATTTATTATAATATATTTATTTTAAAAATATTTATATCCGTGCATGAGCACAGGAGAATCACCTAGTCTTTCAGTGTTTCTGCACCCTGCACTTTAGGTATAAGTGCCAAGGTTGTGGCATTAACTCCCTTCGGAAGAAACCCGTGTAGAAAGAAAGATTGGACGGCAACCGTAAAGTCACAGGAATAATGATAGGCCATGCTGCACGGTAGGACTCTGCAGGGTAACCATCAGGTCCAGGGCTTTGTTGGAGGGCATGGAGAATAGAACATTCTTTATCTCTGCCTCTGAGATAGGATGGGTAAAAAGAGCAGCGGTGTGATCAGGGCAGCAGAATTCCAGGAGGTCAGGCAAGTCGATGAGAGTTTCAGTAGGTTCGTGACATACAGGTGGGCCAAGAAAACTCGCAAGTAAGTTGCTGCTTCTTTCTTGATCGCTGTCGGGTCTGTGATGATATCTCCATTTTGTAAAACCAGCATCTTGATGGCATTAAAGGATGTACGAGTCTGGAATATTTTGTAGAAGAAAGTAATGTTTTGATCTCCATATTTGAACCAAGTTAGGCGAGATTTATGCAAGTAGAACCACTCTTCAATACTTTCCCAGTGGTTCCAGACATCCGTCGCTTCTGCCACACTGTTAAAAGAGGTAGTGTTTGGAGCTCAGAGAGCTTGTTCCTGCATATCACAGAGGTTTTTGAAAGCCTCTTTCGCCCTAAAGGGAATATCTCCAAATCGAGTTTTATCCAGCAGTCTGATTGCAGGTTTTAGTTGCTTCAGCTTGCGGTGGAACAAGAATATAGCAGACCGCAAGTGATACAAAGGCTCTGCTGAGTTCCATGATTCAGCAACGATCGTGGCGAAGTCAGGGTGGTCCACTAGGAAGTTAAAGCACTATGCATCGTAGATGGTCAGAGACACCAGATGCTTCAAACAAGGCATAAGACTGAGAGTATTGCGAGATCCAGACATCATTAACAAGGACTCGGTCTAGTTTCTTTGCAATAGGATTGTTCGGTTGACTATTTGTCCAAGTGAACTCTGATCCCAAGGACGCCAAGTCTGTGAGGTTACAAGTCGAGACCGCAGATTAGAAGTCTCTCATACCACTTTGACTGCGAGGGTCAAGTCCTGTGGAGTGCTCTGATGAAGAGAGTGTCTCGTTAAAATCTCCCATGATTATCCAAGGCACCCCATGAGAGGCAAACTGATAATTATTATTTACGAGATCCGACCAGAGTGCTCGTCTCTCATTCTGAAAATTGGGATGCGTAAATACAGGAGCAGAGGAACTGCTCACCAGTAGTCGAGGCTACCCAAACCGTAATGACTTGAGAAATTTTGTAGAGAAGAGTAACATTAACATTATCTGACCAAACCACCCAGATTCTACCCAGACGGTGATTGTCATAATTGTGAAGATATTGCCACCCAGGAAGAGTTGCAGTGATAATAGCATTGCAGTTGCTTTCCTGAACACGAGTTTCAATCACGCATCCAAAAGACAGTGTAACAGAATGAACCCAAGAACTAAATGATAAATGTTTGCGATTTTTGTTGAAGCCCCAAGTATTCCACACAAATAGAGATATCATCATTTAGTGGCTTCGAGAGGAGGCGAGTTTTGGTTTGTTTTGTTTCGTTTCGTGTTTCTCTTCTGGTCATGTTGAGGTTGCTGTTGTGTTGCACCTACTTTGTTTCTCTTCTTTTTCTTAGTCTTGTCAGGAGATTTTTGAGGATATGTTTCAGCTTTTTGAGCTACAACAGGTTCCTCTGTCTCTTCCTTTTTAGAGCTACTAGCTTCGACTTCACCATCTTCAACATCGCTGAGAAGATTGAACCTTGAAGGCGAACCCATATGTGTTACTTTCTCAGAGTTGATGGGGGCAGTTTCACGTCTTGGAGATGACTTTTGTCCATTGCCCACGAGCTTCCATTCTGTCTCATTTTTGCTCTGTGAAATCACATTTACTGCAGGTGGATCGGCTTTGGAGCCTGCAGATTTTTCCTCACTAAGAACAAGATTCACCCCATCATGATCATCTGTGCTTTCCTGAGTTTTCGAGGCAGTCTCATCAACAATTTCAGACTGTTTTGCTTTCTGTGATTTCTTTTTCCCTTGACGAAAATCAGCGTTTGTTTCCTTCGTCTTCCCACATTCTTTGTCAGTGTGTCCCTATTGGTGACACAAGGATCAGCGAGGTGGTATCCAAGGGTAAGTGACTTGTATTGTCATAGATTTGCCTCTGATCAAGATACTTTCTGGTAAAGGGTTCTCCAAGTTCATGACTACTAGGAGGCGCGCAACATCCAGGCGGGTACAGCGGACTGTATTAGGATGAAGCTTTGCTGTTTTTCCAATCGTGTCGCCAAATAACGTGAGCCCTACGTGCGAGAATAAGTGTCCAGGGACTCCCTTTAGGTCAACACAGAGAGGGGTAGCTGTAAGATCTGGTTTTGTTGATTCTGTGTCTGGTGTCCATTCTTGGACGACAAGTGGAACATCAGCTATGTGCCAAAAGTGGCGTCGAAGGACTCTGTTTTTCATCTGCTGGTCTTCGATGCGAAACAGAGCCGTTTTGGGAGCAATGAACTGAGCATCAATCATGGATGGCTTCTCTTTAGTGGTCCAGAGACGGTTTACCGTAGCGCACACTTTACCTATGTGCGGAGCGTCGTCAATGAAGTGACCAACGACATAGGACTCCCACAATGGCTTTGAATCAAGTGTTACTTCCTCCGGTAGATCAACGACTGCAACACCTTCCTGCATCACAACCTCTGGAGAGAAGTGGATCAAAGGTTCAGTTTGGTCAGATGCGACGGCAGAATAGAAAGCTTTTTGAGCAGACGGCAGAAGGCTCTTATACTCTTACTTTATAGATATATAAGTATAAATAAATATGTAAATAAATAATAAAAGTAAATAAAAAATTTTTTGAAATTTTTTTCAACTCAAACTTTGAAATTTTATTTAGAGTTTTTTTTAAATTATTTTGAAATCGAACTTATTTTTGAAGCTATCTTTAAATTTTTATTTTAAATTTAAATCTAAATATTTTAAATTCTAAACTTAACCTCTTAAAACTAAACCCTAAATCTAATTTTGTTAACTTAAGAATATAAATATATTTAATCTTTTTAATAAAATTTATTTTGGTCATTTGACTTTTATGTAATCTATTTGGGATAAAAAATGTAGAACTATTATTTTTTCAATAAATCAACACATCTTCATTTAGATAATATATATATATATTCTTCGAGACCCACAAGACCTTTCGGTGAAGTCATCTTTTAGTTGGAATCAATTTGATCAACAAATCTTCATTTAGGTAACAACACATAAATATATGGGCTTTTGCAGATTTAACCTAGAACTTGAAGTCAAACACAAAAGTAATTTCTTTTTTTTTTTGGAAAATTATTTGCCCTATTCACCCCACAAGTTCATATAGTTCACTTAAAATGCCATCAAATTTTTTTCTTTTCGAAATGACATTTTACTCTTTCATCCTCATCATCTTCAAGTAATTACAAGATTGCCATTGTCATCAATACCCTAACCACCATGAACAATCAATTTGAAGCTATTAATGCTTCCAAAATCGATTTACCCTTCTTCTTTCTCCATTCTTATGAACTAAACACAACATCTCTCACTTTCTCTCCACATTGAGCTAAAACCCCAAGATTTTGATTCTACATTTTTATGGTTCATAGAGTCATAGAAACTAACGATTTTGGGTGGGTTACTTTCGCTTGAGATTCTGTGTGCTTGGAGAAGCCTTATGTGTGCTAAGGAAGTTATCTCACCAATTTAAGGTATGAAATCGAGATTTTTCCAGATCTGTTCGTCCGATGAATGAATTGTAAGTCGTCTCGCAGACTTTACCGAAGTCGCCCGTCAATGCAAAACCAATTTTGCAATTGACTTTTAAATTTGTTTTCGGGACCACTGAAATATCACGCCCGCTTTAGTTTGGTTACAAAAAATCTCTTAAGAATCTAGACGACTGAAATTTCAGTCGTCATAGTTAGTTTTGCATTTGACTAGAATATTTGAAGTTTGACTTTTACGAAGACTTACATTTCAGTCGTCGAGAAAATTGAAATATCAATATTTTATTGATACGACTTACATTTCAGTCGTCATAGTTAGTTTTGCAATTGTGCAAAAAACTTTAACTTTAATTATATCCGCATCGACTTACAATTCAGTCATCCGCCGACGACTTACAATTCAGTCGTCGTTAAAATTCAGTCGTCGTCCAGTCGACGACTTACAAATCAGTCGTCCAAGATTTTATTCGAGATTCTGGTCAAACCTCGTAAATCCGGACGATGAATTGTAAGTCGCCCGACGGACGACTGAATTGTAAGTCTTCTGATATAATTAAATAATGAAGTTTTTCACAATTGCAAAACTAACCAATGACGACTGAAATGTAAGTCGCCGAAGTTTCAATAAAATATTGATATTTCAATTTTTTTCCGACGACTGAAATGTAAGTCGTCCGTAAAAGTCAAACTTTTGAAATATTATAGTCAAATGCAAAACTAGCCTATGAAGACTGAAATTTCAGTCGTGTGTGTTTTTTGGAGATTTTTTTTAATCAAACTAAATCAGACGACTGATATTTCAGTCGTCCCAAAAACAGATTTCAAAGTCAATTGCAAAATAACCTCTCTTGACTGACGACTGAAAGTTTAGTCGCCGGATGACTTAGATTGAAGTCGTCTACGTCTATCGTTAATAAACTTTCGTTTTTTTGTTCTATGTTTGCTAATGTGTTTTATTTTGACTTTTTCAGATGATGTGTCAGTTACATGCAGTGTATGGAGAATGGTTGTTGGAAGATGGATGTTGGAATTTTGTGGTTGATCGTTTCAAAGGAGCGAGGATGTTATTTTTGAGTGAAGGTTCGACACATGCTGATCTTGTTGCAATGGCTCAAGAAGATTATAGCCTGGACATGAACACAGAGTCAGTGCAGTTAACCTATACAACTCAACAGATGTGGGGGATGAAGCTGAGTTGGAGGATGTAATATGCTTTGACACCAATGATGATTTGTTGGAAGAAGGGTTAAAATGCTTCTTAAAATGTTGTATCAATACGAGGCTACCAACATTCTTGTTTATTAAGATGAGCAGAGGGCATTGGAGTTTATTATTGCATATGAGAGATCAAAAGATGAGTAAAGGTTATTGAAGTATATTTTGTCATTGATTTGTAAATGTGTAAACACATTATTAGCACATATATTACATCTTGGGAAACAATATTACTGATTTTACAAAAAAAAATCACAACTAAAGGAGTACACATGCAAATCACAAAACATACCACAAACAAAACTATAATAGATCATTCCTCTACAAAGACAAGCTTGGATTCCACTTGATATGAAAGAAGACAGCGTCAGAAAACTCCCAGGAAGTCCAGATAACTTCCAGACGACTTACAGGAAGTTCAGACGACTTCCAAGAAGTCTTCCAGGAAGTCCAGACGACTTCCTGGAAGTCGTCCAGACGACTAACAGGTAAGTCGTCCAGCGCATTATAGTTTAGACGACTGAAAAGTAAGTCGTCCCAAAAGTCTTCCAGATCTGAAAAACCTGCATTTCAAGCCTAGATCTGAAAAACCTGCATATCAAAAAAATTCAAATGGCTTAAAAACACATAACATAAGTGGATGATTAGATATATACTTTTATAGAACACACAACGTACATATCCAAATAGAAGATGAGAACTAACTGATTAAAAACCTGCAAAAAGATAGATTAGTGAAAAACATGAGACAAAACTGAAAATTTTATATAAAGTTTGGTGTTTTCAAGTCAAAGAGATTAGAGTGGGTTTGGAGAGTTTTAGTTTGGGAAAAGGTAAGAACTTTATGCAACAAAAAATTACCAAATGAAGAAAATACCACTTCCTCTACAAAGACAAGCTTGAACTCCACTTGATATAAAAGAAGACAACGTCAGAAAACTTCCTGGAAGTCCAGACGACTTCGACTTCGAAGTCCGACTTCCAGGAAGTCCAGACGACTTTCTGGAAGTCGTCCAGACGACTTTCTCGAAGTCGGGTAAGTCGTCTAGCGATTATAGTCTACGACTGAAAAGTAAGTCATCCCAAAAGTTTTCCAGATCTGAAAACCGGATATCCAAATCCAAATCTGAAAAATCTGCATATCCAAAACGCTCAAATGGCTTAAAACAAAGAAAATGAGTGGAAGATTAGATAAATCTACCTTTATAAAACATACAAAAATACATAACTAAAATTAATAGATCTACCTTTAAATGAGTGGAACCATGTGATGAAAACCCTGCAAAACAAGATAAATTAGTGAGAAAGACATGAGACAAGAACAATGTATGTTATAAAGTTTGGTGTTTATAAGTTCAAAGAGATTATAGAGAGGTTGGAGAGTTCTAAAAGATAAACATTACATTTTGTTGCAGACATTTGAGAGGAGGAGAGAGAATGTGTAAATTTTTCTTTATATAGGGAGACAAAAAATCTAATAAGGTTAAATATTTTCGATTCATACGACTTATTTGTAAGTCGTCGACGACTTATTTGTAAGTCGTCCGACGTCGTTTGGACGACTGTCTGGTTTAAATTATTTAAGAGGAAAATAAAATTTTCTTATATTTTAGGCGGAATATTAGAACGACTTACTTGTAAGTCGTCTGGTTTAAATTATTCACGAGACGACTGAAATATAAGTCGTCTAGAAGACTTACAAGTAAGTAGTCTGGTTTAAATTATTTAAGCGGGAAAATAAAATTTCTTAAATTTTAGGCGGAATATTAGACGACTTACTTGTAAGTCGTTTGGTTTAAATTATTCACCAGACAACTGAAATATAAATCGTCCGAACCCTAAACATAACCCCTAAACTTAATTATCTAATTAAACACCATAAAATCAAATTAAACTTGAAAAAGTGTTTACTATACACAGAAATAAACACACAGAGGTAAAATTTAATTTTTGAAAAAAACATTTCAGCTTTTCAAAATCTAACCCTAAGAATACATACAATACTACAACATATGTTTGCCAAACCCCTAAAACAAAGAATATCATGATTCACTACTTCCACTCATCTATGTTGAAAACAAATCAATTTTATCATATCTTAATTTTTATCACTTAAAACTTTATAATTACATGATTTTAATTTTTTACTCATCAAAATATTTTTTACAAAATTTATAAATTATTTTAAGATAAACTGGTTCCAAACGACTTACAATTCAGTCGTCCAGACGACTTCCAACATCTCAGACGACTTACAGGGGCTATATTCGTAAAAATGGCTTCTGTGTTTTTGTTTGGTCACAAAGGGTTGGACTGTAATTTCATAAGGCTTTTAGGTTAGTTTTGCATTTGATTCAAGTTTGGGTATAGCTTTGGGGTTAAAATCAAGTTGTAGGTTAGTTTTGGCAAATTCCCTAAATATATTCATACAAATAATCACATGCATTTCAAAACACTAGATAAAATCCCATTTCAGAAGTAGAGTTTACAACAGACAATTCTCAATTGGTGAAGATGGTGTCTACATCCACAGAATGGCCACCGTTCACTACACACATGGAGGAACTCTTGCAATGTAAGGAATTTTTTCAGATATTCACCATTCAACATATTCCAAGGACGAAAAACACAATGACAGATCAGTTGGCACGTGGTGTTCACAATCTTCTTCCTGCTATGGTTTATGTTGATTCAGTTCTCCCGAAGTGGCTCTTGGATCAGGTTCTGTTCAATTCGTTTAGCCTTTAAAAAACCAAAAAAAAAAATCCCATTTTAGAGAAACTAAGATGGTGTTGAAGATGATTAATAATAAATTTATATAAGAAAAATCGAAAAATGTTGGAGAAAGCAAATGGGTTACGTTTCAGCTGTCAATGAGCTGTCTCTCTTTCATTTATATTCCCACCTCTCCCTCCTTCCACACAACACAAACAACGCTCGTTTACTTACTCGTATCGCCCCCATATTATATCTTTTCCTATTTAACCCGTGTTTCTTCTTTTCGAATTCTCATCTCCATATCCATTGTGCAGTGAAATGAAGAAGACCATTCAAATCATCCTCCTCTTCCTTCTCCTCAATCTCTCACATTCTCTCTCTATCTCTTCTCACGATACTCTCTTAGTCCAACAGCCAAGTCCGTCACATTCAACGCCGCCAGCTTCTCGAGTTCGCCAAGCGCAGCCAGAAAGTCACCGTCGATCCTTCCCTAGTCTTTGAAAACCCCAGATTACGCAATGCTTACATAGCTCTTCAAGCTTGGAAACAAGCAATACTCTCCGATCCTTTCAATTTCACCGCGAATTGGATCGGATCCAATGTCTGTGACTACACCGGAGTCTTTTGTTCGCCGGCGCTAGATAACCGAATTCGTACTGTCGCCGGAATCGATCTCAATCACGCTGATGTCACCGGGTATTTACCTGAAGAGCTTGGTTTGTTATCAGATCTAGCGTTGTTTCATGTAAACTCAAACCAGTTTTGTGGTACAGTACCGCATCGGTTCAACCGGCTTAAGCTTCTTTTCGAGCTTGATCTCAGCAATAACCGGTTCGCTGGGAAATTTCCTACGGTTATTCTCCGGTTACCTTCGTTGAAGTTTTTAGATTTCCGGTTTAATGAGTTTGAAGGAACTGTATCGAAAGAGCTTTTCAATAAAGATTTAGACGCGATTTTCATTAACCATAACCGGTTCTGGTTCCAATTACCTGATAATTTTGGAGATTCGCCGGTTTCCGTCATCGTCCTCGCGAATAATAGGTTCCACGGCTGCATCCCTTCAAGTATTGTGGAAATGAAGAATCTGAACGAGATAATATTCACCAACAATGGCCTTAATTCCTGTCTACCGGCGGGTATCGGAGAGTTGAAAAACGTTACGGTGTTTGACGTCAGCTTTAACGAGCTCGTGGGAGCGTTGCCGGATAGTGTCGGCGAGATGGTATCTGTAGAGCAGCTTAATGTGGCGCATAATAAGTTATCCGGAAGATTCCAGCAAGTATTTGCCAGTTGCGAAGCTTTAGAACTTCACTTTTAGTTACAATTTCTTCACCGGAGAAGCACCTGTGTCTTGGCTTGCCGGAGTTTGATGATCGGAGAAATTGTTTGCCGGCGAGACCTGCTCGAGGTCTCGAGGGGTGTAAATCGTTCTTGTCTCTTCCTTAATTGTAGATCGTTTAGATGTGGCCGTTCTGTTTGCCTCGTCTATTGTAACTCCGTTACCTCCGCCATCTCGCCTTCTCCAACACCATGGCCAATTTTCTCTCCTCCACCGCCATCGCCGGTTTTCTCCTCCACCGCCACCGCCTCCACGGTTTATACTCCTCCATCCCCACCGCTGTTTATTCTCCCTCCACCACAACCACCACCACCTCCTCCGTATATTTTAGTGCAAAGATGACACAACAATATCTGCGAAGTAAATCAATAGACAAAGCAATACAAGCAACCACTATGCTTTATTAGAATCTTCTTTAAGCAATCTATTACAAGATCTGCTTAATTCAAATTTAACACATCTAGTGTTAACACCCTAACACACGCTCGAAGATTCTTAAGCTATCCGCTTATGTATCTCTGCCAAGTACTTAAGCCATTGCTTCACGACGACCTTAACCCTCCAAGAGCTTTTTTCTCTCTATAAGATCAGCCTTCGTGTCACGTCTCTCTGACGACCCCATAGCTATCTTATATTATTCTTTATGTTCCCGAAACCCTAGTCTCCAAGGTAACATGATATACATCTTCCATAACAATAAGTGCAACTTTCTTTTCTTGGAATGCACTTATTCCTCTTCCTTTAAGTCATAAACTTGCTCCTCAAGTATATTCCTCTTTCCATATCTCTAAGATACTCCCTTGCTCTCCAAGTCTACACGACTCCATTTCAGATCTTGACTCCACATGGTCTTCACTACTCACCACGACGTCGCCTCAAAGAACTACATCATCCACTACTACAGGCGGACATCTTACATCAACAATATCCCCTTTTAGCTTTGTGTGCCAATCAAGCACAACATTCTTCGGTTCAACAACCACGTTCCCCACCTGAAACTTCCACGCTTAAATGTGCTTTTCTCCCCACGAGATGTGCACCACACCATGCTTTTCTCCCCATGAGATAAGCAACATCTACATCAGGGCGTCCATCACCATGCCCTTCTCCCCATGAGATATGCACTCCTTGGACCGAAGGTCACCACTTCTCCCCGCTTTATTGCATACTAAGCTAAAACAGATGCTTAGATGTCAAGCCTTACAGAAAAACATCTTGGTATCAATCTCCCCTTTTATCTTCAAAGACCTCTTCAATGAAACCGCCTTGCTAAACTTCCTCTGAGACTAGGCTTCAATCTTCCACTTCTCGGAAGTACTTCACCAAATACGTCAGCACCCAACGCACACCAGTGACACCAAGAATACGTTATCTTCAACGCACCCCACGCTCACCGCGAGCTACACATGATGGCTAACTCCACCACAAAAAGCGCCAACACCAACTCCACCAAACTAAGTCCACCTTGGACTCCATCGACAATGCTTGAATGTCTTTCGACACCAAGCAGTAACACACACCAAAGGAACCTCTCTCTCTTCTCTGTGAGGTCTGGCTTTCTCATAAAGCCCGTCCCTCCTTATATATTAAGACCATAACTTCCTCTTCAAGCAATCAATACACGAACTCCAATATAACTCCAGCATCATGCAACATGTTATGTATTACCTCATGTAGTACTCCACGAACTACTACACCAACAATATCATCTCCCCCTTTTTGACTATGTATGTGAACTCATAACCTACATCTTCAATCTCCCCCTATGAGCCACATCATGGTCAAAAACTAATTCATAGTTCGCCACCCTCTAAATCGAGGATGAAATCCCACTCCACTATCTCCAAAGTGATTAAGTCTCCTAGACCACATATTCCTGGGCCTTATCCCACCATGATTAGCTCTCTGAACAAACTTGAAACAATTCGTCGAACATGTCCTTGGACTCCACAAGAATAACATGTAGGACCATGACACCTCATACCATAGATTTGCTTCATCTGATTCTTCTCCCTCAACAACTTGAAACATCTTGGCCTAATGTTCCCAACCACACCACAATGATGACAAATAGGCCGAAATTTTCGTTGAAATGCAGCCTTCAAATCAGAAACTTTACCGTAGTCGTTGTAGCGGTATATGTAGCGATGCATATAGCAGTCACATTCTTCACACCAGTTGCAGTCTTCACTGCAGTTTTCCATTGGATGTCTTCTTTGCAAACACCTTAACCTTTGGTCTTGTAGTAGGCGTAGCTATAACCTCAGCTTTTCTTTCTGATACAAAAACACCTTCAGCTTTAGAAGTTTCTCCTTTATATCCAAGGCCACATCGATCACTCTTTCCAATACTGAGAATATGATCTAGATGTTTCGTCCCACCATTCAGCATCCTCAAACCCTTCGAGTTTCTGCTAGTTTAGCACCAGCCAGCCGTGCTTCTTCTTCTTTCTCGAGGCATAGCTAAGTGCTTCAGCTTGAGCTTCTAGTTTGACCTTCTCCTTAGTCAATTCTGAATTCGTCTCAACCTGCTTGAGCCAATTCTCATACAGCTTTTCATAATTCCCAGAAAATCAAAGTCTCCATCATCATCATCACTTACAGCATCATCATCACCTCCACATGAAACCCCGACAGGATGCTGTTGCAGATCCCGCCAGATTTCTTTGGACAACTTGACTCAAAGGTTGTGAGGCCACCAAGTTCTTCAACTGCTCACCATCATCTGAATCAGTATCGGACTCATTCTTGGCGTCACTGTTCTTCTTTGCTTGATGAAATTCTCACATTTATTCTGAGCATGCCCAAATTCATTGCCCTCAAAGCTTTTGAATCTTAGTCTCTTGTAAGTTGGACACTCCTTTTGAAGTGCCCATATCCTCTGCATTTATAACATTGTACCTCTGAATTGACACATGACTCGCCAGCTTCTTGTCTTCGTTTTCTCAAACCAATTTTCTCATGTCCTTGCCACTTTACCACTTCTGTAGTACTTGGTGAAGCACGCGAATCATCTTGATCACCTCATCTTCATTCTGTGACTTTTGACTTGTTGTTTCATCAACTGCCAAGTTCACTTAAGTATGATTTCCCACGCCATCAAGTTCCATCTCATGAGCTTTTACCATACCTACAACTTCGTGAAAGGTCAGTTCATCTATGTTAAGAGACACAAACATCACTGCCTTATATGCTGTGAATCTTTCCGGCAGACACCTTAAAAACTTCTTCACCAGTTTCTTGTCTTTGTATTCCATGTCCAGAACACGAGCCTCTTGTGCTAAAGCACTGAGTTGAGAACTAAAATCTGATACAGGTTCATGTTCTTCCATCTTCAAGTTCTCAAATTTAGATTTGAAAAATTCATCCTTGAACTCTTAACCTTCTCGGTTCCTTCAAAGTGTAATTGCAGAATATCCCATGCCTCTTTTGCATCTTTGCATCCTTGAATCAGATCGAGTTGCTTCTTTTCGACTCATGTAAAAATACCAAATAAAGATTTTGCATTATACCTTGACATCTCCTTCTCACGCTTTGTCCATTTAGCCAGTGGTTTATTGACCAGAACACCATCTTTATCTACTGTCTTGGGACCTTCATAGCCATCTACCACTGATGCCCAAACATCCATATCAATACTTTGTAAACTTGCTTTCATCTTCACTTTCCAATGCCCATAGTGTTCAGGATCAAGCATAAGTACTATATCATTCATCTTGCCTTCAGGATCTCCACCAATGACTTAGGTGACCCGCTCTGATACCAATTGTTTGTGCAAAGATGACACAACAATAGTACTGCATAAAGTGAATCAATAGACAAAGCAATACAAGCAACCACTATGCTTTATTAGAATCTTCTTTAAACAATCTATCACAAGATCTGCTTAATTCAACTTTTACACAGCTAGTGTTAACACCCTAACACACACTACTGAAAAGATTCTTAAGCTATCCGCTTATGTATCTCTGCCGTCAAGTACTTCAGCCACTGCTTCAGCACGAATCAGAACCCCTCCAAGAGCTTTTTTCTCTCTCTATAAGATCAGCCTTCGTGTCTACGTCTCTCTACTGACGACCCCATAGCTATCTTATATTATTCTTCATGTTCCCGAAACCCTAGTCTCCAACGTAACATGATATAGACATCTTCCATAACAATAAGTGCAACTTTCCTTTTCTTGGAATGCACTTATTCATAAACTTGCTCCTCAAGTTTATTCCTCTTTCCATATCTCTAAGATATTCCCTTGCTCTCCAAGTCTACACGACTCCAGCTCAGCATCTTGACTCCACATGGTCTTCACTACTCACCACGCGCCTCCTCGCTACATCATCCACTACTACAGGGCGGACATCTTACATCAACAATATCCCCTTTTAGCTTTGTGTGCCAATCAAGCACAACATTCTTCTGGTTCAACAACCACGTTCCCCACCTGGAAACTTCCACGCTAAAGGTTTCATAAGTATAAACGGAGGTTGAATCTAAAATTAAATACCTCACAGAGAGGATGGAATCGGTTTTCTGGATTGGTGGAAATCTGACCGAAGACGCATTACATTGGATCAATGATATTATTTCCTCCATTGATGCCTTGGATGAATCCAAGTCGTGTCTTTTGCTCTGGAAGGCACACAAGGTCGCGGCTCTTAAGTAACAGTACGTGTCTTCTCAAAGAATTATCCAGATTTTTCTGTAGATCTCCAATTATTGGATCCAATAGTACTGTGCAGCGTGTAAAACCAATTGAGGCCTAACGGGTATTTCCCCTATATATATGCTTCATCATTTTTTTTCAGTAAAGCTAAATCTTAGCTTGAGCAGTTTGGATTTTTGTCTCAGGTGCCAACCAATCAGTATATGCTCCAAAACCATCTGATCTTGGGAGGATATACGTAGCATAACTTTCCAAAAGGTGAACTCTTTCTGTTCAAATTCTATTCTCACTCTGGAAATCATCATTGTTTAATACTTAATACAGTTCTAAAACTCTGGGTTTATTAGGAGAGGCTTCTTTATATCGCAGTTACTCTGCTTGGGCGGACAATTTAAATATGGTGAATAAAACATTGTCATCCATCATAACAACCGTTTTTTTTTGTATGTATGTCGTTTTCCAAAATGTGGTTCACAGAAGAAAGGTGTATGCTTGGGTTCTCACTGATACCCCAACATTGCTAAATAGAGTCATTCTAGCAGCAATGGTACAATAAAAAAAATCTTCCAACAGCCTCCATGGTATGTAAAGCTTTTCTCCTTATTTCTGTATGATTGTATAGCATTTTGCAATGCTAATTAGATATGTGTAAAACATAAATGTTACTCTATCTGCGGTGATAACAAAGGTCTCGATAAAACCGGTTTTAACTTAAGAAACCGGTTTTATCATGCCATTTCGCTCCACGACAGAGATGATAAATTATGACCTGAAGGAGTAGTTTCATCACTTTGATGGCGGAGATCGAATGAGGTCACTGAAGCTGATGGCAGCTGGAGATAGGTGAAGAAGAATCAGACGGGCGAGTCCAGTAATCTGCTACAAAAACAGGACCACACCGTATTAGCATAAGAACACTAAAAAGAGCAAGTGGTTGTGAGATTCCACACCATTGTCACATAAGACACGTCACACAAGCACTTGGGACATTTAAACCCCATGATAACAAATGATCACGATAGGAAGCCTATTGAGCATTGAGAGACACGTAATGAATGGCATCTTGGTATTTCTTCTTTGAACCAGACTAGAATGCCAAGGAACCACCGGAAAGGCTACACGCAACAATTCCCAAATAACACGAGACGAGACGGAGTTTATGAAGCCACCTGTTTGACCACCTCTCCACCATCTGCTGATACTACACACAAATTAAAAAGTGTGTATTTGTTGGAAAGTGCCTTAGTCAAAGACGTTACAAGATGGTCAAGTGATTACGTAATCTATTTTGGTATGACGTGCAAGTAGAAAGTAAGTGACTAAGTTTTGGACATCTTTAATATTACGTGGGTTGTGTTTTGGGATTGCTTATGACATTGTTGGTCTCTTTTGCTTGGACTGTAACTAAATCTTAAGATTGTATAGTCCAAAAATTATATATGCAATCTTAAATTGTAACTAAATCTTCTAAAACAAGTAAAGAAAAACAAGTAATCTTGGTTCATGTTTACTTCTTTTTCATAGTCTTCTATGTGTTTAGTGATCTTTGATTATACTTGACCTGTTTGACGTCTTTGTATTCATTTATTGGAGAGTAGTTGTGGATGACGTATCTTCCAATTTTTTGGCTTTCTGATTTGAAATTGAAATTACAGAAAAAGACTTTGATTTGCATCTTTGATTGTTGTACTTGTGTGGCTAAAACTAGAATGATAATATTATAGTGATAGCGTTCGTTTCCTCAAGACAATACCGACAAATCTGAGGGAAAGCAAGCATGAAGTTTTTGCTGCTTGGAGGATTGGCCAGAAGCTCTGCACACGTGACTATGCTGGTGTGTATGAAGCTATTTGTGGTTATGATTGGAGTCCAGAAGCTAAAGATATGCTTGCTGCATTCTTAGGTTCTTTTTCTCTGTTAATACCTTTTAGCTAGTATGGCATGGTTTTGAACTAAAGCTTTCGACAGATTACTATGAAACATTGTAAAGTGATTGTTAACTCTTATATAGTCTTAATTTTTGATCTACATATTTACAATTACTATAAAACATCCTTTTTATAAGCAGCACCACTTTTGCATTTACAAGACATCATTTGTTCAATGTCGGCCTTTAAATCGCACCTCTTTGGTTATGTAAAGAAATGTGAGCTTATTTATTCACAAATATAAATATATCTTATCTTGGATACCATTTTTTATATTCAGGATGGGTTTCCAGAAAATTAAATTGAGTAAGCATAGGCCATTACTTAAAAAAGGGATAAATTGTGAAAGCACAAGGATTGAACCCGAGAACGCATATCTTTGGTTATGTAAAGAAAAGTGAGCTTATTTATTCACAAAGATAAATATATCTTATCTTGGATACCATTTGTCATATTGAGGATGGGTTTCCAGAAAATTAAAATGAGTAAGCATAGGCCATTCCTGAATTGTAAGTCGTCTGACGGATGACTGAATTGTAAGTCGTCTGGATATAATTAAAAGTTAAAGTTTTTTTTGCACAATTGCAAAACTAACCTATGACGACTGAAATGTAAGTCGTCGAGTTTCAATAAAATATTGATATTTCAATTTTTTCAGACGACTGAAATGTAAGTCGTCCGTAAAAGTCAAAATTTTGAAATATTCTAGTCAAATGCAAAACTAACCTATGACGACTGAAATTTCAGTCGTGTGTGTTTTTTGGAGATTTTTTAATCAAACTAAATCAGACGACTGATATTTCAGTCGTCCCAAAAAAAGATTTCAAAGTCAATTGCAAAAATAACCTCTGCGTTGACCAGACGACTGAAAGTTTAGTCGTCTGGATGACTTAGATTGAAGTCGTCTACGTCTATCTTTAATAAACTTTCGTTTTCTTTGTTCTATGTTTGCTAATGTGTTTTATTTTGACTTTTTCAGATGATGTGTCAGTTAAATGCAGTGTATGGAGAATGGTTGTTGGAAGATGGATGTTGGAATTTTGTGGTTGATCGTTTCAAAGGAGCGAGGATGTTATTTTTGAGTGAAGGTTCGACACATGCTGATCTTGTTGCGATGGCTCAAGAAGATTATAGCCTGGACATGAACACAGAGTCAGTGCAGTTAACCTATACAACTCAACAGATGTGGGGGATGAAGCTGAGTTGGAGGATGTAATATGCTTTGACACCAATGATGATTTGTTGGAAGAAGGGTTAAAATGCTTCTTAAAATGTTGTATCAATACGAGGCTACCAACATTCTTGTTTATTAAGATGAGCAGAGGGCATTGGAGTTTATTATTGCATATGAGAGATCAAAAGATGAGTAAAGGCTATTGAAGTATATTTTGTCATTGATTTGTAAATGTGTAAACACATTATTAGCACATATATTACATCTTGGGAAACAATATTACTGATTTTACAAAAAAAAATCACAACTAAAGGAGTACACATGCAAATCACAAAACATACCACAAACAAAACTATAATAGATCATTCCTCTACAAAGACAAGCTTGGATTCCACTTGATATGAAAGAAGACAGCGTCAGAAAACTCCCAGGAAGTCCAGACAACTTCCAGACGACTTACAGGAAGTTCAGACGACTTCCAAGAAGTCTTCCAGGAAGTCCAGACGACTTCACGGAAGTATCGACGACTAATGTAAGTCGTCCAGCGATTATAGTTTAGACGACTGAAAAGTAAGTCGTCCCAAAAGTCTTCCAGAGCTGAAAAACCTGCATTTCAAGCCTAGATCTGAAAAACCTGCATATCAAAAAAATTCAAATGGCTTAAAAACACATAACATAAGTGGATGATTAGATATATACTTTTATAGAACACACAACGTACATATCCAAATAGAAGATGAGAACTAACTGATTAAAAACCTGCAAAAAGATAGATTAGTGAAAAACATGAGACAAAACTGAAAATTTTATATAAAGTTTGGTGTTTTCAAGTCAAAGAGATTAGAGTGGGTTTGGAGAGTTTTAGTTTGGGAAAAAGGTAAGAACTTTATGCAACAAAAAATTACCAAATGAAGAAAATACCACTTCCTCTACAAAGACAAGCTTGAACTCCACTTGATATAAAAGAAGACAACGTCAGAAAACTTCCTGGAAGTCTAGACGACTTCCGGACTTCCGGGAAGTCCAGAAGACTTCCAGGAAGTCCAGACGACTTTCTGGAAGTCGTCCAGATGACTTTCTCGAAGTCGGGTAAGTCGTCTAGCGCATTATAGTCTAGACGACTGAAAAGTAAGTCATCCCAAAAGTTTTCCAGATCTGAAAACCTGGATATCCAAATCCAAATCTGAAAAATCTGCATATCCAAAAACGTTCAAATGGCTTAAAAACAAAGAAAATGAGTGGAAGATTAGATAAATCTACCTTTATAAAACATACAAAAATACATAACTAAAATTAATAGATCTACCTTTAAATGAGTGGAACCATGTGATGAAAAACCTGCAAAAACAAGATAAATTAGTGAGAAAGACATGAGACAAGAACAATGTATGTTATAAAGTTTGGTGTTTATAAGTTCAAAGAGATTATAGAGAGGTTGGAGAGTTCTAAAAAGATAAACATTACATTTTTGTTGCAGACATTTGAGAGGAGGAGAGAGAATGTGTAAATTTTTCTTTATATAGGGAGACAAAAAATCTAATTAGGTTAAATATTTTCGATTCATACGACTTATTTGTAAGTCGTCTGGACGACTTATTTGTAAGTCGTCTGGACGACTTATTTGTAAGTCGTTTGGACGACTTGTGTCGTCTGGTTTAAATTATTTAAGCAGGAAAATAAAATTTTCTTATATTTTAGGCGGAAATATTAGAACGACTTACTTGTAAGTCGTCTGGTTTAAATTATTCACGAGACGACTGAAATATAAGTCGTCTAGAAGACTTACAAGTAAGTAGTCTGGTTTAAATTATTTAAGCGGGAAAATAAAATTTCTTAAATTTTAGGCGGAAATATTAGGACGACTTACTTGTAAGTCGTTTGGTTTAAATTATTCACCAGACAACTGAAATATAAATCGTCCGAACCCTAAACATAACCCCTAAACTTAATTATCTAATTAAACACCATAAAATCAAATTAAACTTGAAAAAGTATTTACTATACACAGAAATAAACACACAGAGGTAAAATTTAATTTTTGAAAAAAACATTTCAGCTTTTCAAAATCTAACCCTAAGAATACATACAATACTACAACATATGTTTGTCAAACCCCTAAAACAAAGAATATCATGATTCACTACTTCCACTCATCTATGTTGAAAACAAATCAATTTTATCATATCTTAATTTTTATCACTTAAAACTGTTTATAATTACATGATTTTAATTTTTTACTCATCAAAATATTTTTTACAAAATTTATAAATTATTTTTAAGATAAATTGGTTCCAGACGACTTACAATTCAGTCGTCCAGACGACTTCCAACATCTCAGACGACTTACAGGGGCTATATTCGTAAAAAAGGCTTCTATGTTTTTGTTTGGTCACAAAGGGATGGACTGTAATTTCATAAGGCTTTTAGGTTAGTTTTGCATTTGATTCAAGTTTGGGTATAGCTTTGGGGTTAAAATCAAGTTGTAGGTTAGTTTTGGCAAATTCCCTAAATATATTCATACAAATAATCACATGCATTTCAAAACAGTAGATAAAATCCCATTTCAGAAGTAGAGTTTACAACAGACAATTCTCAATTGGTGAAGATGGTGTCTACATCCACAGAATGGCCACCGTTCACTACACACATGGAGGAACTCTTGCAATGTAAGGAATTTTTTCAGATATTCACCATTCAACATATTCCAAGGACGAAAAACACAATGACAGATCAGTTGGCACGTGGTGTTCACAATCTTCTTCCTGCTATGGTTTATGTTGATTCAGTTCTCCCGAAGTGGCTCTTGGATCAGGTTCTGTTTAATTCGTTTAGCCTTTAAAAAACCAAAAAAAAAATCCCATTTTAGAGAAACTAAGATGGTGTTGAAGATGATTAATAATAAATTTATATAAGAAAAATCGAAAATGTTGGAGAAAGCAAATGGGTTACGTTTCAGCTGTCAATGAGCTGTCTCTGTTTCATTTATATTCCCACCTCTCCCTCCTTCCACACAACACAAACAACGCTCGTTTACTTACTCGTATCGCCCCCATATTATATCTTTTCCTATTTAACCCGTGTTTCTTCTTTTCGAATTCTCATCTCCATATCCATTGTGCAGTGAAATGAAGAAGACCATTCAAATCATCCTCCTCTTCCTTCTCCTCAATCTCTCACATTCTCTCTCTATCTCTTCTCACGATACTCTCTCTTAGTCCAACAGCCAAGTCCGTCACATTCAACGCCGCCAGCTTCTCGAGTTCGCCAAGCGCAGCCAGAAAGTCACCGTCGATCCTTCCCTAGTCTTTGAAAACCCCAGATTACGCAATGCTTACATAGCTCTTCAAGCTTGGAAACAAGCAATACTCTCCGATCCTTTCAATTTCACCGCGAATTGGATCGGATCCAATGTCTGTGACTACACCGGAGTCTTTTGTTCGCCGGCGCTAGATAACCGAATTCGTACTGTCGCCGGAATCGATCTCAATCACGCTGATGTCACCGGGTATTTACCTGAAGAGCTTGGTTTGTTATCAGATCTAGCGTTGTTTCATGTAAACTCAAACCAGTTTTGTGGTACAGTACCGCATCGGTTCAACCGGCTTAAGCTTCTTTTCGAGCTTGATCTCAGCAATAACCGGTTCGCTGGGAAATTTCCTACGGTTATTCTCCGGTTACCTTCGTTAAAGTTTTAGATTTCGGTTTAATGAGTTTGAAGGAACTGTATCGAAAGAGCTTTTCAATAAAGATTTAGACGCGATTTTCATTAACCATAACCGGTTCTGGTTCCAATTACCTGATAATTTTGGAGATTCGCCGGTTTCCGTCATCGTCCTCGCGAATAATAGGTTCCACGGTTGCATCCCTTCAAGTATTGTGGAAATGAAGAATCTGAACGAGATAATATTCACCAACAATGGCCTTAATTCCTGTCTACCGGCGGGTATCGGAGAGTTGAAAAACGTTACGGTGTTTGACGTCAGCTTTAACGAGCTCGTGGGAGCGTTGCCGGATAGTGTCGGCGAGATGGTATCTGTAGAGCAGCTTAATGTGGCGCATAATAAGTTATCCGGGAAGATTCCAGCAAGTATTTGCCAGTTGCCGAAGCTTTAGAACTTCACTTTTAGTTACAATTTCTTCACCGGAGAAGCACTGTGTGTCTTGGCTTGCGGAGTTTGATGATCGGAGAAATTGTTTGCCGAGACACCGCCGAGGTCTCGGGGCAGTGTAAATCGTTCTTGTCTCTTCCCCGTTAATTGTAGATCGTTTAGATGTGGCCGTTGTTTAGCCTCGTCTATTGTAACCGTTACCTCCGCCATCTCTGCCTTCTCCAACACCATGGCCAATTTTCTCCTCCACCGCCATCGCCGGTTTCTCTCCTCCACCACCGCCTCCACGGTTTATACTCCTCCATCCCCACTGTTATTCTCCCCTCCACCACAACCACCACCACCTCCTCCCGTATATTCTGTTAGTGCAAAGATGACACAACAATAGTACTGCAGAAAGTAAATCAATAGACAAAGCAATACAAGCAACCACTATGCTTTATTAGAATCTTCTTTAAGCAATCTATTACAAGATCTGCTTAATTCAAATTTAACACATCTAGTGTTAACACCTAACACACAAGATTCTTAAGCTATCCGTTTATGTATCTCGCGTCAAGTACTTAAACCATCGCTTGACGACCGAACCCTCCAAGAGCTTTTTTCTCTCTCTATAAGATCAGCCTTCGTGTCTACGTCTCTCTACTGACGACCCCATAGCTATCTTATATTATTCTTTATGTTCCGAACCCTAGTCTCGGTAACATGATATAGATCTTCCATAACAATAAGTGCAACTTTCTTTTCTTGGAATGCACTTATTCCTCTTCCTTTAAGTCATAAACTTGCTCAAGTTTATTCCTCTTCCATATCTCTAAGATACTCCCTTGCTCTCCAAGTCTACACGACTCCAGCTCAGCATCTTGACTCCACATGGTCTTCACTACTCACCACGGCGTCTGCCTCAGCAACTACATCATCCACTACTACAGGTGGACATCTTACATCAACAATATCCCCTTTTAGCTTTGTGTGCCAATCAAGCACAACATTCTTCGGTTCAACAACCACGTTCCCCACCGAAACTTCCACGCTTAAATGTGCTTTTCTCCACCACGAGATGTGCACCATGTAAGACCTCGACCCGCCTCTCGGGCGGTCGATGCCTCATGTCGCTCGGTCCATACCGACCGAACCTCTAAAAATTTAAGCCCTTTATTTAAAACATCGCCCAGGGCTAACTCGGATCCTAGCTCAAGACTACCTTAGTCATTCCTAGCTTAGATCATTTCAACTTATGCACAGCGGAATAATATCTACAAACCATTGGTCTAAAACCAATCTAACACTTGTCTGGTCAGATCACCTCAGCTCTGGTCAGTAAACACAACGCCAGTAGCTCCAAGGTCGATCCTGAACCTGACAAGTCATACCAAATCCAGTTCCATTCACCTAACCATTCTATCTAGATCTATGCAATATTGATAGATCATACCTTTGCCACATCCATGGAGCTTGTTAACTCATTGTCCCAGCTGACTTAGCTGTTTAGCTAGCCCATCCAGCTAGTGAGCTGAACCACTTCACTTGAGGTTCCAACTACTCTCCTCCAGCTGATCGAGCTGTGAGGTAGCTTTGCCCAGCTCCCTGTCCACTCGTCCAACTCCCTTATACCTGCATAAACTCTTCCCTTGGATACTTAGTCATTCAGCCAACCATCCCCACGGACTAAGTACCTACGGAAGTCTTCATTACAAAACGACCTCAAGCAAACATGCTCTAAAATCTAATTAAAATTCATGACAAATACTGATAATTCCCCACTAAGAGGAATCCACAATCAGATTGATCAGAACCGCCTAATTCACATAGAATTTGGCCAAATCCCACTAAACCGCCATAACTGACCACCATCAAACCGGCCTGATAAATCCAATCAAATCACATGATAAATCATGATAAATCCTCACTAAGAGGAATCCATGGTCGGATCCCATCAATTCCATCCAGAACTATGAGATCCGACCTAGCTGCCCAACCAAGGCCATGGAGAGTTCCACTGAACCGCCAAGGCCTGGTTTAGTACCACCATGTCTCAGGCGTGTGCTCCCCTGTAACCAAGTCCTTTCATGGACTAACAAGGCCCATCAGATCCTAAGTCAATCAACCAACCACCCCACATGACTCAGAACTGATGAGTCTTCACACTTCCTAACCGCCATGGAACCATGTCCCACTGAACCTGATTAGTGTTGCTCTTACCACCGGTGCATCCTTTGATCAATCAGATCAGACACCTTGATCCACCATCCATGGATCAGGTCGTCCATCCTTGCCCATGATCAGATCACACATGGCCTTCCTTGTATAGACACACCAGCACAATACTTGTGGTCTACACCACCTAGTATTGGCTATACTCTTCCTCATGGCTCTTAGCCAATCATTGACACCTAGCTTACCAACACCAAGGCTGATAACTAGCATGCCTTATGGTCACTATATCATAGTGACACGTCCTGGATTCATAGAGAATGCAAGACCACAGATCCGGTTCACCCATGATCCACCATGAATCACTAACCGATGTGTGGCATCTAACCATCATCCCACATGGATGAATTAGATCAACTAAGATCCGCCCCTTTCCTCACAGTTTTGTATCCCTACAATACATCACAATATCTGGTCTCCAAGGGCGTGCCATACTTGGCCTCATTCGCACCTCAAGAGACATAAACATAAACCAGAAAGTAAACATAAATCTGTTACCTTATACTTGATCTTATTAGATCATGTGCTTCCCATATCAGGTTCGGCCAAGCCCCACCAAGGAATGTCTCTATCAAGCCTTATCATATACCTCCAGTATTGATAAGATCTCTCCATGGGTCGCACCAACATCCCTTCCCTTGATCTTCCATGAAACCACTTCTACACTGCATTCACCTTCAAGGCTGTTCATGCCTTTGAGAGTGGAGTCCGGCCTTCTCCATTCTCTTATGACCATTTGCGTGTGTTCTCAGGACACAGAGGAAGCCTTAGATGTGTTCATCCATGATCAAACACCACCCAAAGGTCGTGCATCACTTCCCCCTTCAGTGTCCAAGGAACTGCCTTTCTACACACATCTGCCTTCAAGGCTGTCTCAGTCCTTAGAAGTTAGATCCGGCCTCCTATCTTCTCTCCAGGCTATTTGCGTGTCTTCTATGGATGTAGAGGAAATTTATGGCGTGGCAAACAACAATCAAAACTCACCAGAGGGTCGTTCATAACCCTCCCCATGATTGCCCACCAAAACTGCCTCTTTGCTGCCTTTGATTGCACCTCTGTCTTGGATTGTTGAATCCGACCATCTCCATGTTTTCTCTGGTTTTTCTTTGTGTTTCAGGGTGTAAAATGAATGCCTGGCGTGCCTGCAAAGGCACGGACTGACCTTCCCTTTTATAGAGGAAGTGGTGGTTACTTTCCAACAATTGCACCTTTTCGGTATCAATTCTGGCCATTGATTTCATCAATGGTCCAGATCACATCCTTTCGCCTATGGCAGTTACCAGGACGTCCTGGGCTTGCCAAACCACCCTTGGACATGTCCAAAGCAAGCCCAAACCGAATGGCAAGCTCCTGGCCCCATCCCAAGAGCCCACCAGCCCAATGGCACACATGGCTCACCCACATGGCCCGACCATGGCCCGAACCTGGCCCAACCGCCCAAGACTTGGACACTCAGTCCAGCTGAGTTGAGCTGATCCCCAGCTGACCCAGCTGAGTGAGCTAGTCCATCCAGCTCAGGAGCTGACACACACTTCAGTGAGCTACACTGAGCTGCACTACACTTCACCTAGCTGGTCGAGCTTCTTTTCCGCATCGTCCAGCTGCCATAAAACTTGTATAGCTTGATGTCTCTATCTTATTCAATCCTTCTAAGTCCCTTGATCTATTTCCAGACCTAGACTTAGTTTCCCATGATCCATTCTGATCATTCACTACATCACAGCTTCACCTAGCTGACCGAGCTTCACCCGGACCTCGTCCAGCTACCGGAACACTCGACCAACTCCTTTAAGCTTGTCTTTAGGTCATATGACCTGTCTGGTGTGTCTCCACGCACAATGGTCCAACCAGACGATCCTACTCAGGATCGGGGACATGACAAGTCTCCCCCACTTGATAAGGATTCGTCCTCGAATCCAGTGGTTCTGACATCCCGTCTCATTGACAAAATGTTCCAACCGATCTCTTTGCATCCGGAACATGAAGCATGCTCGATTGGTTCTTTCTAACCAATTTGTGGCATCTCCTCCTTGTTCCTTCTCACTGATCACATTTTTGATCAGCATATCAACATGTCTCCCCCACTTGGACGGAACACTCTTGAATCCAAACCAAGTTGTCCTTTACAGACACCAAGGGTTCATGATCCCAGCCACATCGTACTGGATCATCTCTTAACCGACCACAGCCCATACCGGCTTGGCCATATTGTGGTCTTAGTCCATACTAGACTAAACCACCTTAACTTGACACCTGTCCATCACCGGACTCTGTCATAATTGATCCTGGTCCTTTTAGGGCGTGATCATATCCCGCCCTGGTCCACTCAGGAACTCAACCGTGTATCCCGACCATAGGTCCTTCTCCGAATAGGTCATTCCCTGATCTTTGTCCCTTACCGAACTTGATCATATTGCGGTTCTGGTCCACTCCAGGACTCAACCATCTTACCCCAACCACAGGTCAATCTCCGACTTGGTTGTACTGCGACCCTCATCCATCACTGGACTTGATCGACTATATCCCAACCCTAGGTCAATCTCAGACTTGGTTGTAATGCACCCAGGTCCCTTCCCGGACGGGGTCGACTTCAGCTCGGCCATCTCGGCAGGAGCTATACACAAGGAACTTTTGGATCTTTGGGGCCGTCCCTGGTCCAGATCTACTATGAGCGGGTCAGCCCTACCGGGGAATGCCATGGCCCGAAACACATCATGGACTCGAACCAGCGGAATCCCATCCGGGTCATCACCCCTACGACCTCCTTAGTGGCGTTTGTGGCCAAATAAGCTTCACAACCCTTCCTCAGCATCCATTCCACATGGATTGCTGACACCACCAAGCATCCAGAGATCGGACATATACCTTGGAACCTGATCGGAATTCACACCAACTCTCGAACTGCACGCTCCGGTGACCGTCCAGAGTGGCCCGATACTTTCAAGCCAGTCCATACCTAATATCACCTCGTGATTCTTTAGGCGGACAACAACCAGATCCACAGGCATTACCCTGCTGTGATCAATACTCAGATCCGGGAATCACCCTGATGTGATCATCACGGGATGTCCTTCACCAAACCTAGTGAACTCATTCTCGCCACGGCCGCGTTCACTATGCAAGGACAACCCACCGTTCCCATCTGGAACAACCCTTTTCCGATCATTAAGTACTTAGATGAGTTGGATCTCGGATTGATCACACATTTGGAAAATGTCCCATACCATTCTCCAAAGCATCACACTACGTGAACGTCCCATACCATTCACAAAAGTGTTTATAGTATACCTCAATCCTCATCATACTAAGATACTTAACATCGTGTTTCCAATTCCTCTTGGCATTGATCCATTCCCATTCAACTCGATCTAAGGAATCCTACCTTGACTTATACCGAATCCAAGCTGATCCATCTGATCACAAGCCCACTCATGTACTAGCCAGGTAACGTCTCCCTTAGACCAACATGAACACTGCATATGCTCACTTGTTTTGAACGGCCACCAAGGAATAACACTAACCCCTACAAGAGTGCTGCACGTTTCTTTCAACCTAAGCCACTCTCTGGTCCATGTTACTTCCCGGGTCCAGGTCGTCCATACAAAGATCTTGCATTCGTCCATCAACCAATCCGTCTATTACTTCCAAATAACTAGACAACTAACCTTTCTGCTTCCAAGGTCTTGCCCTTGGAGAGTGCATCTTGGCTAAGCCAGCTCATCTTGGAACTTCCCGTTCACAAGCATGAGCCCCAACCTAACCTCAACTCCCACTTGGCTCACCACAGCTAAGGTTCCAAGTCATCTCAGTTTTCAGAAATAATTTGGTATGGAACTCAACATCTTTGAGCACCGTCCTTAACAGGATCAAGCATGCTCTGATACCAACTTGTAAGACCTCGACCCGGCCTCTCAGGCCGCGGTCGATGCTCATGTCGCTCGGTCCATACCCTGACCGAACCTCTAAAAATTTCGCCCTTTATTTAAAACATCGCCCATAGGCGAGGGCTAACTCAGATCCTAGCTCAAGACTACCTTAGTCATTCCCTAGCTTAGATCATTTCAACTTATGCACAGCGGAATAATATCTACAAACCATTGGTCTAAAACCAATCTAACACTTGTCTGGTCAGATCACCTCAGCTACTGGTCATAAACACAACTGCCAGCTAGCTCCAAGGTCGATCCGAACCTGAACCAAGTCATACCAAATCGAGTTCCATTCACCTAACCATTCTATCTAGATCTATGCAATATTGATAGATCATACCTTTGCCACATCCATGGAGCTTGTTAACTCATTGTCCCAGCTGACTTAGCTGTTTAGCTAGCCCATCCAGCTAGCTGAGCTGAACCACTTCACTTGAGGTTCCAACTACTCTCCTCCAGCTGATCGAGCTGTGAGGTAGCTTTGCCCAGCTCCTGTCCACTCGTCCAACTCCTTATACCTGCATAAACTCTTCCCTTGGATACTTAGTCATTCAGCCAACCCCACAGGACTAAGTACCTACGGGAAGTCTTCACCAAAACGACCTCAAGCAAACATGCTCTAAAATCTAATTAAAATTCATGACAAATACTGATAATTCCCCACTAAGAGGAATCCACAATCAGATTGATCAGAACCGGCCTAATTCACATAGAATTTGGCCAAATCCCACTAAACCGGCCATAATGACCACCATCAAACCGGCCTGATAAATCCAATCAAATCACATGATAAATCATGATAAATCCTCACTAAGAGGAATCCATGGTCGGATCCCATCAATTCCATCCAGAACTATGAGATCCGGACCTAGCTGCCCAACCAAGGCCATGGAGAGTTCCACTGAACCGGCCAAGGCCTGGTTTAGTACCACCATGTCTCAGGCGTGTGCTCCCTGTAACCAAGTCCTTTCATGGACTAACAAGGCCCATCAGATCCTAAGTCAATCAACCAACCACCCCACATGACTCAGAACTGATGAGTCTTCACACTTCCTAACCGCCATGGAACCATGTCCCACTGAACCTGATTAGTGTTGCTCTTACCACGGTGCATCCTTTGATCAATCAGATCAGACACCTTGATCCACCATCCATGGATCAGGTCGTCCATCCTTGCCCATGATCAGATCACACATGGCCTTCCTTGTATAGACACACCAGCACAATACTTGTGGTCTACACCACCTAGTATTGGCTATACTCTTCCTCATGGCTCTTAGCCAATCATTGACACCTAGCTTACCAACACCAAGGCTGATAACTAGCATGCCTTATGGTCACTATATCATAGTGACACGTCCTGGATTCATAGAGAATGCAAGACCACAGATCCGGTTCACCCATGATCCACCATGAATCACTAACCGATGTGTGGCATCTAACCATCATCCCACATGGATGAATTAGATCAACTAAGATCCGCCCCTTTCCTCACAGTTTTGTATCCCTACAATACATCACAATATCTGGTCTCCAAGGGCGTGCCATACTTGGCCTCATTCGCATCTCAAGAGACATAAACATAAACCAGAAAGTAAACATAAATCTGTTACCTTATACTTGATCTTATTAGATCATGTGCTTCCCATATCAGGTTCGGCCAAGCCCACCAAGGAATGTCTCTATCAAGCCTTATCATATACCTCCAGTATTGATAAGATCTCTCCATGGGTCGCACCAACATCCCTTCCCTTGATCTTCCATGAAACCACTTCTACACTGCATTCACCTTCAAGGCTGTTCATGCCTTTGAGAGTGGAGTCCGGCCTTCTCCATTCTATTATGACCATTTGCGTGTGTTCTCAGGACACAGAGGAAGCCTTAGATGTGTTCATCCATGATCAAACACCACCCAAAGGTCGTGCATCACTTCCCCCTTCAGTGTCCAAGGAACTGCCTTTCTACACACATCTGCCTTCAAGGCTGTCTCAGTCCTTAGAAGTTAGATCCGGCCTCCTATCTTCTCTCCAGGCTATTTGCGTGTCTTCTATGGATGTAGAGGAAACCCATGGTGTGGCAAACAACAATCAAAACTCACCAGAGGGTCGTTCATAACCCTCCCCATGATTGCCCACCAAAACTGCCTCTTTGCTGCCTTTGATTGCACCTCTGTCTTGGATTGTTGAATCCGACCATCTCCATGTTTTTCTCTGGTTTTTCTTTGTGTTTCAGGGTGTAAAATGAATGCCTGGCGTGCCTGCAAAGGTACGGACTGACCTTCCCTTTTATAGAGGAAGTGGTGGTTACTTTCCAACAATTGCACCTTTTCGGTATCAATTCTGGCCATTGATTTCATCAATGGTCCAGATCACATCCTTTCGCCTATGGCAGTTACCAGGACGTCCTGGGCTTGCCAAACCACCCTTGGACATGTCCAAAGCAAGCCCAAACCGAATGGCAAGCTCCTGGCCCCATCCCAAGAGCCCACCAGCCCAATGGCACACATGGCTCACCCACATGGCCCGACCATGGCCCGAACCTGGCCCAACCGCCCAAGACTTGGACACTCAGTCCAGCTGAGTTGAGCTGATCCCCAGCTGACCCAGCTGAGTGAGCTAGTCCATCCAGCTCAGGGAGCTGACACACACTTCAGTGAGCTACACTGAGCTGCACTACACTTCACCTAGCTGGTCGAGCTTCTTTTCCGCATCGTCCAGCTGCCATAAAACTTGTATAGCTTGATGTCTCTATCTTATTCAATCCTTCTAAGTCCCTTGATCTATTTCCAGACCTAGACTTAGTTTCCCATGATCCATTCTGATCATTCACTACATCACAGCTTCACCTAGCTGACCGAGCTTCACCCGGACCTCGTCCAGCTACCGGAACACTCGACCAACTCCTTTAAGCTTGTCTTTAGGTCATATGACCTGTCTGGTGTGTCTCCACGCACAATGGTCCAACCAGACGATCCTACTCAGGATCGGGGACATGACACACCACACCATGCTTTTCTCCCCCATGAGATAAGCAACATCTACATCAGGACGTCCATCACCATGCCCTTCTCCCCCATGAGATATGCACTCCTTGGACCAGAAGGTCACCACTTCTCCCCCTGCTTTATTGCATACTAAGCTAAAACAGATGCTTAGATGTCAAGCCTTACAGAAAAACATCTTGGTATCAATCTCCCCTTTTATCTTCAAAGACCTCTTCAATGAAACCGCCTTGCTAAACTTCCTCTGAGACTAGGCTTCAATCTTCCACTTCTCGGAAGTACTTCACCAAATACGTCAGCACCCAACGCACACCAGTGACACCAAGAACACGTTATCTTCAAGCACACGCTCACCGCGAGCTACACATGATGGCTAACTCCACCACAAAAAGCGCCAACACCAACTCCACCAAACTAAGTCCACCTTGGACTCCATCGGACAATGCTTCAGAATGTCTTTCGACACCAAGCAGTAACACACACCAAAGGAACCTCTCTCTCTTCTCTGTGAGGTCTGGCTTTCTCATAAAGCCCGTCCCTCCTATATATTAAGACCATAACTTCCTCTTCAAGCAATCAATACACGAACTCCAATATAACTCCAGCATCATGCAACATGTTATGTATTACCTCATGTAGTACTCCACGAACTACTACACCAACAATATCATCTCCCCCTTTTTGACTATGTATGTGAACTCATAACCTACATCTTCAATCTCCCCCTATGAGCCACATCATGGTCAAAAACTAATTCATAGTTCGCCACCCTCTAAATCGAGGATGAAATCCCACTCCACTATCTCCAAAGTGATTAAGTCTCCTAGACCACATATTCCTGGGCCTTATCCCACCATGATTAGCTCTCTGAACAAACTTGAAACAATTACGTCGAACATGTCCTTGGACTCCACAAGAATAACATGTAGGACCATGACACCTCATACCATAGATTTGCTTCATCTGATTCTTCTCCCTCAACAACTTGAAACATCTTGGCCTAATGTGCCCAACCACACCACAATGATGACAAATAGGCCAAAATTTTCGTTGAAATGCAGCCTTCAAATCAGAAACTTTACCCGAAGTAGTCGTTGTAGCAGTATACATAGCAATATAGCAGTCACATTCTTCACACCAGTTGCAGTCTTCACTGCAGTTTTTCCATTGGATGTCTTCTTTGCAAACACCTTAACCTTTGGTCTTGTAGTAGGCGTAGCTATAACCTCAGCTTTTCTTTCTGATACAAAAACACCTTCAGCTTTAGAAGATTCTCCTTTATATCCAAGGCCACATCGATCACTCTTTCCAATACTGAGAATATGATCTAGATGTTTCGTCCCACCATTCAGCATCCTCAAACCCTTCTGAGTTTCTGCTAGTTTAGCACCAGCCAGCCGTGCTTCTTCTTCTTTCTCTGAGGCATAGCTAAGTGCTTCAGCAACTTGAGCTTCTAGTTTGACCTTCTCCTTAGTCAATTCTGAATTCGTCTCAACCTGCTTGAGCCAATTCTCATACAGCTTTTCATAATTCCCAGAAAAATCAAAGTCTCCATCATCATCATCACTTACAGCATCATCATCACCTCCACATGAAACCTCTGACACAATGCTGTCGCAGATCCCGCCGCAGATTTCTTTGGACAACTTGACTCAAAGGTTGTGAACGCCACCAAGTTCTTCAACTGCTCACCATCATCCGAATCAGTATCAGACTCATTCTTGACGTCACTGTTCTTCTTTTGCTTCTGTAAATTCTCACATTTATTCTGAGCATGCCCAAATTCATTGCCCTCAAAGCTTTTGAATCTTAGTCTCTTGTAAGTTGGACACTCCCTTTTGAAGTGCCCATATCCTCTGCATTTATAACATTGCACCTCTGAATTGACACATGACTCGCCAGCTTCTTGTCTTCGTTTTCTCAAACCAATTTTCTCATGTCCTTGCCACTTTACCACTTCTGTAGTACTTGGTGAAGCACGCGAATCATCTTGATCACCTCATCTTCATTCTGTGACTTTTGACTTGTTGTTTCATCAACTGCCAAGTTCACTTAAATATGATTTCCCACGCCATCAAGTTCCATCTCATGAGCTTTTACCATACCTACAACTTCGTGAAAGGTCAGTTCATCTATGTTAAGAGACACAAACATCACTGCCTTATATGCTGTGAATCTTTCCGGCAGACACCTTAAAAACTTCTTCACCAGTTTCTTGTCTTTGTATTCCATGTCCAGAACACGAGCCTCTTGTGCTAAAGCACTGAGTTGAGAACTAAAATCTGATACAGGTTCATGTTCTTCCATCTTCAAGTTCTCAAATTTAGATTTGAAAAAAATTCATCCTTGAACTCTTAACCTTCTCAGTTCCTTCAAAGTGTAATTGCAGAATATCCCATGCCTCTTTTGCATCTTTGCATCCTTGAATCAGATCGAGTTGCTTCTTTTCGACTCATGTAAAAATACCAAATAAAGCTTTTGCATTATACCTTGACATCTCCTTCTCACGCTTTGTCCATTTAGCCAATGGTTTATTGACCAGAACACCATCTTTATCTACTGTCTTGGGACCTTCATAGCCATCTACCACTGATGCCCAAACATCCATATCAATACTTTGTAAACTTGCTTTCATCTTCACTTTCCAATGCCCATAGTGGTCAGGATCAAGCATAAGTACTATATCATTCATCTTGCCTTCAGGATCTCCACCAATGACTTAGGTGACCCGCTCTGATACCAATTGTTTGTGCAAAGATGACACAACAATAGTACTGCATAAAGTAAATCAATAGACAAAGCAATACAAGCAACCACTATGCTTTATTAGAATCTTCTTTAAACAATCTATTACAAGATCTGCTTAATTCAACTTTTACACAGCTAGTGTTAACACCCTAACACACGCTACTGAAAAGATTCTTAAGCTATCCGCTTATGTATCTCTGCCGTCAAGTACTTCAGCCACTGCTTCAGCACGACCCAGAACCCCTCCAAGAGCTTTTTTCTCTCTCTATAAGATCAGCCTTCGTGTCTACGTCTCTCTACTGACGACCCCATAGCTATCTTATATTATTCTTCATGTTCCCGAAACCCTAGTCTCCAACGTAACATGATATAGACATCTTCCATAACAATAAGTGCAACTTTCCTTTTCTTGGAATGCACTTATTCATAAACTTGCTCCTCAAGTTTATTCCTCTTTCCATATCTCTAAGATACTCCCTTGCTCTCCAAGTCTACACGACTCCAGCTCAGCATCTTGACTCCACATGGTCTTCACTACTCACCACGACGTCTGCCTCAGCAACTACATCATCCACTACTACAGGGCGGACATCTTACATCAACAATATCCCCTTTTAGCTTTGTGTGCCAATCAAGCACAACATTCTTCTGGTTCAACAACCACGTTCCCCACCTGGAAACTTCCACGCTAAAGGTTTCATAAGTATAAACGGAGGTTGAATCTAAAATTAAATACCTCACAGAGAGGATGGAATCGGTTTTCTGGATTGGTGGAAATCTGACCGAAGACGCATTACATTGGATCAATGATATTATTTCCTCCATTGATGCCTTGGATGAATCCAAGTCGTGTCTTTTGCTCTGGAAGGCACACAAGGTCGCGGCTCTTAAGTAACAGTACGTGTCTTCTCAAAGAATTATCCAGATTTTTCTGTAGATCTCCAATTATTGGATCCAATAGTACTGTGCAGCGTGTGAAACCAATTGAGGCCTAACGGGTATTTCCCCTATATATATGCTTCATCATTTTTTTTCAGTAAAGCTAAATCTTAGCTTGAGCAGTTTGGATTTTTGTCTCAGGTGCCAACCAATCAGTATATGCTCCAAAACCATCTGATCTTGGGAGGATATACGTAGCATAACTTTCCAAAAGGTGAACTCTTTCTGTTCAAATTCTATTCTCACTATGGAAATCATCATTGTTTAATACTTAATACAGTTCTAAAACTCTAGGGTTTATTAGGAGAGGCTTCTTTATATACGCAGGCTACTCTGCTTGGGCCAGACAATTTAAATATGGTGAATAAAACATTGTCATCCATCATAACAACCGTTTTTTTTTGTATGTATGTCGTTTTTCCAAAATGTGGTTCACAGAAGAAAGGTGTATGCTTGGGTTCTCACTGATACCCCCAACATTGCTAAATAGAGTCATTCTAGGCAGCAATGGTACAATAAAAAAAAAATCTTCCAACAGCCTCCATGGTATGTAAAGCTTTTCTCCTTATTTCTGTATGATTGTATAGCATTTTGCAATGCTAATTAGATATGTGTAAAACATAAATGTTACTCTATCTGCAGGTGATAACAAAGGTCTCGATAAAAACCGGTTTTTAACTTAAGAAACCGGTTTTTTATCATGCCCATTTCGCTCACGACAGAGATGATAAATTATGACCTGAAGGAGTAGCTTCATCACTTTGATGGCGGAGATCGAATGAGGTCACTGAAGCTGATGGTAGCTGGAGATAGGTGAAGAAGAATCAGACGGGCGAGTCCAGTAATCTGCTACAAAAACAGGACCACACCGTATTAGCATAATAACACTAAAAGAGCAAGTGGTTGTGAGATTCCACACCATTGTCACATAAGACACGTCACACAAGCACTTGGGACATTTAAACCCCATGATAACAAATGATCACGATAGGAAGCCTATTGAGCATTGAGAGACACGTAATGAATGGCATCTTGGTATTTCTTCTTTGAACCAGACTAGAATGCCAAGGAACCACCGGAAATGCTACACGCAACAATTCCCAAATAACACGAGACGAGACGGAGTTTATGAAGCCACCTGTTTGACCACCTCTCCACCATCTGCTGATACTACACACAAATTAAAAAGTGTGTATTTGTTGGAAAGTGCCTTAGTCAAAGACGTTACAAGATGGTCAAGTGATTACGTAATCTATTTTGGTATGACGTGCAAGTAAAAAGTAAGTGACTAAGTTTTGGACATCTGTAATATTACGTGGGTTGTGTTTTGGGATTGCTTATGACATTGTTGGTCTCTTTTGCTTGGACTGTAACTAAATCTTAAGATTGTATAGTCCAAAAATTATATATGCAATCTTAAATTGTAACTAAATCTTCTAAAACAAGTAAAGAAAAACAAGTAATCTTGGTTCATGTTTACTTCTTTTTCATAGTCTTCTATGTGTTTAGTGGTCTTTGATTATACTTGACCTGTTTGACGTCTTTGTATTCATTTATTGGAGAGTAGTAGTGGATGACGTATCTTCCAATTTTTTGGCTTTCTGATTTGAAATTGAAATTACAGAAAAAGACTTTTGATTTGCATCTTTGATTGTTGTACTTGTGTGGCTAAAACTAGAATGATAATATTATAGTGATAGCGTTCGTTTCCTCTCGAAGACAATACCGACAAATCTGAGGGAAAGCAAGCATGAAGTTTTTGCTGCTTGGAGGATTGGCCAGAAGCTCTGCACACGTGACTATGCTGGTGTGTATGAAGCTATTTGTGGTTATGATTGGAGTCCAGAAGCTAAAGATATGCTTGCTGCATTCTTAGGTTCTTTTTTTCTCTGTTAATACATTTTTAGCTAGTATGGCATGGTTTTTTGAACTAAAGCTTTCTGACAGATTACTATGAAACATTGTAAAGTGATTGTTAACTCTTATATAGTCTTAATTTTTGATCTACATATTGACGAATTACTATAAAACATCCTTTTTTATAAGCAGCACCACTTTTGCATTTACAAGACATCATTTGTTCAATGTCTGGCCTTTAAATCGCACCTCTTTGGTTATGTAAAGAAATGTGAGCTTATTTATTCACAAATATAAATATATCTTATCTTGGATACCATTTTTCATATTCAGGATGGGTTTCCAGAAAATTAAAATGAGTAAGCCTAGGCCATTACTTAAAAAAGGGATAAATTGTGAAAGCACAAGGATTGAACCCGAGAACGCATATCTTTGGTTATGTAAAGAAAAGTGAGCTTATTTATTCACAAAGATAAATATATCTTATCTTGGATACCATTTGTCATATTGAGGATGGGTTTCAGAAAATTAAAATGAGTAAGCATAGGCCATTACCTAAAAAAGGGATAAATTGTGAAAGCACAAGGATTGAACCCGAGAACGCACCTCTTTGGTTATGTAAAGAAAAGTGAGCTTATTTATTCACACAGATAAATATATCTTATCTTGGATACCATTTGTCATATTCAGGATGGGTTTCCAGAAAATTAAAATGAGTAAGCATAAGCCATTACTTAAAAAAGGGATAAATTGTGAAAGCACAAGGATTGAACCCCAGAACGCACATCTTTGGTTATGTAAAGGAAAGTGAGCCTATTTATTCACAAAGATAAATATATCTTATCTAGGATACTATTTGTCATATTCAGGATGGGTTTCCAGAAAAATAAAATGAGTGTGTTTTCTTGCATAAGTATGTTTCCCGAAGAGAATCAAAAGCGTGTAAGGAATGTTAAATCATCCTTGTTCAGGATGGCTATCCTAAAATGGAACTTAATCTTCCAAAAAACATAATCAAAATCTATAACAAAATTCATTGGCTATAGAAATCACCAGATAGAGTTCATTGTCTACAAAATAGAGAACACATATCAAAAAGAGAACACTAAAATAGGATAGCTTGAAGCATTTTCAATAATTATATCAAGAAAGTGTTAAATGTGGTATCATTATAAAACACATATGTTATATAGGATAGGTTTTGACACTTTCAGGATGGGTTTCCAGAAAAATAAAATGAGTGTGTTTTCTTGCATAAGTCTGTTTTCGAAGAGAATAAAAAGTGTGTAAGGAATGTCTTTTTTCAGGATGGCTATCCTGAATTGGAACTTAATCTTCCAGAACAACATAATCAAAATCTATAAGAAAATGCATTGGCTATTGAAATCACCAAATAGAGGTCACTGTCTACAAAACAGAGAACACATATCAAATAGAGAACATGGAAATATAATAGCTTTGAGCAGTTTCAGTAATTATATCAATAAAGTGTTAAATTTGATATCATTATAAAACACACATGTTATCTAGGATAGCTTGTTGAACTTTCAGGATGGGTTTCCAGAAAAATAATATGAGTGTTTTCTTGCATAAGTATGTTTTCGAAGAGAATAAAAAGCGTGTAAGGAATGTCCTTGTTCAGGATGGCTATCCTGAATTGGAACTTAATCTTCCAAAACAACATAATCAAAATCTATAAGAAAATGCATTGGCTATAGAAATCACCAAATAGAGGTCACTGTCTACAAAACAGAGAACATGAAAATAGGATAGCTTTGAGCATTTTCAGTAATTATATCAATAAAGTGTTAAATTTGATATCATTATAAAACACACATGTTATCTAGGATAGCTTGTTGAACTTTCAGGATGGGTTTCCAGAAAAATAATATGAGTGTTTTCTTGCATAAGTATGTTTTCGAAGAGAATCAAAAGCGTGTAAGTAATGTCCTTGTTCAGGATGGCTATCCTGAATTGGAACTTAATCTTCCAGAACAACATAATCAAAACAATATAATCAAAAACTATAAAAAATCATTGACTATAGAAATCACCAAATAGAGGTCACTGTCTACAAAACAGAGAACACATATCAAATAGAGAACATGGAAATAGGATAGCTTTGAGCATTTTCAGTAATTATATCTATAAAGTGTTAAATTTGGTATCATTATAAAACACACCTGTTATCTAGGATAGCTTGTGGAACTTTCAGGATGGGTTTCCAGAAAAATAAAATGAGTGTGTTTACTTGCATAAGTATGTTTTCGAAGAGAATCAAAAATTTTGGATGGATTTCCAGAATAGTTGAATGTTAGTGTGTTTCTTTCTAGCAAAGAAGTCTAAACTAAAAAAATGAAATGAGATAAAAAAAAACTAAGCATTGATATCTGCATATTTGAGAAATTTAAAATTGTGATTTAGGATAGCATGTAACATATTCGGGATGAGTTTCCAGAACATATTTTGAGTGCATTTGAGCAAATTCTCAATTATATATGTCATGTGTTTGGCCAAAATTAAGGATTTGTACATCATATTTGTAAGAATCAAATTAAGTTTTCTATTTTTGATAAATAAAATTAAGTCAAAAGTTTTTGTATGTTATTAGAATCAAGCTCAAGACCTCTGAGGATACTGATTATTATTTTATAACCATTGGACTGTAGTGTTATATCTATTTGGCCAAAATTATGCATTCATGTTCTTATCCACAGAGAACTCTCATTGAAAGTTTTCTTTGAGATCCAAGTTCCATAAAAGTATATATATCAACCATATTTCAAAAAAAAAAAATCTCAAAAAGATCAATGAAGTATGAATCAAAGGCATTTGAATTAAATCTTCCAAAACAATCCAAAAGGCGTACAAGGAAATCTTAAGAAATTTTTTGTTCAGGATGGCTATCCTAAATTTGAACAAAATCTTCCAAATATATACGCTGCTAAAATGAAACAAGAATATAATATCTCTTCTTTTCCTGAAGCTCCCAGAGATCGACACATACCAGTTCACTTCCGTAATATTGAACAATATTCGGATGACAAAGCTGGCTCAGCACATTTATCTCCCGCAAAATCAAATTAGTCTGGTTACAAGTGTGACACCAATATTAGAGTGTTCAGACATATACTACAGAAGATAAGGTGATGTAAACAAACTGATTTAGTTGCTTCAGACACTTCTTTGAGTTTTTGTCGTCAGAAATGACCTTGACCTCTTTAATAGCACAAATTCTTCCTTCCTCACTATAAGAATCACAAAAAAAGTTATATGAACGTACCAAACAACTCAGAGAGGAGGATGCTAACTCTTTATTTGTAAACAGAGCTAGTATTATAGAAACTTTTGCTTTCTATTGCCTTAATCTAGATGGCAAATGAAGGGCGAAATTAACCTTTAATTTTGATCAAGTAAGCTAGATAGCAGGTGAAACTAACCTCCAATCTTGATCTAAATAAATGTGGACACGAACCATTAAAAAAACATAATTCCAACAGCATATTACTGGTAAACTCTTGAATACAACACAAACTCATCACCACACATAGCAAATCTGGTTACTGGTATAAGAGAGCAACTGACCCAGATATCAAATATTCATAGCCTAGAGAGAAAGCTAGCATCAAACGCCCTAGCTATCAGCTAACTCTTGTCATCTAAAAACTAAGCCAACTTCTCAAATTACAATTTGATGATCACCTGTTAAACCCTGATAGACTTTCCCAAAGGTACAACTCCCAGTAAACCTCCCTTTCTTCCACTTAGAAACCCCCAAAGGAGATGACGAATCCGACCCTCCTACAACCCAAGACCCTCCCTGCACACCAGAAGAAGGACTTGTAGGAGAACACAGAATCACAACAGAGGGGCTCGTAGTAGGAGATCCCGGTGGAAGAGGCAAAGGATGGTACTCAGAGGACCTTCCATCATTGTTCCTCCCTGTCGAAGAAGACTCTAAGGTCATCCCAGAGAATCTGTTATGCAGTGGAGACGTCGGTCTAATCACCACCTTCGGAGAAGCGCATTAGATTTCCTGCTCAGAACCACAATCCAACAGATTATCAATTAAGAATCACCAATCAATTAAAAAAGGAAGACGCTGATAAAAAATTAAAAATAATTAAAAAGGAGGGGGCGAAGGGGAAATGAACCTAGGAGCGGTGAGTTGACTCTGATCTTCACCCGATCCAGATGAGCTAACGTTTGAAACAGAAGCCGTTCCGGAAACTGATCCGGTCACGTGATGGAAGCAGAGAGCAATGGGAGAGGGAGACGACGACGGCTTGATTTTGGAATCTCTATTTTTTTTCTTTTTTTCAGACTGAGATCAAGGACAACGGCGAGAGGAGACGTCGACGGCGAGAGGAGACGACGACGGCGAGAGGAAACGACAACGGCGATTGATTTCTCTGACCTCGTTTTTTTTTAATTAGTCAAAGGAGAGGGCATAAATGTAAATGATCCCTTTAAAGAATGCTATTTTTATGAATTTGAACCTGGAGTGCTAATTTGGGAAGCAAAACTTGGTTTAGTGCCATCTTGGTCATTTTCTCTATTATTTATTTCTAAATAGTATATATATTTATAATATATATTAATTTTATAATTTTATTCATAGTAATAAATCATATTTAATTATAATATGTCATATTTTGAATGTAGAATATCATTCTTTTAAAATTTTAAAATATATTTTAATTTTTTATAAAAATAAAAATTTCCTTTCTAAAAATAAAAAAATAATTTAACAAAATAATAATTTTATAAACTAAAACTTTATTTTTAAACAATTTTATTTTAAAATAAAAAAAATTATTTCTAAAAACAAATTATTTTTTTAACTTTTTTTTAAAGTGAATTTTTTTAGAAAATAATTTTTTTACTTTATTTATTTTTAATAAATTTAGAAACTACTTTTAAAAATATATATATATATTTTATCTTTTAAAATTTATATTTATTTTTAAAAATAAAATTTATTTTAAAGATAAAATTTTAGTTTTGGATTTTAATATAATTTTTTGATATTATTAAATAAAATAAATAAATTAATTATTTTTTTAATATATTGTAAATGCAAATGCTCTCTCAAAAGCTTCATATGAGAGCATTTGATGAAGAGCATTTAGAGAGCATTTGCATCTTCTAAATGCTATCCTAAATGCTTTGGTCAAAATAGTTGATTGGATAGTAAAGAGCATAATGCCCATGCTAATGCTCTACCAATCAAGCCCTAAGAAACCTTTGTTTAGATATGTACTAAACTGTTGTAAAGTTGCAGACAACGTGTGAAATATCATAAATAAAGTTTATATTACTACAAACTGGTATCAGAGCATCTTTTCTTAAGGGATCTGCGATGGAAACAGAATCAAATTTCTTCAGCACACCACCTGTATTCGACGGTGAAAACTTTCAAGTTTGGGCAGTTAAGATGACGGTTCATCTTGAAGCTCTTGATCTCTGGGAGGCTATAGAAGAAGATTATGAAGTGACTCCCCTGCCTGAAAAATCCCACGCTGGCCCAGCTTAGAAATCACAAAGAAAAGAAGACAAGGAAGTCTAAAGCCAAGGCATGTTTATTCTCTGCTATCAAGTACTATATTTACAAGAGTAATGAATTTGGGATCAGCAAAAAGCATATGGGAATATCTCAAAAAGGAGTATCAAGGAAATGAAAGAACCCAGAACATGCAGATACTTAATCTGATTCGGGAGTTTGAAATTCAAAAAATGAAGGAGACAGAGACCATAAGAGAATATTCAAATAAGCTACTAAGTATTGTCAACAAGGTGAGACTGCTTTGTAAGGACTTCTCAGATGAAAGAATTGTGGAGAAGATTTTGGTATCCATACCTGAGAGATATGAATCTAAAATCTCTTCACTAGAAGAAACCAAAGATTTATCTAATATCTCTTTAGCAGAATTGGTAAATGCGATGCAAGCTCAAGAGCAAAGACGATCAATGCGAGAAGAAGGATCAATGGAAGGAGCTTTTCAAACAAATAATGAAGCTCAAGAGGCTTTTCAAGCAAAGGGAGTTTCAGATAAACGGATATACAAATTTAAAAGTGATGAAACCTGTCCTCACTGCAAGAAGATAGGTCATGAAGAAAGAAAGTGTTGGTGGAGACCAGATATTAAATGCAGAAAGTGTGGTAAGCTCGGTCATGTGGAACGAGTTTGCAAGACACAACAAAAGGATGAAGCAAATGCTATGATTGAAGAAAGTGAAGAAAAATTGTTTGTAGCAACAAGCTCTGTAGTAGCTAGCTTCTCAAGTTATTCTTGGTTGATTGACAGTGCTTGTACAAACCATATGACCAACGATGAGGAACTGTTCAAGGTATTAGACACATCTGTTACTTCTAAAGTAAGAATTGGAAATGGTGAATTTCTTTCCATTAAAGGGCAAGGAACGGTGGCTATCGAAAGCGTAACAGGTGTGAAGTATATTCAAGATGTTCTTTATGTGCCTCAAATCAATCAGAATCTACTAAGTGTTGGACAATTGCTAGAGAAAGGCTTCAAAGTCATTTTTGAAGACAAATGGTGTTTGATACAAGATGCTAAAGGATGTGACTTGTTCAGAATTAAAATGAGAGCGAAAAGCTTTCATCTAAACCTTATGGAGGAAGACCATTTGGCATATACAAGAACAATCAGCAATGCAAGTTTATGGCATAAACGGCTTGGTCACTTTCATCATGGTGGAATTCTTCATATGCAGAAAAACAACATAGTAAAAGGAATTCCATTGTTGGACAGTGAGTAAGGAGATTGTACAGCTTGCCAATATGGAAAAATCACAAGAAAACCATTTCCTCAAACAACTTGGAGAGCTACAAAAAAGTTGCAACTAGTACACACGGATGTTGGAGGTCCTATGAGCACACCATCCTTGAATGGTAGTAAGTACTATATTGTGTTCATTGATGATTACAGCAGATTTTGTTGGATCTACTTCATTAAATTCAAGAGTGAGGTAGCTAACATATTCTGGAAATTCAAGGCTTGGGTGGAAAATCAAAGTGGTTGCAAATTGCAGATTTTGAGATCTGATAATGGGACTGAATATACAAATAAGACTTTTGGAAAGTTTTGTGAAGAATACTGTATTGAGCATCAGTTTACAGCCCCATACACCCCTCAACAAAATGGCGTAAATGAAAGAAAAAATCGAAGCATTATGGAGATGACAAAACACTGCAGAAGCCGCAAACACTGCAGTATTCTTACTCAATAGGTTACCAACAAGAGCTTTGGACAAAAAGACACCATACGAAGTCTGGTATGGGTACAAGCCTAACATGTTTAATCCGAAGACGTTCGGTTGTCTTTGTTTCACTCATGTTCCATATGTGAAACGAGATAAGCTTGATAAGAAGGCAGAACCTGGGGTGTTTGTTGGTTACAGTGGTTCTTGTAAAGCTTACAGAATTTTTCATCCTCAACATGAAAAGCTTTTGGTAAGCAGAGATGTGACTTTTATGTAAGATAAACAATGGAGTTGGGAGCAATCAGATTCAGAACAGGTGCCTAGGATTCTACAAGACACTGGAGATAACATTGATGATATTCCAGTGAAAGGTACGAGATTACTCTCTGACATTTATGAAAATTTCAATATTGCTGTCTTTGAACCTGGTGAATATGAAGATGCTGAAAAGGATCACAAGTGGGTTGAAGCAATGAATGAAGAGCTTAGAATGATTGATAAAAATGATACTTGGCAGCTAGTGGACAGACCATCAGACAGAAAGATAGTTGGTGTTAAATGGGTTAATAGGACTAAACTCAATGCTGATGGATCTATAAACAAGCACAAAGCCAGATTGGTGGCAAAGGACTATAGCCAAGTATATGGAGTAGACTTTTCAGAAACCTTTGCTCTAGTGGCACGATTAGACACGATAAGATTGATGATTGCATTGGCTGCTCAAAATACTTGGAAAGTATTTCACTTAGATGTCAAATCAGTCTTTCTAAATGGCTATCTTGAAGAAGAAATCTATGTAGAACAGCCTGATGGGTTTAGAGTAAAGGAACAGAAGGAGAAAGTCTACTTGTTGAAAAAAAGCTTTGTATGGTCTTAGACAGGCTCCAAGAGTATGGTGCACAAGAATTGATGATCATCTTCAGAAGATGGGATTTGTCAAAAGTCAAAGTGAAGCTACATTTTATATCAAAGAAACAAGGGGTAACTTACTTGTGGTTGCCATTTATGTTGATGACCTGCTTGTGACAGGGAATAACGAGATGCTAGTGGGTGCTTTCAAGTCTAAAATTCTCAAAGCGTTTGAGATGACAGATCTCGGTTTGGTGTCTTATTTTCTGGGAATGGAAGTGCAACAAAGAAGTGATGGAATTATTATACATCAAAGGAAGTATGCAAAAGAGATTCTTAAGAAGTTTCAGATGGAAGATTGCAAGAGCACAGACACACAAATGAATCAAAAGGAGAAATTCAGCAAAGAGGATGGAGCTGAAAAAATAGATGAAAATAAATACAGAAGCTTGATTGGTTGCTTGATATATCTCACATCCATCAGACCTGACATAATGTCTTCTGTAAGTTCTCTCTCAAGGTTTATGCATTGTGCCAGTGAGTTACATTTTCAAGCTGCGAAGAGAATCTTGAGATATGTTAGAGGAACAACAGAGTATGGCATCAAGTATACATGTTCTCACAGTCCCAAGCTTGCTGGATTTTCTGATAGTGATTGGGCTGGATCTATTGACGATATGAGAAGCACAACAGGTTTCTGTTTCACTTTTGGATCAGGAATGTTTTCATGGTGTTCAAGGAAACAGGATGTTGTAGCTCAGAGTACAGCAGAAGCAGAGTATATTGCAGCAAATGCCTCTGTGAATCAAGCAGTTTGGATCAGAAAACTATTTGCTGATCTACATATGGAGCAAAAGGAACCAACAGAGATTTTTGTTGATAATCAAGCTGCTATTGCTATCTCAAAGGATTCTATTTTTCACGGCAAGACCAAGCATTTCAATATCAAGCTGTATCATCTAAGAGAAGAACAGAAGAATGGAGAGATAAAGTTGGTGTATTGCAAAACAAATGATCATATTGCTGATGTATTCACCAAAGCTTTACCAAAAGCAAGGTTTGAATATCTGAGAAACAAACTAGGTGTTTGCAGGAACTAAGGCAAGGAGGAGATTTGTTGGAAAGTGCCTTAGTCAAAGACGTTACAAGATGGTCAAGTGATTACGTAATCTATTTTGGTATGACTTGCAAGTAGAAAGTAAGTGATTAAGTTTTGGACATCTGTAATATTACGTGGGTTGTGTTTTGGGAGACCTTTGTTTCTAAGAAACCTTTGTTTATATATGTACTAAGCTGTTGTAAAGTTGCAGACAGTGTGTGAAATATCATAAATAAAGTTTACATTACTACAGTATTAATGATATAAACAACAAAACTAAGTCGTTAAGCAAAGACAACAAAAGTAAGTTATATAAGTCTAAAATCATAGCACATATAGTACTGAAACCGAAATGGTTCAAGAGCAACTTAGTATTCGAATTAAAAACAAACTTTGTATTCAAATAAATGTGCAAAAAATAAAATTTACATATTTGATTTTTTTAAACACTCAATCATAATCAAATACTTATATATAAATAAATAAATAAATATATATATATATAATTCATGCATTGTTCGAACGAGAGGCCTAATATAAAATAACTCCACAATAAACATAGATTAGTTAAAATATAGATTAGTTAAAATTTACAATATAAAAAGTCTACATCACCAAAAAAAATCAAAATAGTATTATTCAAACTATCTCAGTAACAACCACAAAAAAAAAGTTTACACGTAATATAAAATTGAACCTTAAAAGTACAGCAAATGTTAAATAATGAAAACAAATTACCCACGCGAAGGAACACATTTTAAGTTTACAAATTTTGTTTTTAAATAGAAATATAAATTATTAATGCCATATATTCCGAATAGTGAATATATAGGTTTCCATCTTTGAAGAAATATATTTTATTCATCATAGTAAGATCCAAGTAAGAAAACAAAACAAAATAGACTACATAGAAACTTTAGTTTAGTTTGACACGAGAAAATTAATAGTTAAATAATTTCTAAGTAAAAAAAAATGCAAATACGGATCTAAAAACTATACTTAAATTATTTAAACATATTTGCTAACAAATTTAGTAGGAAATAACTCAAAATATAGAATCTTGCCAACAATTTACATCATTTAAAATGAAATAAATAGTTTATACACAAACTTAAATTAACTTTATCATTTATTATTTATTAGTAAAATATTTAATGAGTATATATTTTTCATAAAATTACAAACATAATAATTATTGTGTTGTGGTAGCCAAATATGATACACTTTTTTAAAATAGATTTTTCATCTAAAGTCATTTTAGGAAAAATAATAACTTACTAAATAAAATTGAAAAAAAATAATGCGACATGGATGGACTTCTCGGAAACCCAATACTTTCACAAAAACAAATTCATCGACTAGGCCTCCACCACATTAACAAATAGTATTTGAAACAAAGTTTCAACTTTTACACATTCTGTCCAAACATTTATATTCTACATAGTCCAACTTTAGTCACCTAATCACAAAACCATTTTTTGTCCTACAACGATCTTTGACACACTAAAGAAACCACATAAAAGACTTTGTCTGCTTTCACCACTCAGTATATCACAAACCACAATAGAATACAAACATTGCCTAAATAATCTCTACGACCAACTTATATAAAGACAATTATCGCATTCCCTATTTCCCAAACAATACACCACTCTTCAAAAATGAAATAATAACCCACGCGTACCGCGGACAAACTCCTAATATATATTTATATTTCTTAGGTCATTATGGACAGGTCATTGATAAATAAGTCTATTTATCTCAAGACTATACAAATGGCTTAAAAAATTCTTAGATTTTGCCTTTGGTAAAATTATAGTGGACATGTTAAAATGCTCATGTAATCATTGCTCTCTATCCAAATCAAAGCTAAGACAAGATACTGAAGGTGACTTAATGCGTTTCAGATTTCTAAGTTCTTATACCGAATAGGTTTTACATGGAAAGAATGTCGATACTACAAAAGCAACAGAAATCCTTTATGCTCCTGATGACTCTAATTCAACAGCAAATCTTTTGGATGACCTCTTTCCTATAATCAACATGCATACAAGTGTTGGATCTAGTTCTTCTGACCAACCAATCGATGATGATAACCCATCAAGTACCAACGATGAAACTAATTTTGATGAGTTGCTTGCTGATTTTACTCAAAACCTCTCCCCTGGCTGCACTGAACTTACAAAGTTGACATTCATACTGAAGTTGTATCATATTAACTGTATGTGCGGGATCAGTGATAAGGGAATTTCTATGGTGCTTGAATTTCTTAAAGAAGCCATTTCCAAATGCGAAATTGCCAACTCATTCGGTGACATGAAAAAGGTTATTCAAAAGCTCGGGTTGACATAAGAATCAATCGATGCATGTCCAAACGACTGTATGCTATATTGGGAGGCAAATGCAAATAGAGAAACATGTGGAGTTTGTGAAGCATATAGATGGAAAGGTGGTAGTTCTATAGTTAGAAAGACATCTCAGTCTACAAAGAAAGTGAAACAAATTACTGCAAAGGTTACATTACTTTCCTTTAAAACACCGTCTACAATGACTATTTATGTCGTCAAAAACAGTTTCGGATATGAGATGGCATGTTACTGCTCCTAACGGTGATGGAAAACTTAGACATCCTCGAGATGGTGGAGCTTGGAAGGATTTTGAATTACAGTTCTCCGAATTCACATCGGATCCAAGAAACGTTTGTCTTAGCTTGGCTACTGATGGTTTTAACCCATTTGGTTCATTAAGTACGAATTATAGTATATTCCCAGTGATCCTATTTCCATATAACTTTCCCCCCATGGATATCAATGAAGCAAACTTCGATGATCCTTTCTATGAATATTCCTGGAAAGAAAATGCCTGGAAATGATATTGATGTGTATTTGCAGCCCCATATCAAAGAACTGAAGGAGTTATGGTTTGATGGAATTCAAACTCGAGATGCTTCAACAAATCTCACATTTTGCATGAGAGCAGCTCTTATGTGGACAAGTGATTTTCTGGGTTTTGGAAATTTATCCTGTTGGAATACTTATACAGCATTGTCATGTCCAAGCTGCAACTATGATTCTGATGGTCGACGTTTGCGCTATGAAAAAAATCTGTTTTATGGATCATCATCGTTTCCTTCCCAAAAATCATAAGTATCGGCAAAATAAAGCTACTTTTGATGGAACCGTAGAACTTAGAAATCCTCCTATTACACCAACAGGTTCTACAATTAAAGATCAACTAGGAAGGGTTAATATTACTCTTGGAAGGAGATGTGACTTGGTTGGTAGAAAGAGATACCGAAGTGGTATGGAAAAGTGTGATGATCAACAGTGGAAAAAGAAGAGTATATTTTTTTTACTTGCCTTATTGGGAATCCATGGTCCTACGACATAATTTAGATGTTATGCATATAGAAAAATATGTGTTTGACAATATTGTTTACACATTGTTGGACGGCAAGGGCAAGTCTAAATATAACTTAGGTTCTAGAAAAATCTCCGTGAGCTTTGTATTCGCTCTAAGTTGTGGCCTGATAACAATGATAAATATGCACCAGCAAGTTTCACTTTGGATCGTAGTGGGAAATACATTTTCTTAGGTATCTTAAAATATGTTAAACTGCCAGACGGATATTCGTCTTATATATATAGATGTGTTGATGTCAAGAATCAAAAGCTATCTGCTCTTAAAAATAATGACTATCATATTATAATGAGATATTTATTACCAATAGCAGTTCGTAATCTGCTCCCACAAGATGTAACATCTGTTATTATTGAGTTAACTCATTTTCCGTAATATATCAGCAAGGGTCCTTGATCTAGATGAATTAAATAAACTACAAGAGCATATTGTCATGAATTTATGCCATATGGCAATGGTATTCCCTCCCTTGTTTTTCACGGTAATGGTACATCTAACTGCATTTTGTCGAAGAAGAAAAAAGGTGGACCAGTGGCTTTTCGTTGGATGTACCCAATCGAAAGTTAATCATTGCTAAATATTAGTCATAAATATTTCATGACTTGTGAATATAGAAGCATCACACATAATTAATATATGTCCAGAACTCTTGGACATTTCAAATCTTATGTTCGTAATCTTGCCAAACCTGAAGGATCTATATGCGAACAATATTTGGCTGATGAATGTGTTACATTTTTCTCAATGTATCTTGATGATATAAAGACAAGATTCAATAGAGTTGGAAGAGTTTATGATCCGCCTTCATTCGTGCAAAATCATACATCAAACTCGAGCTTCAATCAAGTTTCCCAAATTTAGGCAGATTTTCCAGAGCTGGTCAAGTTTATACATTTAGCCATGATATAATAAAATATACTCTTACTACATAAGTTGTCATATTAACATTTATCCTCTCAATTAGTTAATTAACAAATATATTTTAGAGAAATCCATATCTAACCTTTCCAAATTCATTATATTAACGTTAGTTTCTGAAAGTGATACAAATATGTATTTACTAGCATCACTTATATATTTCTTAGGTCATTATGGACAAGTCATGGATAAATAAGTCTCGTTTATCTCAAGACTATACAAATGGCTTAAAAAAAATTCTTAGATTTTGCCTTTGGAAAAATTAAAGTGGACATGTTAAAATGCCCACTTAATCATTGTTCTCTATCCAAATCAAAGCTAAGACAAGATACTGAAGGTGACTTAATGTGTTTCGGGATTTCTAAGTTCTTACATCGAATAGATTTTACATGGAGAGAATGTCGATACTACTCGAAAAGCAACAGAAATCCTTTATGCTCCTGATGACTCTAATTCAACGGCAAATCTTTTGGATGACCTCTTTCATATAATCAACATGCATACAAGTGTTATCTAGTTCTTCTGACCAACCAATCGATGATGATAACCCATCAAGTACCAACGATGAAATTAATTTTGATGAGTTGCTTGCTGATTTTACTCAAAACTTCTACCCTGGCTGCACTAAACTTACAAAGTTGACATTCATACTAAAGTTGTATCATATTAACTATATGTGGGATCAGCAATAAGGGAATTTATATGGTGCTTGAATTGCTTAAAGAAGCCTTTTCCAAATGCAAAATTGCCAACTCATTCGGTGACATGAAAAAGGTTATTCACAAGCTTGGGTTGACATAAGAATCAGTCGATGCATGTCCAAATGACTGTGTACTATATTGGGAGGCAAATGCAAATACAGAAACATGTGGAGTTTGTGAAGCATATAGATGGAAAGGTGGAAGTTCTACAGTTAGCGAGGCATCTCAGTCTACAAAGAAAGTGAAACAAATTACTGCAAAGGTTACGTTACTTTCCTTTAAAACACCGTCTACAATGACTATTTATGTCGCTAAAAACAGTTTCGGATATGAGATGGCATGTTACTGCTTCTAACGTGATGGAAAACTTAGACATCCTCGAGATGGTGGAGCTTGAAAGGCTTTTGAATTACATTTCTCCAAATTCACAACGGATCCAAGAAACGTTTGTCTTGGCTTGGCTACTGATGGTTTTAACCCATTTGGTTGTTAAGTACAATTATAGTATATTGCCAGTGATCCTATTTCCATATAACTTCCCCATGGATATCAATGAAGCAAACTTCGATGATCCTTTCTATGAATATTCCTAGAAAGAAAATGCCTGGAAATGATATTGATGTGTATTTACAGCCCCATATCAAAGAACTGAAAGAGTTATGGTTTGATGGAATTCAAACTCGAGATCTTCAACAAATCTCAAATTTTGCATGAAAGCAGCTCTTATGTAGACAAATGATTTTCTGGGTTTTGGAAATTTATCCTGTTGGAATACTTATACAGCATTGGCATGTCCAAGCTGCAACTACGATTCTGTAGGTCGACGTTTACGCTATGAAAAAAAAAACTGTTTTATGGATCATCATCGTTTCCTTCCCAAAAATCATAAGTATCGGCAAAATAAAGCTACTTTTGATGGAACCTTAGAACTTAGAAATTCTCCGGTTACACCAAAAGGTTCTACAATTAAAGATCAACTAGAAAGGGTTAATATTACTCTTGGAAAGAGACGTGACTTGGTTGGTAAAAAGAGAGACCGCAGTGGTATGGAAAAGTGTGATGATCAATAGTGGAAAAAGAAGAGTTTGTTTTTTTTACTTGCCTTATTGAGAATCCATGGTCCTGCGACATAATTTAGATGTTATGCATATTAGAAAAAAAATGTGTTTGAAAATATTGTTTACACATTGTTGGACGACAAGGGCAAGTCTAAATATAACTTAGGTGCTAGAAAAGATCTCTGTGAGTTTTGTATTCGCTCTAAGTTGTGGCCTGATAACAATGATAAATATGCACCAGCAAGTTTCGTTTTGGATCATAGTGGGAAATACATTTTCTTAGGTATCTTAAAATATGTTAAACTGCCAGACGGATATTCGTCTTATATATATAGATGTGTTGATGTCAAGAATCAAAAGCCATCTGCTCTTAAAAATAATGACTATCATATTATAATGAGATATTTATTACCAATAGCAGTTCGTAATCTGCTCCCACAAGATGTAATATCTGTTATTATTGAGTTAACTCATTTTCCGTAATATATCAGCAAGGGTCCTTGATCTAGATGAATTAAATAAACTACAAGAGCATATTGTAATGAATTTATGCCATATGGCAATGGTATTCCCTTCCTTGTTTTTCACGGTAATGGTACATCTAACTGTGCATTTTGTCGAAGAAGAAAAAAAGGTGGACCAGTGGCTTTTCGTTGGATGTACCCAATCAAAACTTAATCATTGCTAAATATTAGTCGCATAAATATTTCATGACTTGTGAATATAGAAGCATCACACATAATTAATATATGTCCAGAACTCTTGGACATTTCAAATCTTATGTTCGTAATCTTGCCAAACCTGAAGGATCTATATGCGAACAATATTTGGCTGATGAATGTGTTACATTTTTCTCAATGTATCTTGATAATATAAAGACAAGATTCAATAGAGTTGGAAGAGTTTATGATCCGCCTTCATTCGTGCAAAATCATACATCAAACTCGGAGCTTCAATCAAGTTTCCCAAATTTAGGCAGATTTTCCAGAGCTGGTCAAGTTTATACATTTAGCCATGATATAATAAAATATACTCTTACTACATAAGTTGTCATATTAACATTTATCCTCTCAATTAGTTAATTAACAAATATATTTTAGAGAAATCCATATCTAACCTTTCCAAATTCATTATATTAACGTTAGTTTCAAAGTGATACAAATATGTATTTACTAGCATCACTTATATATATATATATATATATATATATATATATATATATATATATATATATATATATATATATATATATATATATATATCATAGGTCATTATGGACAAGTCATGGATAAATAAGTCTCGTTTATCTCAAGACTATACAAATGGCTTAAAAAAATTCTTAGATTTTGCCTTTGGAAAAATTAAAGTGGACATGTTAAAATGCCCACTTAATCATTGTTCTCTATCCAAATCAAAGCTAAGACAAGATACTGAAGGTGACTTAATGTGTTTCGGATTTCTAAGTTCTTACATCGAATAGATTTTACATGGAGAGAATGTCGATACTACTCGAAAAGCAACAGAAATCCTTTATGCTCCTGATGACTCTAATTCAACGGCAAATCTTTTGGATGACCTCTTTCATATAATCAACATGCATACAAGTGTTATCTAGTTCTTCTGACCAACCAATCGATGATGATAACCCATCAAGTACCAACGATGAAATTAATTTTGATGAGTTGCTTGCTGATTTTACTCAAAACTTCTACCCTGGCTGCACTAAACTTACAAAGTTGACATTCATACTAAAGTTGTATCATATTAACTATATGTGCGGGATCAGCAATAAGGGAATTTATATGGTGCTTGAATTGCTTAAAGAAGCCTTTTCCAAATGCAAAATTGCCAACTCATTCGGTGACATGAAAAAGGTTATTCACAAGCTTGGGTTGACATAAGAATCAGTCGATGCATGTCCAAATGACTGTGTACTATATTGGGAGGCAAATGCAAATACAGAAACATGTGGAGTTTGTGAAGCATATAGATGGAAAGGTGGAAGTTCTACAGTTAGCGAGGCATCTCAGTCTTCAAAGAAAGTGAAACAAATTACTGCAAAGGTTACGTTACTTTCCTTTAAAACACCGTCTACAATGACTATTTATGTCGCTAAAAACAGTTTCGGATATGAGATGGCATGTTACTGCTTCTAACGTGATGGAAAACTTAGACATCCTCGAGATGGTGGAGCTTGCAAGGCTTTTGAATTACATTTCTCCAAATTCACAACGGATCCAAGAAACGTTTGTCTTGGCTTGGCTACTGATGGTTTTAACCCATTTGGTTCGTTAAGTACGAATTATAGTATATTGCCAGTGATCCTATTTCCATATAACTTCCCCATGGATATCAATGAAGCAAACTTGATGATCCTTTCTATGAATATTCCTAGAAAGAAAATGCCTGGAAATGATATTGATGTGTATTTACAGCCCCATATCAAAGAACTGAAGGAGTTATGGTTTGATGGAATTCAAACTCGAGATCTTCAACAAATCTCAAATTTTGCATGAAAGCAGCTCTTATGTAGACAAATGATTTTCTGGGTTTTGGAAATTTATCCTGTTGGAATACTTATACAGCATTGGCATGTCCAAGCTGCAACTACGATTCTGTAGGTCGACGTTTGCGCTATGAAAAAAATCTGTTTTATGGATCATCATCGTTTCCTTCCCAAAAATCATAAGTATCGGCAAAATAAAGCTACTTTTGATGGAACCTTAGAACTTAGAAATTCTCGGTTACACCAAAAGGTTCTACAATTAAAGATCAACTAGAAAGGGTTAATATTACTCTTGGAAAGAGACGTGACTTGGTTGGTAAAAGAGAGAAGTGGTATGGAAAAGTGTGATGATCAATAGTGGAAAAAGAAGAGTTTGTTTTTTTTACTTGCCTTATTGAGAATCCATGGTCCTGCGACATAATTTAGATGTTATGCATATTAGAAAAAAAATGTGTTTGAAAATATTGTTTACACATTGTTGGACGACAAGGGCAAGTCTAAATATAACTTAGGTGCTAGAAAAGATCTCTGTGAGTTTTGTATTCGCTCTAAGTTGTGGCCTGATAACAATGATAAATATGCACCAGCAAGTTTCGTTTTGGATCATAGTGGGAAATACATTTTCTTAGGTATCTTAAAATATGTTAAACTGCCAGACGGATATTCGTCTTATATATATAGATGTGTTGATGTCAAGAATCAAAAGCCATCTGCTCTTAAAAATAATGACTATCATATTATAATGAGATATTTATTACCAATAGCAGTTCGTAATCTGCTCCCACAAGATGTAACATCTGTTATTATTGAGTTAACTCATTTTCCGTAATATATCAGCAAGGGTCCTTGATCTAGATGAATTAAATAAACTACAAGAGCATATTGTAATGAATTTATGCCATATGGCAATGGTATTCCCTCCCTTGTTTTTCACGGTAATGGTACATCTAACTGCATTTTGTCGAAGAAGAAAAAAAGGTGGACCAGTGGCTTTTCGTTGGATGTACCCAATCAAAAGTTAATCATTGCTAAATATTAGTCGCATAAATATTTCATGACTTGTGAATATAGAAGCATCACACATAATTAATATATGTCCAGAACTCTTGGACATTTCAAATCTTATGTTCGTAATCTTGCCAAACCTGAAGGATCTATATGCGAACAATATTTGGCTGATGAATGTGTTACATTTTTCTCAATGTATCTTGATAATATAAAGACAAGATTCAATAGAGTTGGAAGAGTTTATGATCCGCCTTCATTCGTGCAAAATCATACATCAAACTCGAGCTTCAATCAAGTTTCCCAAATTTAGGCAGATTTTCCAGAGCTGGTCAAGTTTATACATTTAGCCATGATATAATAAAATATACTCTTACTACATAAGTTGTCATATTAACATTTATCCTCTCAATTAGTTAAGTAACAAATATATTTTAGAGAAATCCATATCTAACCTTTCCAAATTCATTATATTAACGTTAGTTTCTGAAAGTGATACAAATATGTATTTACTAGCATCACTTATATATTTCTTAGGTCATTATGGACAAGTCATGGATAAATAAGTCTCGTTTATCTCAAGACTATACAAATGGCTTAAAAAAATTCTTAGATTTTGCCTTTGAAAATTAAAGTGGACATGTTAAAATGCCCACTTAATCATTGTTCTCTATCCAAATCAAAGCTAAGACAAGATACTGAAGGTGACTTAATGTGTTTCGGATTTCTAAGTTCTTACATCGAATAGATTTTACATGGAGAGAATGTCGATACTACTCGAAAAGCAACAGAAATCCTTTATGCTCCTGATGACTCTAATTCAACGGCAAATCTTTTGGATGACCTCTTTCATATAATCAACATGCATACAAGTGTTATCTAGTTCTTCTGACCAACCAATCGATGATGATAACCCATCAAGTACCAACGATGAAATTAATTTTGATGAGTTGCTTGCTGATTTTACTCAAAACTTCTACCCTGGCTGCACTAAACTTACAAAGTTGACATTCATACTAAAGTTGTATCATATTAACTATATGTGCGGGATCAGCAATAAGGGAATTTATATGGTGCTTGAATTGCTTAAAGAAGCCTTTTCCAAATGCAAAATTGCCAACTCATTCGGTGACATGAAAAAGGTTATTCACAAGCTTGGGTTGACATAAGAATCAGTCGATGCATGTCCAAATGACTGTGTACTATATTGGGAGGCAAATGCAAATACAGAAACATGTGGAGTTTGTGAAGCATATAGATGGAAAGGTGGAAGTTCTACAGTTAGCGAGGCATCTCAGTCTACAAAGAAAGTGAAACAAATTACTGCAAAGGTTACGTTACTTTCCTTTAAAACACCGTCTACAATGACTATTAATGTCGCTAAAAACAGTTTCGGATATGAGATGGCATGTTACTGCTTCTAACGTGATGGAAAACTTAGACATCCTCGAGATGGTGGAGCTTGCAAGGCTTTTGAATTACATTTCTCCAAATTCACAACGGATCCAAGAAACGTTTGTCTTGGCTTGGCTACTGATGGTTTTAACCCATTTGGTTCGTTAAGTACGAATTATAGTATATTGCCAGTGATCCTATTTCCATATAACTTCCCCCCCCCCATGGATATCAATGAAGCAAACTTCGATGATCCTTTCTATGAATATTCCTAGAAATAAAATGCCTGGAAATGATATTGATGTGTATTTACAGCCCCATATCAAAGAACTGAAGGAGTTATGGTTTGATGGAATTCAAACTCGAGATCTTCAACAAATCTCAAATTTTGCATGAAAGCAGCTCTTATGTAGACAAATGATTTTCTGGGTTTTGGAAATTTATCCTGTTGGAATACTTATACAGCATTGGCATGTCCAAGCTGCAACTACGATTCTGTAGGTCGACGTTTACGCTATGAAAAAAAAAAAACTGTTTTATGGATCATCATCGTTTCCTTCCCAAAAATCATAAGTATCGGCAAAATAAAGCTACTTTTGATGGAACCTTAGAACTTAGAAATTCTCCGTTACACCAAAAGGTTCTACAATTAAAGATCAACTAGAAAGGGTTAATATTACTCTTGGAAAGAGACGTGACTTGGTTGGTAAAAAGAGAGACCGCAGTGGTATGGAAAAGTGTGATGATCAATAGTGGAAAAAGAAGAGTTTGTTTTTTTTACTTGCCTTATTGAGAATCCATGGTCCTGCGACATAATTTAGATGTTATGCATATTAGAAAAAAAATGTGTTTGAAAATATTGTTTACACATTGTTGGACGACAAGGGCAAGTCTAAATATAACTTAGGTGCTAGAAAAGATCTCTGTGAGTTTTGTATTCGCTCTAAGTTGTGGCCTGATAACAATGATAAATATGCACCAGCAAGTTTCGTTTTGGATCATAGTGGGAAATACATTTTCTTAGGTATCTTAAAATATGTTAAACTGCCAGACGGATATTCGTCTTATATATATAGATGTGTTGATGTCAAGAATCAAAAGCCATCTGCTCTTAAAAATAATGACTATCATATTATAATGAGTTATTTATTACCAATAGCAGTTCGTAATCTGCTCCCACAAGATGTAACATCTGTTATTATTGAGTTAACTCATTTTCCGTAATATATCAGCAAGGGTCCTTGATCTAGATGAATTAAATAAACTACAAGAGCATATTGTAATGAATTTATGCCATATGGCAATGGTATTCCCTCCCTTGTTTTTCACGGTAATGGTACATCTAACTGTGCATTTTGTCGAAGAAGAAAAAAAGGTGGACCAGTGGCTTTTCGTTGGATGTACCCAATCAAAAGTTAATCATTGCTAAATATTAGTCGCATAAATATTTCATGACTTGTGAATATAGAAGCATCACACATAATTAATATATGTCCAGAACTCTTGGACATTTCAAATCTTATGTTCGTAATCTTGCCAAACCTGAAGGATCTATATGCGAACAATATTTGGCTGATGAATGTGTTACATTTTTCTCAATGTATCTTGATAATATAAAGACAAGATTCAATAGAGTTGGAAGAGTTTATGATCCGCCTTCATTCGTGCAAAATCATACATCAAACTCGGAGCTTCAATCAAGTTTCCCAAATTTAGGCAGATTTTCCAGAGCTGGTCAAGTTTATACATTTAGCCATGATATAATAAAATATACTCTTACTACATAAGTTGTCATATTAACATTTATCCTCTCAATTAGTTAAGTAACAAATATATTTTAGAGAAATCCATATCTAACCTTTCCAAATTCATTATATTAACGTTAGTTTCTGAAAGTGATACAAATATGTATTTACTAGCATCACTTATATATATATATATATATATATATATATATATATATATTTCATAGGTCATTATGGACAAGTCATGGATAAATAAGTCTCGTTTATCTCAAGACTATACAAATGGCTTAAAAAATTCTTAGATTTTGCCTTTGAAAATTAAAGTGGACATGTTAAAATGCCCACTTAATCATTGTTCTCTATCCAAATCAAAGCTAAGACAAGATACTGAAGGTGACTTAATGTGTTTCGGATTTCTAAGTTCTTACATCGAATAGATTTTACATGGAGAGAATGTCGATACTACTCGAAAAGCAACAGAAATCCTTTATGCTCCTGATGACTCTAATTCAACGGCAAATCTTTTGGATGACCTCTTTCATATAATCAACATGCATACAAGTGTTATCTAGTTCTTCTGACCAACCAATCGATGATGATAACCCATCAAGTACCAACGATGAAATTAATTTTGATGAGTTGCTTGCTGATTTTACTCAAAACTTCTACCCTGGCTGCACTAAACTTACAAAGTTGACATTCATACTAAAGTTGTATCATATTAACTATATGTGGGATCAGCAATAAGGGAATTTATATGGTGCTTGAATTGCTTAAAGAAGCCTTTTCCAAATGCAAAATTGCCAACTCATTCGGTGACATGAAAAAGGTTATTCACAAGCTTGGGTTGACATAAGAATCAGTCGATGCATGTCCAAATGACTGTGTACTATATTGGGAGGCAAATGCAAATACAGAAACATGTGGAGTTTGTGAAGCATATAGATGGAAAGGTGGAAGTTCTACAGTTAGCGAGGCATCTCAGTCTACAAAGAAAGTGAAACAAATTACTGCAAAGGTTACGTTACTTTCCTTTAAAACACCGTCTACAATGACTATTTATGTCGCTAAAAACAGTTTCGGATATGAGATGGCATGTTACTGCTTCTAACGTGATGGAAAACTTAGACATCCTCGAGATGGTGGAGCTTGCAAGGCTTTTGAATTACATTTCTCCAAATTCACAACGGATCCAAGAAACGTTTGTCTTGGCTTGGCTACTGATGGTTTTAACCCATTTGGTTCGTTAAGTACGAATTATAGTATATTGCCAGTGATCCTATTTCCATATAACTTCCCCATGGTTATCAATGAAGCAAACTTGATGATCCTTTCTATGAATATTCCTAGAAATAAAATGCCTGGAAATGATATTGATGTGTATTTACAGCCCCATATCAAAGAACTGAAGGAGTTATGGTTTGATGGAATTCAAACTCGAGATCTTCAACAAATCTCAAATTTTGCATGAAAGCAGCTCTTATGTAGACAAATGATTTTCTGGGTTTGGAAATTTATCCTGTTGGAATACTTATACAGCATTGGCATGTCCAAGCTGCAACTACGATTCTGATGGTCGCGTTATATGAAAAAATCTGTTTTATGGATCATCATCGTTTCCTTCCCAAAAATCATAAGTATCGGCAAAATAAAGCTACTTTTGATGGAACCTTAGAACTTAGAAATTCTCGGTTACACCAAAAGGTTCTACAATTAAAGATCAACTAGAAAGGGTTAATATTACTCTTGGAAAGAGACGTGACTTGGTTGGTAAAAAGAGAGACCGCAGTGGTATGGAAAAGTGTGATGATCAATAGTGGAAAAGAAGAGTTTGTTTTTTACTTGCCTTATTGAGAATCCATGGTCCTGCGACATAATTTAGATGTTATGCATATTAGAAAAAAAATGTGTTTGAAAATATTGTTTACACATTGTTGGACGACAAGGGCAAGTCTAAATATAACTTAGGTGCTAGAAAAGATCTCTGTGAGTTTTGTATTCGCTCTAAGTTGTGGCCTGATAACAATGATAAATATGCACCAGCAAGTTTCGTTTTGGATCATAGTGGGAAATACATTTTCTTAGGTATCTTAAAATATGTTAAACTGCCAGACGGATATTCGTCTTATATATATAGATGTGTTGATGTCAAGAATCAAAAGCCATCTGCTCTTAAAATAATGACTATCATATTATAATGAGTTATTTATTACCAATAGCAGTTCGTAATCTGCTCCCACAAGATGTAACATCTGTTATTATTGAGTTAACTCATTTTCCGTAATATATCAGCAAGGGTCCTTGATCTAGATGAATTAAATAAACTACAAGAGCATATTGTAATGAATTTATGCCATATGGCAATGGTATTCCCTCCCTTGTTTTCACGGTAATGGTACATCTAACTGTGCATTTTGTCAAGAAGAAAAAAGGTGGACCAGTGGCTTTTCGTTGGATGTACCCAATCAAAAGTTAATCATTGCTAAATATTAGTCGCATAAATATTTCATGACTTGTGAATATAGAAGCATCACACATAATTAATATATGTCCAGAACTCTTGGACATTTCAAATCTTATGTTCGTAATCTTGCCAAACCTGAAGGATCTATATGCGAACAATATTTGGCTGATGAATGTGTTACATTTTTCTCAATGTATCTTGATAATATAAAGACAAGATTCAATAGAGTTGGAAGAGTTTATGATCCGCCTTCATTCGTGCAAAATCATACATCAAACTCGGAGCTTCAATCAAGTTTCCCAAATTTAGGCAGATTTTCCAGAGCTGGTCAAGTTTATACATTTAGCCATGATATAATAAAATATACTCTTACTACATAAGTTGTCATATTAACATTTATCCTCTCAATTAGTTAAGTAACAAATATATTTTAGAGAAATCCATATCTAACCTTTCCAAATTCATTATATTAACGTTAGTTTCTGAAAGTGATACAAATATGTATTTACTAGCATCACTTATATATATATATATATATATATATATATATATATTCATAGGTCATTATGGACAAGTCATGGATAAATAAGTCTCGTTTATCTCAAGACTATACAAATGGCTTAAAAAATTCTTAGATTTTGCCTTTGAAAATTAAAGTGGACATGTTAAAATGCCCACTTAATCATTGTTCTCTATCCAAATCAAAGCTAAGACAAGATACTGAAGGTGACTTAATGTGTTTCGATTTCTAAGTTCTTACATCGAATAGATTTTACATGGAGAGAATGTCGATACTACTCGAAAAACAGAAATCCTTTATGCTCCTGATGACTCTAATTCAACGGCAAATCTTTTGGATGACCTCTTTCATATAATCAACATGCATACAAGTGTTATCTAGTTCTTCTGACCAACCAATCGATGATGATAACCCATCAAGTACCAACGATGAAATTAATTTTGATGAGTTGCTTGCTGATTTTACTCAAAACTTCTACCCTGGCTGCACTAAACTTACAAAGTTGACATTCATACTAAAGTTGTATCATATTAACTATATGTGGGATCAGCAATAAGGGAATTTATATGGTGCTTGAATTGCTTAAAGAAGCCTTTTCCAAATGCAAAATTGCCAACTCATTCGGTGACATGAAAAAGGTTATTCACAAGCTTGGGTTGACATAAGAATCAGTCGATGCATGTCCAAATGACTGTGTACTATATTGGGAGGCAAATGCAAATACAGAAACATGTGGAGTTTGTGAAGCATATAGATGGAAAGGTGGAAGTTCTACAGTTAGCGAGGCATCTCAGTCTACAAAGAAAGTGAAACAAATTACTGCAAAGGTTACGTTACTTTCCTTTAAAACACCGTCTACAATGACTATTTATGTCGCTAAAAACAGTTTCGGATATGAGATGGCATGTTACTGCTTCTAACGTGATGGAAAACTTAGACATCCTCGAGATGGTGGAGCTTGCAAGGCTTTTGAATTACATTTCTCCAAATTCACAACGGATCCAAGAAACGTTTGTCTTGGCTTGGCTACTGATGGTTTTAACCCATTTGGTTCGTTAAGTACGAATTATAGTATATTGCCAGTGATCCTATTTCCATATAACTTCCCCCCCCCATGGATATCAATGAAGCAAACTTCGATGATCCTTTCTATGAATATTCCTAGAAAGAAAATGCCTGGAAATGATATTGATGTGTATTTACAGCCCCATATCAAAGAACTGAAGGAGTTATGGTTTGATGGAATTCAAACTCGAGATCTTCAACAAATCTCAAATTTTGCATGAAAGCAGCTCTTATGTAGACAAATGATTTTCTGGGTTTTGGAAATTTATCCTGTTGGAATACTTATACAGCATTGGCATGTCCAAGCTGCAACTACGATTCTGATGGTCGACGTTTGCGCTATGAAAAAAATCTGTTTTATGGATCATCATCGTTTCCTTCCCAAAAATCATAAGTATCGGCAAAATAAAGCTACTTTTGATGGAACCTTAGAACTTAGAAATTCTCCGGTTACACCAAAAGGTTCTACAATTAAAGATCAACTAGAAAGGGTTAATATTACTCTTGGAAAGAGACGTGACTTGGTTGGTAAAAAGAGAGACCGCAGTGGTATGGAAAAGTGTGATGATCAATAGTGGAAAAAGAAGAGTTTGTTTTTTTTACTTGCCTTATTGAGAATCCATGGTCCTGCGACATAATTTAGATGTTATGCATATTAGAAAAAAAATGTGTTTGAAAATATTGTTTACACATTGTTGGACGACAAGGGCAAGTCTAAATATAACTTAGGTGCTAGAAAAGATCTCTGTGAGTTTTGTATTCGCTCTAAGTTGTGGCCTGATAACAATGATAAATATGCACCAGCAAGTTTCACTTTGGATCATAGTGGGAAATACATTTTCTTAGGTATCTTAAAATATGTTAAACTGCCAGACGGATATTCGTCTTATATATATAGATGTGTTGATGTCAAGAATCAAAAGCTATCTGCTCTTACAAATAATGACTATCATATTATAATGAGATATTTATTACCAATAGCAGTTCGTAATCTGCTCCCACAAGATGTAACATCTGTTATTATTGAGTTAACTCATTTTCCGTAATATATCAGCAAGGGTCCTTGATCTAGATGAATTAAATAAACTACAAGAGCATATTGTAATGAATTTATGCCATATGGCAATGGTATTCCCTCCCTTGTTTTTCACGGTAATGGTACATCTAACTGTGCATTTCGTCGAAGAAGCAAAACAAGGTGGATCAGTGGCTTTTCGTTGGATTATCCAATTAAAAGGTAATCGTTGCTAAATATTAGTCTCATAAATATTTCATGACTTGTGAATATAGAAGCATCTCACATAATTAATATATGTCCATACATCTTTCCATCTCAGGCATTCTTTACAAATATGGATCATTTATTTTGGAGAGTGGACTCAAAAATGGATGATCATCAATTTGCTTGGATTTTATGGTACATTTGGGAAGGAAGGAATAACAAAGTATTTAGTAATTTGGATGTAGATCCAAGGGATACGCTCAAATTGGCAGAAACCGAATCTACGCTTTGAGTAGAGACACAAATTTTGAACACACAGAGGAGGGTGCAACACCGAGAAGTGGTCAATTTACCGGCAATCCCAGGGCGATGGTGCTTTACAGATGGTTCGTGGAAGGATAGCGATGTCTTCTCTGGAAAACGCTGGTATAGTACTTTACCAGGTTTTGATAGTTTGATGGGTGCAAGAAACGTCTGAGTTAGTCTTTCACCCCTTCACTCGGAGGTGTAGGCTCTGATCTGGGCAATGGAATGTATGAGAAATTTACGGCAGGTACGAGTCACGTTTGCACTGGATTGTTCTTAATTGGTGAAGATGGTGTCGGAACCTGCTTTTGCAAATTATTTGGAAGATATAAAGGCCCTGCGAGAAGTCTTCCTTAGCTCAGAGATTATTCATGTACCAAGAATGCTGAGTTTAAAGGCGGACAGTCTAGTAGGAATTGTCAGGACACAAACCGTCTCTCGTCGTTCACATGGATGCGGAGCAACCACTATGATTTACAGAGTCAGGTTGAGTCTGTTGTTCTTATTTATGTCAAAAAAAAAAAAACAAATACAAACATATGATTTCACACAATTCCCAATCTTAATATTCTATCTATTTTGCTCGTCAGATCCAAACTGATGGTGAAAACATCTGTGTGGTTTTCAAAATACAGAGAGGTGACAAGTAGCTCTTATGTTGTCTGTCTGTTCTTCAGTACCATTGGAGCCACCAACATCCAAACTGCCACAACCGTTAGTTCAACATTAGAAACATCACAAACCGTCTTCATCCCCAATGAAAACCGGTAAAAAGGAGTTTTTTACTTACTGTAAATGCAAACCCCCAGCCATTCGTTTACTATCCTAACCCAAGTACTTGTCCACCCAACGTCAATAGTCCACCTAACAGAAAAACAAGCTTTGTTTATCAAATTTTAAGTTTATTTTTGGAATATGAATAGTGTTTATTCATAAGAAAACTTACCTTTTCATGGAATGATGAATGTTCCAACCAATAAGTAGCATTGCAAAGTACATTGCTCCCGTAGCAAACACAAAATGGAAGAATCCGTATCCGTAAGGAATCGCCTCTTCTTCTTGATTCTCATCTTTTCTAAACTGTAAGGCCACTCGCTATTAGTGATCAATTTTGTGTATATATTTGTGGTTTATCAGCAAAAGTGGGAGTTCATATAGGATAACAACAAACCTGGAAGCATTGTGAATCTACTCCCGTGGAGAATGTTGCGATCACCATGGCAAGCAGTGCAACAACAAAGCTCTGCACAAAAGATTCTTGAAAAGGTGCTGACAAAAAAAAAGAAAAGAAATAATGATTCTTGAAAAGTTTTTACCATGATGGTAAGCCAGTCCGTTCTGCTAGAAGATTCAGCATTTCTGTTGCAAATTTCTCCTACTGGCTCACTGCAAAACGAAAATAGTAATGTCACAACTGACAAGACTCATGACACTTACTCTTGATCATCCATGTAAAGAGAGACTACGCTGTAGCTAGTTTCTCCATGGTATTAAAGATAAGATCAAATGAAACATGCCTTCTAATGGCGCACCAGCAGATAAAAACAACATAAAGCCCCATAAGCGAGAGAGTCAAGAATCCAGCATTTATCTGTTAAATGCAAGCAGAAGTATCAGTTTTCAATTATTTCAAAAAAAAAAAAAGAGCAGCTTTCAGTAGTCTAATCTACATGTATGACAGAAATAATACTATTGAGGGAACCTCATTTACTCACTTTGGGATGTAGAGAGATACTTGTCATGAGTTGGATAAGGAACAAAGTCCCTGTGATGAAAAATATGTTGAGAAGGCATGATGGATCAGGCACATACCATATGTACATCAAAATCACACCTAATATGCATAAGGTATACGCAATAGTTGCTAGTAGCATCACATGGACATGGCTGCAACATAAAAGTACACAGTCATTTTGATATGTATCTCAAACTATATAAAAAACAATCTAATGTTGTCTCACCATCTCTCTGCGTCTTTTTGGGATTGGAAAAATTCATTTAGCCATGTAATGAAACTGATGATACTAATAAGCTGTATCAAGAGAAAGACCCTACAACAACAAGAAAGAGAAGAATTTTTAGAATATCTGATAAGCTTCCGAGTTAAGAACATCACACAGATTCTGAGATAAGATTAGAAACCATACCCCGCACCAAAATGTGCAATCTCCCCTGAGATAGCAAAACAGAACAAAGAGAAAAGCTCTGTTACACGTCAATAGTATAGATAGCGAAAAACGATTAAACTAAGATAATTGAGGCTGATCTGCCTTATACCGTAAAGGTCAATGATAGAAGAAGGAAGCAAGAAGGGGAATATGATTAAGCCAGGCCACATGAGAAGCTTAGCAAACCACCATCCTGAATGCCATTTATCTCTTGATGAATGCGTCTTTGATGTGGCAACGGTTGTGAGAAACATAATGAAATAAAATAGCTTGGGAGACAGTTAAGGCAAACAAAATGTTTCGGAAGAAATCTTCAACATGTAGAGCATAAAACATAGTTTATACGCCTGGTTGAATAAGGATACAAAACATCCCAAGCTAACCCGTAAAACTCCTTCAGTCCCCAAACAGTTTAGCCCATCTTTACAATTCTTAAATTCTGCAATATTGAGTAAACAGAATCATCATTAATCTGAAAAACATTATTAAGAACTTGTGATGCTAAGACTCGGGAAACCATACTTCTCATCTCTGTCAAGGCACCTCGGCCATAATCGCGGACAGCCCAAGCCAGCAGATTCACCAAGAGGAACATTAGACCGTACACATATCTAGCCATCCATGGATTGTAGCCATTACGAAATTGGATAAACCATGAACCACTCTTGATTACTTCATAGCCCTTGTTGCCAGTGCTTGTACCGGTCTCCATAAGTCTTTAAACTTAGCAGACTCTGTTCTTCACGACATTGGAATATCAAAAATACTTGGGCAATATGCTGTTTAATACCATCAATCGCCAATCTCACTCACTGTCTTCTGGAGATTATCAGTAAGTTATATATTGACAGTATCAGGCTGAACTAAAAACCTTCACGTACAGAAAACCTAAAAAAAAAAAACATGAAAGTTATAACACAAGAAGATTCAATGAGAAAAAAAAAAAATATATATATATATATATATTAAATAGTTTTTATATTATACTAAATAGTTTCTCAAACAGAAATGTATTTTTTTAAAATCTTTTCTTATTGAAAAGAATACGAGGATCGCTAGAAACATTACCCTAACAAAGCCTGATTTAGGCATTCATTAAGTATCTTACAAAAGTTGACCTAATGTAGAGATCATAAACTATTGAATTCCCAAAAAATCAAGATTTAGCAGTAACTATTATGAAATATTTTAAGGGTAAGGAATCACAAACCAGAATAAAACCAATAAAAACTCTTGATTAAATCCAAATAATTTCCTCTTCTCTTTCTCGACCTGGCTAGTCTGATAAAACTTCCGAAGCACCCGCTATGAGTAACAAATGAGTAATATAGAAGTCTTAAGTACTTTCTTAAATAATTAAAACAGAAGTACTAATAAAAGTGGAATATTAACTGATGATTATCAAAATGTTTTTAGCAAAATAAAAGTATCACAATCTCTGAAAAAAGGATGAATCCTTTTACGTAAAAAAACAATAACTAAGAAGCGGCCAAGAAACTTTCAGTTGAGAGGGAAAAGAAAGCTTAAAGTGAAGATAAAAAGGGAAACATGTTATGGAAAAATCCATGATTTTTGGGGATCATTGTATACAATTTGCACTCCAAATGAAACGTGTACGAACATTATTGGGATAAAGAATCTTTTGCAAGTGAGCAAATTGTTAATGCTATCAGCGACATTACCTACGCTTTTTGCCTTTATTTATGTTTTCTTTTTAACATAAAATCAGAAATCGTTTCCCTTTATTTAATTTTAGCTTGAAGAAAAAGCAAACTTGATTTTTATAGATTCACAGGTGCTTCACAGGTCCGCTTCACGCCTACAACTTTTTTTAGTGCTGGATAATTATGCTATTACAACTTATGAGAAATATTACAGACGATTCTACAGCCGACAATTCTATCTGCCGTATGAGAATTCACGCCTGACTGCATCACCTGAACCCCCAATGGAGTCAACGCTTTACGGTACTTCTTGCGTCTTGCTGCAGATCTCTTGTAAGCCTTTTCTCCCTTAATTCGCATAATTTCGCCTTCTCCGGGAATTGAAACTCAGATCTCCTAGTGTATAAGCATTAATAAACCCTTGATTAAACCACTGAACCAAGGGGGCTTCCACACGCCAACAATTTAATTGAATTTTTAGTATATATTATAACGAAAAAGTAAAGGACCAGCCAAAACTCGATATGATTTTTATTATATATAATATATAAATAATAATACTCCTCTTTTATTAAAGTAACATATGTTAATTATTTTATTTTTCATGAAAGATACATATATTCAGATTATTTCCTAATTTACCCAATTAAATCAAATGTAATTTTGAAAAATAGCAATGGGTTTTTATGAATATTTCTTTTTGAACTTAAGTTATTATTAATACTGACACATACTCCTTAATATGTGTGAGAAAATAAAACAAATCATGCATCTTTGAAACTGATACCCACATAGTGAGGTATCATTTATCTATTGCATATGGTGATAAGGTAGACATTAGATAAATTCCAAAGTTATTAGTTTAATTTAGTTTAAAATATACATGCTAATTAGGATCAAAATCCGCAGCCCAAGCTCTCCCAAACTTATAAATTATCGGGCCTGTGTTTAATTATATAAGCTCAAAAATATTGGGCCTTGGAACTTAGTTCATTTAGACTTTATTATTTTGGGCTAAAGTGTTTTTAGGTCCGATCTGACCCAGAAACCTAAAATTTATATTTTAATTTATTTAATTATTTAATAATGGTGATCATGTTTTTTTTAAATATTAAATTAATGCTAATGTCTTAAACAAATATAAAATTTCGTTGAAGCACTGATTTATACACATACTTGGTTGGAATGACTTACGTTTTGCGATCCAGATAACATATTAATATTTACAAAGTATTATTTTATATTTTTTTGTTGAAATATTAAATTTATATATCAATAAGAGAAAAAATGTTTACAATACGGAAACTTTTAAATAGTAATTGCAATAAATCAGTTTAATTTCTTTCCAGTCATCTGCATCAGGAGGCTGGTAAACTCAGTGTTTCTGAGTCGAATGGAGAAGATTCTGTTCCGAATGGTCCTGTCTAGCGACTTGACAAGCTGAGCCGGCGAGTTCCACGGGTTGTTATGCTTTCGTCCATTGCATTCTCTCCAAAGTAAATAGATTGATCCTTGGAAAGCTTATTTTATATTGATATATATATATATATCAAAATTAATATTTTATATCTTATATATAGCTCTTGATGACGATGAGAATGTGAAAGTCACTGAAAAACATTATAATCTTTATCCTACCATTTCTACTACCTAGAATTGAAAAGATTTTGTTTTATTTTATTTACTATTACTAGTTATTTGGTTTATTAGATAAGACATTTATTTTAGTTTTGGATTTTATATGGATGATTTTTAAATTTAGATTTAAGTTATGTAGTTTTTATCTAATGTATTCAATTTTAATTTATTTTTTTAAAATCATGCAAAGTTCAAAAAACCCTATATCCCTTTTAGGACCGGAGTTAAAAATCCATTGCAGGCCGGACCGGTCTGATTTTTAATAGTAATAGGCTTCGCAGGTTTTGGGAGGGCCGGCCCAGACAAGACCATCCGGATTGAGATCCTTAGTTTTAAATTAAACCACATCTATAGTTCTATACAACATATTTGTAAGAAAATGGAACACTAAACTATTTATACACTAATTTAGAAAAAAATATTAAAAGTAAAGTACAAAAATAAGTAATTATTCTATTCCTACGCTCATCACAAGCATGCACTTCCGTTTTTCTGATAAAAAAATTATTTACAGCGTCTTTTTTTACTAAAGGTTTACATGATCTTTGTTAAAAAAAAAGTTACACAATAAGTTTTTTTTTTACTTTTATATATAGTTAAGGAAAAGTGAAAAGAGAAAAACTTATAACTGAACCATAGAGAAGAGAAGAACATGCAACTGAAAAATCTGGCATACGTGTCTATTTATAATCATCACCCACAAATTAAAGTTTTAATTATGTCGTTAAGCTACGTCCCTACTAATATGTTGTAAAAGCTAGAAAATTAGCAGAAAGCAAAAGAGGGCTTTAGAAAGGAAAAGTGAGAGTGGTCCCTCTCTGACTCAAAATCTTTTGAAAAAATTAATCAACATTTTGAGTATTAAAAAAAATAGTGTTTCAGTTCCACGAAAACGTAGGAAAGATCTACAAAACTCGAATCCCCATTTCATTTTCCCAAGAAAATTAGGGAATCGCGAGACTAAAATATCTAACTTGAAATTAGTTTATCATCAAAAAGCACTCACATGCATGTGTTATAAGTCTGAGAAATTCAAAAGAAAAAAAAAAAGGGAAGAGAGATTGACGAGAACCTGTAAATTTTCTGGTGCAAAAAGCTTCTTGAACCTATGAAGCGATCGGATCTGGAGACGAGAAGGTTAATTATAAAATCTTTTACTTATAAATGAGAAACCCAAAAACGACCTGAGAGAAAAAAGGAATTAACAATTTTGGGTTTTGTTGTCTCGTCTGAGTTTTTGATATTTTAGCCATTACTCACTCTCTCTTTTTCTTATTATTTTTTCTTTTCTTTTTAAATCAACCCCCAAACAGGAAAAATAGTTGAGGGGTACCTTGTGTTCGGATGGCAGTGGACAGGCTTGGGACGCAAACACGTTTCAGGTTCAATCCTTCGTCATATTATTCTGCTCACCCACATGGGTATGAGTCTTTGCTTTCGGCCCATTTCAAAAGTCCGGTGCACAAACTTACCCATGGATACATGCCGTAGGAGATTATTCTGGATCTCTCCATGGGCCTGTAATTTACTCTTGAATTATAAAAAAAAACAGGGATAATAGTGTTGGTTAAAAGTCTTGACAAAAATACTCCATTCTAATGTTACTAGTTTCACTATTGACTATCCCGGCACGTTCCACTAGCATGTGCCATTATTCTTACGTATAAGGTACCGTTCCTAACCGTTAACGAGAACTACACGAAGGTAGATTTCATCTCGTAGTCGGGATTTTTCATATCGATTTTGGAGTAGTTGAGACCCAAAAAAGCCATCGGTACATACTTATAATCTTCACTAACAGTGAAGCCATTACAAGCAAATTTTATATATATAGCATACGTAAAACGTTATAATAAGATAGCATAATGTGTGAAGAATAATGTGTCTGCCCACGTTATCTTTTCTCTAGTACTTTATAAAGCGTTTATTCAATGCTATATATTGTATTTTTCGATATCATTTATTTGTTAAGCAATTGTATAATTTGTAATTGCAGTTATTAATTGATACTATTTATTAAAACACAGCTCTATTAAATATTATTGTTAGTTTTAATATAGCAATTTTTTTTTGTTATTGTTTCTGAAATTTTAGCTACGGTTTTTGTATAAATCGATGTACTAGATATGATTATTAGCTCTGAAATATTTCTATCAATAGAGAAACACTAATTCATTAACCAGACCTTCAATACTCGAAAAACAAGTTCTAGTAGCCAAACCATCAAGTCTTACACAACCAAACCACAAACAAATTATTCAACTAGCCAAACAAGTTATACTACCCAACACAATCCAATATAAGGAAGTGATTCACTTATAAACAATCTTATCATTAGGCCAATCGACTGTAGAACCTAATGCATCAGTAACAACCTGGAATTCTGAAGTTGGTCTGCATATGCATGCGTCATCAACCTTACATACCTCAACCCATACCATGCTGGCATTTGGACCCAATAAAACAAAATGGATTTTGTCTTCTGGATTGTTTGATAAAACTTTGCCTTCTGCAACATTTTGTCCTGATCCAAAGCAGTCTAAGAAGAAGCATTTCTTCTTAGAAGAGCCACTGGTGTTTGAGCTATTAGCTGCACTCTACCAATGAAAAATCCATACAGATCATCACTATCAGAAAACAATAGATGAATGTCAAATATAGATAATTACGTATGCAGTTTTACCTTAGGTGATGAATCTCCAGATGATGAATCTTTAGATGGTACTGCTCCTTTAGAAACTGATGGTATTGGTTCTTTACTAAGTGATGACTCCGTAGTACACAACATGTGTGCCTTTTGCTTAGTATCTCGAACACTGGAACAACCCATGGTGAAAGCTTCATAAGATAATCCACTGTTCTGAGTCTTCCTCTTTACATCAGCTGTCCATTAACTATATATCCCTTTAAGTTTGCGCTTCAGCTCTTGGTCCAAAAGCTAACCACCCTAGCTGCTTAGAATGATCCTTTGAGTTACTTGGGATCTAGTGACAACGAAACAGACAAAAAATAGAACTAGTTTTAAATAAAGTATTGGATACTATATTCCATCAGAAATACGACCAAAATATACATTCTCTTTAACTCAATCTGTAAACCTTTTCCCATGAAATTTCCACAAAAGAGTGTCATTTCTTCTTCACCGCACATCTGTATCTTGTAATTCTTTCAAGTGCATACTATAGTCAATGTCCAAAGAATGAAAAGTCAAACATGGATAAAACTAATAGAAATAAATGAACAAAAGGTGGTGATACTTAATCATTACTCAACATATGGAGTCAACATTTCTGTGTTCATCAGAATATATCGATGCGCTATCTCCCGCTCTTTCTCTGTAAGTGTAACTACTTTAGATTGTGAATTGGACAACCTTCAAGGATGTCATCATCAGGTTCAAGATCTGCATTACGGTTTGAATTTTCCCAGGCTGGTACAGATGTCTTTAGAAACTCCAAACAAAAGGCCATGCATTCTCTTGCCATGCATCCTTCAGCCATATAAGCTTCTGGCCTAGCATAGTTTTTAACATATGACTTGAGTTTCTTCATGTACCTACATCTCAAACAGATTCCAAATTAGTCAGAATCAGTTAACAACACATAAAATCACAAGAAAATAGAGTTAAAAAACACTAATCAATACCTCTCAAAAGGATACATCCATCTAAAGTGGACCGGACCACCCAAACGTGCCTACCTTTCTAGATAAACATGACGGTGGAAAATGATATCAAACAATTATGGAGAAAAAAACATCATTCTCCAATGATATAAGCTTCTCTGGGTCAATCACAAGCTTGACATAATCGACTGAAGAAGTTGCACATTCTATTAACTGCAATCCGAGGCCCATTTAGTAGCATTCCTCTCAAAGCCACATGTGACAAGGTTTGTAGTAACACATGGTGATCATGAGACTTTAAGCCACCAACTGTAGGAGGATCAAGTGAAACACAATTGGCGATATTCCCACAGTAGCCATCCTGTCCTCTAAACTCAGACAATCTCTTGCAGAACTTCTTTTTCTCGGTCTTGGAAAGCCAATAAGCAGCAGGTGGTAAATAGTTTCTCTTCCCACGTACTTGTGCGTGTAAGGTTTTCCGAATACCCATATCTTTCAAATCATGTCTTGCCTTCACGCCATCTTTTGATTTAGAACTTTACATGAGCAGGGACAATATGGCATCAGACACGTTCTTCTCTACATGCATTACATTGATGTTGTGACGTACTGGCAGATCCTAAGCCATAGAAACACTGAAATCAATTAGATAATGATAAATAATGCAAATTATTTAAAAGATCAGCCACTATTCGAACCATTTAGTGAGGTAGATCGAAGAAAATAGACTGCTTCTTCCACCTCCATTGATCACTCTCTTCATCAAATTCCTCTTTAAAAAGCTCTTCGTCCTCACACAGACCAGATCTCTTTCTTTTTCCATTCTTATCTAAAGATCAACCAAAATCATTCCTAAAGCCTCTCGACAGCTGAAATATCAACCCCTGTTTGAATCCTAGGTACAGTTCCTTCTTCTACTGTGTTATCAAACCAACTACGTCTGCGTCGGTAAGGATGACCAGTTATGAGTCTTCTCCTATTGTGCATGTAGACATGTTTTATACTAAATTCAGCCACCTAAAAGGTGTATCCTTACCACAAAAATTACATGCTTATTTACCTTTCACTTTAGAACCTGCAAATGTTCCCAAACCAGGATAATCACTGATAATCCACATTAACATAGCTTTGAGATTGAAAGTTTCCTTGGAAAAGGATTCATAAACCTCGATCACTTCACTCCATAAATCTTGTAGATCTTTTATCAACGGTTGAAGATAGACGTCGATGTTGTTCCTTGGTGCAGTTGGTCCAGGGATCAACATAGTGAGCATTACATTCTCTGCCTTCATACACATTGTAGGTGGCATGTTGTACTTCACTAGCAACACTGGTCATGTACTTTACTTCGTGCTCCAGTTCGAAAAAAGGTTCATCCTATCTGTAGACAGACCAACTCAAAGATTTCTCTGCTCAAATGCAAACTCTGGCCATTTATCATTAATCTGAGCCAAAGATATTGAGTCAAATTGGTGCCGCATTGTTCCATCTCCTGAAGCATTACTGAAATGCCAACGCAGATCTTAAGCCATTTTTCTTGATCTATACATCCTTCTGAATCTTTCCTTTATCGGGAAATATCTTAGAACCTTAGCAGGAATCCCATTTTTTCCTCTCTTGTGAGCTTGTCCACTTCCCATCTAGATGAACTACATCTAGGGAAGCTTTTCAAATCCTTATACTGCTTTCGGTATAGAATGCAATTGTTCTTGCATGCATGAATATTTTCATAGCCAAACCCAAATATCTTCAAGAAGTTCTTCATCGCCTGTTGATGTTGGAAGCACGTTATCTTCGGGTAGCATGTCGTGAACTATCTTCAGAAGCTGATCAAAATAGTTCTCTAACATTCCGCTCTTCACTTTTATTCTGTAAAGCCCCATGATAGCAGACACTTTGGAGTGGTTAAGACATGTGTTATAGAGAGCTGTTTCAGCATCTTCTAACTTCTTCATAAACTCTAAGTCTTCTTCATTTTCAATACCATCATGCTGATCTGCTTTTGTCACTTCGAGGCTGTAAATTGTCATCAATGTCGAAGAAAGTAGCTCTAAACAACTCATATGCTTCAAATTCAGAAATCTTTTCATCACCTGTCTTCAAATCCCTTATCTCCCGTGCTTACTCCAACATATACTCCTCTTGTACTTCTGGTCCATGCCTCTAATAATCAGATGATCCAGTACTGTGGCTATTGGCTGGTGGCACAGATTTCGGCAATCAGGACATGGACAAAACATCTTTGGAGGATCACCCAACCTCTTTGCTGACCCATACACGAAATCTGTTGCTCCTTGCTCATACTCAAGGCTAGTCCTATAAATTAGAAAACATAAGAAAATTCAATCATAAGAAAATCATTTGTAATAAATGAATTAACAATAATAACATAAAACCATACCTTCGAAACCAAACCCAAGACTTATCCATGTCAAACCACAACCACAGCTCCACGGTCAAAGGATTTCAAATATGTGTGGTAAGTTTACATCAGACCGTTTCAAATACACTAAAAAACAGAGACACATACAAGAGAATAAGAAGGATTATCTGAAAAGTACCACTAGATAACAAAGATCTTGTAAGGATAATCTTCCAAAAAAAAAATCAAAATTGATTGACGTCAGACAGAAAAAAATCACTTAGCTGCAATCCAACAGCCAAATCTGACTGTGAGACGGAAATTACAAATACCTCAGCTTGAAGCCAACACTCAAATCTATCTGAATCCTGTTTGAAAAGCCATTATTAGTTAACAGCAACATCGAAACCTCTGTCTCAAAGAAAAACCCAAAATTTTCACATACCTGAGATTATGATATAGATATTGAGATGCAGATAATTTCCTGTAAAAAACCCAAATTCGTTTTTAAGAAATCAGGAATAATTAACATATGGAAACCCTAAATCGATAACCCAACAAAATCTAACTTTCAATCAAAATCCGTAGAGACTAGCTAGAACGACACGAAATCCGTTTAATCGAGATCTTGATCGCGGAGAAACAAGGACGAAAGCTACTACCTTATGAGATCGACATGGGATGAGAATGTCTGAGTGAAAGATTTCCCGACACAAAGAGAGAAGTGAAAAAAGACTGTGAGAGGGAAACTCGAGAGTGGGAGGGAGAGGAGGAAAAATGTCAAAATTTTCTAAGTTCTTTAACCAGTAGAATGAAATAATTTTCCACCTAAAGTATACATAGCGTTTCAACATTACAAAAGCAATATAAAATACGATTCTTTTTTAAAAGTGTTACAAAGCTTGAGTCCAAAAACATAAAACATAGCATGTATGTTATAAAACACTATATTAAACTAACGGTTATGTCAAAGATAGCATTCACGTAAAAATGCTATCTTCGTATGCTATCTTTACTCAATTTTCTTGTAGTGAGGCCAAGACGCACAAGAGAAGAGAGAGCTCTGAGACCTTCTACCTGAGAAAAGTCCAAGAACGAGCACTGTACACACTAGCCTCCGACTCCACAACAGAAAGCAAGAGCCGTGATTGTAAACACCACTATCTCCTTGCAGGTAAAATCTCTAAAACCTGCACAAAAAAATTGAGCACACTACCAAAGCTGAGAAAGGGAAAAACTGTGGCATTGGGATGTGCACTACAACAAAATGTTTACACAACAGAGACCCGAGGCGTGAGCCAACAAACCACCATGAAATTTTCCTTAAATAAGAACCGCATAAGGATAAATATGCCTGCTAAACTCAATGTCTAGTATCAGTGAACACAAGACAACCACTATCACCAAGAAAATAATCTCCAAGGTGTTATCCGTCCCCAAACAACCGAAGAATCTTGCAAGCAAACCGCCTAGAGGAGAAACAAAATTGAAGAGAGGAAGCAAGCGGACAGTCATCAAGAGGCCATAGACGACCACCCTTCAGAGAGCACACTAAAACTTCTTGAGCCATACATCGAGCCGAAATGATCAACTCCTCTTGAATACTCCAACTTGAGACTACTGCCCCGATGTAGAGTAATTCTCCAGAGCTCGCTTGAACCCAGAGGAAAGGAACCGGTCTTCAACGACAACAAAGAGAGACATGAGACCAACCACCAAAATGGATCACCACGCCTAAGCCAGAGACGACAGCAACTTTATCTCCCCGACCATGTGTGATGAAAACCAGAACAAATCTCAGATTGAAAATCCATCTGCGCTTGAAACCCTAAATACCGACTCCAAACCACCATGCCCGCTTTGAAAACCTCACCAAGGAGCCAAATGAAGAAGAAACGCCACCAGACTTAACTTCCTCGTGAGTGGAAGCCAAACCCGAGGGTGAAAGTCTAACCCATAAACTGAAGTATATCGGAGGAGAAGGGAGGATCCAGCAAAGGAGCAAAGGGAAAATAAGGGTTGAGGAGGAGAGACCTCTAGCACCAGCCATCGTGCTCATGCGCTAGCTGAACACGGGCGGCAACACCGAAGTGAGTATCGACTTTTACTTTCAAGAGAAGATAAGGATAGAAAAAGCCTATTTTATTTCGCTCTCTTTAAAACATTTGTTTGTATATATAATGTCTATGCTTGCTTAAATATAATTTTTATATTGTATTTTATATATTTTAAAATACCAAAATGGCATGGAATGTTGATTACAAAATCTGAATCAGAGAAAATATTCTAAATCAAGTATCACATAACTCGCTTCACATCGACCACCGATCCGGTATGTTCCTCTAATTAGCTCCATCGTCGTTAGATTACCAAAATCCTTTCTCAACCGTTGACACGTACAACATGAATTCTGGGTTTGATCTCGTTTTCTTGGATACCGATTTCTCATGATGTCGCTTGTTGTAGCTGGTTCTTAGTGATCTCATTAAAACTTGTAATCTCGATCCCCTAGATATTATTTACAAAGTGATTTTGACACATGTCATTTTTGCAATCACTCTCACAAAATAAATGTGACATAGCATACTATAAATGATGACATGGCTTATGACTAAATATGACATGGAAAATTACATTTAATATTTATTTATATATTTTATAATTTTTTAGAATATGGTAGTAAATCATACATTATCATTAAAGTAAATATATTCAAATATAACAGTAAATAATATAATTATAAAATATAATTAAATTTACAAATTTCGAAATCTTATTTATTTATATTTTTATAATTATAATTACTAAAAATATTTTACAATTTTTTAAAAAAATATTAATTTTTAGTCGTAATATCATTAGTTTCTTTTATATTTCAACAAATTTCAGAAATACAGTTTAGTTTTAATTTTGATAAATATACAACTTTTATATCAATTTTTTTATAATTTATACAAATTGATTTAATATATTTAATACAAAATAAATAAATAAAATATCTAACATCATAATTTTAAATATATACATATCTACTCTTAATTATAATTTCTAATAAACAATTATTTTTCTTAAGTTATGTTTAATTAAATCAAAATTTACATTAAAATATGGGTAGTAAAATAATAAAATCTAAAATAATTATAAAATTTTATTTAAAATATAATTTAAAATTTTAAAATTTATTACTGCATATGGTGCAGGAAAACACCTAGTTTTAATGAAGCACATACGACACTGGGAAAAGGGATAAGAGACGACTATACCTGAATGGAGCACACTACCAATTAATGAACAAAACTATCCTTAATTGGCATGGGAATATATGCTTTCACCAAATGAGGCACCACAATAGCTCCAAAACAAAGCCGAGAACCACCACTCCATTTTTCGTCTATGAGAACCATAGAACGTTGACTGTGACTCGCAGAACACATCCCCTGTGTCACAAGGACATTATAATAAAAAGAACGGATAAACGGATCAAAGTCGCCGACAACTTCTGAAGTGAATCGACCAAAATGCCAAGCAAAGGAGATCGGATGAGAGGAGCACCACCGAGGCACCAGCACGAGGCCATAGATGACCACCAGGAAAACAGCTTGCCGGATACGCACACACTACTGATAGAGCCACCAGACCATCTCCTCTTGCATACAGTGGACCCTTAGTACGTCTACGATGTAGAGCTATCCTTTGAAGCTTGCAAGATTACAGAGAAAAATGGCCGCTTCGCTAGCTGCAAAGAAGCACGAGCAAAGAGCCTCCATAATCAACCAACTCCAACTTAGAAGGACCTGTAAGAAAAACAAGCCCATAGAGAAGAGCTGAATCTTCAAGCCCCCACCACGTACGACGAAAACAGAGAGCGGATATGTGATCGGAAAGACAAATATACTCTTGAAAAACCTAAGAGCTGACTCCAAACCTCCTACGACCACCTCAACAGCCTTGCCTTGAAGATAGAAAAAGCAGATCCGCTACACAATCGGTCTGCTCACGAGTGGAGATACGAGACAGTGATGAACCCTAACCAACCAAAATTCAAGCGGCATATCGGAAGAAATAGGAGGAAGAGCAAAGATAAAAGAGAGAAATAGAAAAGAGAATGCCTCCGGCGCTGGTGGCCACTAGCACCGGACGCCGGAGCTCAATCTCAAAGAATTCTGATGTGTTGATAAGGTAGAGAGAGATTAAAGCAAAAAGGTAAGGTCAATATCTTTCCATGATATAAAAATCCTAGAAATAATGTTCATATCTAATTAACTCTGTTGATCATATAACATTTGGATCTATGCATAAAGATAATAATGGAAAAGATTCATGAGCATATCCCCTATATATTAATAGAGGAACATTTGAAAAGATGTAACCTCAAGTTTGTAAAAATTAAAAAAGAGTCTATCCTACATGTTAATCAATTAGCATATCAATTTTGATGATGTGACAGCTCCATAATCAATTGAAAAAAGTTGGTCCAAATTCAATGAAATGATTTCGCTAGGATATGCACATAACGCGAAGCTTATTGTTTGTTATATCGACGGTGAAAACAATACAACATTAATTAAGGTATATTTTCATTTCCAGCCTAAACTATATTTGGAAATGCATTTAATATAATTTATTGCTACGAGGATCTTTCTTAATGTGGCTGAAGGAATATTTACGTGATAAATTGAAAAAACTACTTTCTTGAATAAATAATTTGATAACATCCGAGTTTATATAATTCTTGAATTGATGATATTAATTATATAAATATCTGATGACAATTTCTATCATATTTGTTTAATTTCCTATATATTAACCCTCGAACATTACAACATTTTTTTTGTAGCCACATATCATAATGATAATGATTCTAGATTTTTTAAAGAAATAAAAATGGTTCATCTAAACATATATTATGTTTTTATTAAACTAATTATCAAATCAATTAATATTATACAAAAGAATATTCTCTATTTTATCCCTAAATAAAATATACAGAATTACCTAATATAATTAACATATATATCATAATTAATGATTATGAATAATAAAGATTTGATAACAACTTTTAATCCTCTATAGTCTTTGTCTAATTTTGTATTATCAAAATAAATTAAACAATCACATTAGGAAATAATAAAAAATAGATTTTTTCTTATATGTTATATTTTGAATTTTTTAAAATGACTATAAATTACGAAAAATAGTAAAAGTTTCACATTGAAAATTTTGTGATAAATGGTAACATTTTTTAGTTCAGTCATCGTTTTTCATTAATGGACCTCGGACAATTTTTAATGATTAACTAAATGGCCACATAAATAGTAGAATGTGTTTTGATTTAAAAATTATTGCATAACCAAAATCAATATGAACCATCATCAGTTTCATTTAAAAGTTTTGTTACAATAAAAAATATAGGGTTGGGCAAAAAAAATTGAATTCAAATATTCTAACCAAATCCAACCCGAAAAAGTAGAATAGAACTTTAACCAAATTGGTTAGACATCCGAACGGGTTTAAAATATTGATATCTAAATAACGGGAACCGAATCCGATCTGAATCAAAATATTTTGGATATCCGAGTATATTCGAACCGGATTTATATATTTAAATATATTAATTGATTTTAAATTTAATATCTAAAAGAATATACAAAATACATAAGATGTTTTTAAATTATAGAAAATACTTAGGAATATAAAAATAGTTAAAAGTCTATGTTTAAAATTGCTAAGCGATACTCAAAATACCAAAAATACTTAAAATATATATTGATTTTCTTTTCAAATATTTAAGCTAAACCAATTGTATGTTAAGTTTAAATATTTTGGCATACATTATTCAAATTTATAAGGTATATATTATTTTTATTTTTAGATTTTGAGAACCTAAACCCAAACCGATCATGCAAAGATTCGAACCAAACCCAGAAAGATCCAAACCGAACATCTAACCAAATGGTACCCGAATGTTTATCCCTTATCAAATGTAAAAAAGAGTATTGATAACAAAATATATATTGTTTATAATATTTAAATATAACATATTTAAAAAACTCACTCCGCGCAAGGCGGAGATTATCATTTAGTATATACGTAATGGACATGAAGGCATATCGTAGAAAAAGACTTGCTAGCAACAGTGAAAATAATATTGGGACTTGCCGAGAACAAATACTGTTAATCTGGGTTATGAACCTGGGTTCCTATGTGATTGTGGTTCATGTGAATACCGACACTATAATAAAGTTTTTTTTGTCAACAGTACAAATATAAAGTTTCAGATAGCTAAATCAAGTGACACTATGGGAAAAAAGTGAAAGAGAGTTAAAAAAAGAAAGTTTTTTTTGTGGGAACCGAAACTACGAATTGTCAAAATTTATAATGGAGAAAGCGAAGCTTTTTATGGGGGGTCTAGATTTTCTGCAAATCTAACGACAAGTATCAAAAAGATGCGGAAACGAAATAAGATAATAAGAAAAACAAACTTATAAAAAGATAATTTATTCTGAATTTGCGTATGACTGTTTCATAGAAAAATCATACAAGATGTATGTCTGGAAGCAATATTATAACAGAAATCAAATAGCACAAGCAATAAAACCTATCTAAGTTTTTTAGAGTAACCACATATGTCGAAAAAACCTATGTCAGCTCGTTTAGCAATAGACAAAATAAAGCCTAAGGGTATGAATGGTGACCAGGGAATGACGGGGAATAATGCATTCCTTAACATTCCTAAAAAAATTCACCATTCACAAGGAATAAATTTTCCTTCTCATTCCCTCTCGTTCTTTTTTTTGTAGAGAAATAAAGAACAAAAATATTCCTTGTTAAATTTGAGGAGGAACAATCATTCCTTTTCATTCCTGCCATTTTATTCCTCTACGTTCCTTTCCTATTCATTCATTTTGTTACCATAATGGTCACCAGTCGGACCCTAAGTTTCTAATTGCAGAGAGTTTTGGTAACTAAGTTTCCACTTCTTTTCTTCTATGTCAAAGCCTTGTATATATACTCCTCCAGGGTTGGTCATGTTACCATTTTCCGTAGATCCTTAATTGTCGAGATTTGAGTTTATCAATTTTGGAAATCTTCCATTATCTTATCTTTTTCCTTCTTTCTCCCCAATTAATGCAAAACCGTCATTGAGATTAATTAGGCTACCTTTCACTTTAAGTTGTAAGCGGGCTGTTTCATGTTCCAAGCCATTTGGACCGTTTTTCGACTTGCACATTTTTACTACTTTTCTCGGAAAAATTGTCAATTCGCTCCGAGTTACGTTTTTGTGCTGTTGGTCTGAATAATTTTGTTGCGTCAAAAAAAATTAGTGTTTAAGTTAACCATTTATGACTTGACATTTCGCTAAATTGTACGTAAACAAAGTATTCCTTGTTTTCTCTGCAAAATCTCTATGGCAACTCTTGACTGTGACGAAACAAAGAACGTTTCGGAAAAAATTCAAGCGATAACATGATGTATGTAGGTGTGCGTGATGATGAGGCATAATGGGAGATGTTGTGTAATGAGAGAGCAAAGTGAGTGAGGAGAGAGAGAGAGAGAGAGAGAGAGAGAGAGAGAGAGAGAGAGAGAGAGAGAGAGAGAGAGAGAGAGAGAGAGAGAGAGAGAGAGAGAGGAATTTGCAGATGTGACTGCAGATTGACCTTACATTTATTGCTCCAGTAACATGCCTATGGTTTGAATAAATGTGCCGGACAGTTGATGTACTCATGTTCGCGTATCTCACATGCATCATGAGTTCAACTTTTTCTATGAGGTTTCTACGTCTATTTTTCTGAGTTCGTTAGAGATAGTTTTTCTGGATGGGGAATGTCCAGTTTGATAGGTGTTGCAATGGCATTATTGCCTTTCCGCAAGCCATCTTGAAAGTATCTTTCTAATAGAATCCACAAAATAGGAAGTTGAAACACTCTTTCTTCATTAAGCACACTATTAATGGATTTTGCAAAATTGTTTGTCATGAAACCTATTTGTCTCCTAGAAAATGTGCATGACTTCATGATATAAAACATGCATTTTCCATATAATTTGCTAGTAAACTGTCTTGACAACGAATGGTTCAAAAAGAGTGTTAATTTACTGTTGATATACCATAGCAGCCCTTTTTCCAGAGCTATCATTGGGGTATTTTTGAATCTTGAGGCAATGTTTTGTACAAGATGATACAAGCATATACCACTAGACAAATTTTTACCCTCATCTACCACACCACGCAGATGAGTAAAGAAAGCCTTTTCTACGTAGAATATCATTCTCTTTGTTGACAACCCATAAAAGCTATATAAAATATACGCCATGTCCATCTTGACATGCACCCACTAATAAAACAGCTCTGAATTTACCACTTAGATTTGCTCCATCTACAGTAATAACCCTTCAATGAACTCAAAACCTTTGCTACATGCACCAAAAAATTGAACAAATAAAACAACATTTGTTTATTATCAAATTTAAGCTTTGTTACTCTACCTTGATTGGCCTTCTTTTTGTATAGATACAAAGACAAGTCCTGATAGTCACTGACATGAGTGCCTCTAACCATCTCTCGTGCAAATGTGCAGTCACTATGAGCCTTTGTATAAACAATGTCAATCATGTTCTATTTTCATACAGTCCATTATAAGCTTAAGACATATTTCTTTATGATCACTAACACCAGTAAATTCCTCAACGTACATATTGCCAATATATTTCGTGTTTGTCTGTCGGTGACGAGAATATTTATAGGCTGCATAGCATGTATGAAGAACTATATTTATGAACGATGAATTCTAGAGATGATCTAGGCATAGCGTGAAACCTCCTAGGACATCCAGGAACGAAATATTTCGCATAAAATACACATTCAAAAACTACTTGATGTTGAATTCAAACTTTTCGATCAATGAAAGCTTGCCTAATTTTATTATTATTTCCTTCTCTCCACTGAAGATGTCACTAACCTTAATGGTTTCAATTTTTTCAGCTTTGATGGTTTAATAATCTCTTGTTGAATATTTCCAAGACTATCAAAATCCACGGCAATATTCTCTCTGACAACATGCTTTTGATTTCCACTCGCATTATGGCGACCATGATTTGCAGTCAATGAGACACAAAGACATATAACATTATAAAATATGAAAGTTGTCTATTGTTACTCAAGAACATAAAAGGCGTGTTACTATGCATATTCTTCAATATACGCTTAGGAAACATATAAGCAATCTCGACCACTTTCATCTCCCTAATCATTATTTAATCTTCACAAGCCATGTGAAGAAATTCTCATATTTGATATATTCATCAATAACAAAAATCTTCTCCTTTTACTTGAATCAACAAGGAACTCTCAACCCATATTATTCATTCTCTATTGTCGAAAACAGTAAACAAGTGCAACATTATCTTCATAAAAGAGAATTTTGCATTAGTAGTTCTCAACACTTCGCAAAACGTGAGGAAAAGGCAAGAAGATATTGCAAGTCATTGCGCAATGGACCATCTGGCGAACAACATTGCAGAGGCAACCTTATGCCATACTAAAAGGAAAACAGTTTTTTTTCTTTTCACCGATACAAAAAATGAATTATCAGACCAAGTGTTTCTCATATCTGGGTACTTCAAGTGTTGACTTGAAATGCACTTTTGAGTCTCGAGTGAGTTTCCTAAAATTTGTTTGACTGTAACTTGTTTGCATTTAACCTGAAAATATAGTTACAATTAGGGCTGGACATTTTATCCGTTAAATTTGATTCAATTCGTTATTCGTTTCGATTCAATCCGAAAATTTCGAATATCCGTAAACTTTCGAAGCAAAGCAAATACTAAAACTCAATATCCGTTACAATCGAAGCAAATCACAAATACTAAAATTTTGGGAAGCGGATATACGATTCGATCCGACAATATATAAATACATGTATATTTTGATTATATTTAAAGTTTTAAATATACAAAATTTTATAATTATTATTCTAACATATGAATTGACAAATTCCATTCACATTATTACTTATATAAAATTATTACATAAAAAGAAAGGAAAAAAATTATGACAATTATAATTTTCTTTTCTTAAATTTTGTGTTATTATAATTGTTAACTAAGTTTAAAAAATTTATGAAATATGTAGATTTACTACATCTCTTAATTTTTATCTTTTATATCATGCAAAAAATAAGTTTACAAAACAAATTTGTATCAAATCTTTAAAATTATTTGTATTAATCCAAATAGATGAGATATCAGTAAGTATTCATAAATATCCGCAAATATCTATTTATTTTCCGGATATCCGTTTTTCCAAAAATCCGTATTTTACCGAAGCAAAGCAAATCGAAAAATTAGATATCCGTGACATACAAAGCAAATCACAATACCTTCAAAACCTCGGATATCCGATCCGTTCCCAGGCCTAGTTACAATTGTCAAATATTAGTAAAAATTGGATATCAAACAAAGTTAGTGAGTGATAATAAAAAATTACTGATGAAGTTAGCGAGATGAACATCTTAGATCTGATCTATGAGAAAGAAGATTCATGCGATTTGTTTTTCATTTATTTTCTAATTTCTAATTTTTAAAACCATTAACAGCATTCTTATTATTATTTAGAAATAGTTATTTAAATGATAATTGCCAAAAATATTAGGTCCTTCTAACAATGTTTTCTTGGAAAATGTATCATTCTCACCTTAATTTTTAAAAGTGACACAGTTTAACAAATCTCCCAATATTTATATGATCCCAATCAATTTTATCAAATATTCACATTTATGATCTACTTTCCTTTTAGCTGACATTAATATTTATGTTTGTGTTTCTTTGATTTATTGTTGTTCTGGATATTTGAAATCGGCGTAAAGTGGATAGTGTCACAAATAGTTTGTCCACTCTTAACGATTGATGACCCCGTTCTCACTTGATCGTTAAAAGAAACAACATATTAATATAAAATCTTTTACTCAATATCTTGATGCGTAAAAACACCATGGATCAACATCTTGGACATAGCATCACTCTTCTTCGTTAGTTTCCTTCATAATGGGCACTTGTTTAACATTTGAAGGGGAGGAGAATTGGACAAAAATGCAAAAATTCTGCACAGGACGCTTAGTATGCAACAAAATCACAACATATTTCACTATATATCTATCAATAATAAAAACAATAAACAGTGCTCCTATTTGAGACTAAATTAGTCGGTACTTTTTTTTAATTAGTCGGTACTTAATTAACAATGAGAGGCAAGTAAGGAAAAATTAAGATGATGACCAAATGGGTAGCAAAATCATAACCTTTAACTACTCTCCCCATTATACCATTTCTTGCGCGTTGCTCCCTCTGTCATTCCTTATTCTTCTATTTTTGCCAGCTTTGTTTTCGTGTATACTATAAAGTTAGAATTAAATAAGTGTGATCAATTATAATTATCTTCGCCAAGACAAACCTACTGATACTTCCTACAGAATCCCAAATTTTAACATATTAAGATATAATGTGTCCTCGACGGTCTCAGGTTGAAATACTAGTTTGGGACCAAAATAAATACCCGTCGACAAAAACAAAAACAAAAACATGTACATATAATACTAACATCATCAACCTTTAAGTTGAAACCATGCATTAGCGTCAATATAAAGACATTTCAAGTCTCAACATGGTCCAAACTAAGTATATATAGTAAAACGTGCAAAAAAAACTATAGTCATGTACTTTAAAGTTTTAAGCAAAACGAAAAAAATAGAGAAGCATCTTCGTGTTTAAATATAGATCAAAATCTTATGGTTATATTCAAAATTGACTCTGTATAGCCACCAAAAGTTGGACATATCCACGAAAATTGACGTGGCTGTGGCGATATTTTTTACTAGTGTATTGCCTGTGTGTTTTTAGAAATTCGGGGCTAGAGTATTACGTTTCTTTCTCTTAGATTGGCTAATTGATCTAGAACGGTTCTCAAACTGAATTGTTATATAGTACTATACCAAAAATTACAAATGTCAAAATTAATAAATAGAAATGGCTTGAGGATTGGTATCGACTGGCGTGGCATCTTCTCAAAAGAAGAATAAAATAATTAATCTTTTGGCATATTCTCAAAAGTTTGATCAGACTAAAATGATTAGATAAAATGGAATGAAGCGAGAATTGGAAAGAAGTTTGAGAGAAAATAACTCTTAAGAGAAAGTTCTAATTGTTGAGAACTATTAGCTCAGATTTATATTTTTTTTTTTTTGACATCAAACCAAATTTTATTGAAACCTTACTCCGGTTCGTTTAGACCAACTGCTTGAGCAGGCCTAGGCCGAACCAGAACGTCAACAACATTAAAACAGTGTGCACGTGATCGACCTCCCTTGGCTAGGGTGGCCGCCTGGAGATTAACTGAACGGGAAATAATAGAAAAAGAAAGATCTTGAAAGCGCTTGATAAGGAGTTTAATGTCGTCCAGCTCCGGCGCCAATGCCGGCCAATCTTCATCCCTGCTGATAAGGTTTACTAGCTGCTGGCAATCTGACATAAAGCTGATTCCATCAACGCCTCTGTCGTAGAATTCTCTCAAAGCCCATGACAGACCTTCAGCTTCGGCGTGTAATGGCGATTGTGATCTAGGAACACAGGATTGTCCCTGCAGAATCAGCACATTCTCCTCTAAGAGCACGAAGCCCATCCCCATCCAATCTTCCTTCTCTACCCAGGAAGCATCGACCTGACATAAGAAACGTTTCTTTTGATCTGTCTGCTCTGGTCTTGATCTTTGTGCACTCCGGTCTTCTTCGGTGGATGTAAGCATTTCAACTGCTTGCGCAACACATCATGCTTCCGCTTCTTGTCTGGCCAGTTGGAGCGTGTCCAGTGGAGTTATATCTTTGGCGTTGAAGCACTTCTTGTTCCTGGATTTCCACACATACCATATTAGCGACGGGAACATCGAGAGGTCTTTGACTTGTGAAGTTGCAGTCCGAGCATGGTTTAGTAGATAATCAAAGTCCGCGAACAGAGATGTACTCGGGAAATCCCCCGGAGGTGTTGGAATTGATGAGAGTAGCCAACATTGGAAAGCTGGTGGGCACATGAATAGGATGTGATTTATGTCTTCTACGTCCGCTCCACATCTCTGGCAGGACTTGTCTGTCCGACAATGTTGCTCGACGAGTTTACTTGCTGCAGAGACACATCCAGACAGAGCTTGCCACAGGTAATGTTTGATCTTCCTGGTTGTCTTGAGCTTCCAAATCTTCTGTTTCAGAGGTGTGATGCTTGGTTCTACTATTGGGTCGAAACGTTGGTTCTTTCTCTGCTCCACTGCGATGTCATATCCGGACCGTACCGTGTAGTGTCCTGATTTGGTGTGCTTCCAACAATAGCTATCTCTCCTTCCAGATTTACTAATTTTACTTGCGAGGATACGAGGGATGTCGTCAGGGTGTATCATAGCTGATAGTGAAGCATCATCCCATTCCTTGGTATCAAAATTGATAAGATGATGAGCTCTCAGGTCTGGGTCGATCTCCACCTGAGCAGGACGTGCTGGTCTTGCGACCTCTGCCGGGATCCATACGTCCTCCCACATTTTAGTCTCGGCTCTTGTCCCTATCGTCCTACACACATTCTTTTCCAAGATCTGTGTTTCCGCCATCAAACTTCTCCATCCATAAGACGGTGTTGCAGCTTTCCCAGTGCTGAGGAGATCAGAGTGTCGGTAGTACCGCCCTTTAAGGACCCGCGCCAGTAAGGAATCAGAAAATACCATTAGCCTCCAAACCTGTTTGGCCAATAAGGCTAGGTTAAAGTCTCTGCAATCTCGAAATTCCAAGCCTCCTTTCTCAAGTGGTACACATATCTTATCCCAAGCAATCCAATGGATTCCCCGGTTGTTGTCTCTTGTACTATACCAGTACTTTGCCACTGCGGCCGAAAGTTTTTACACACTCCTTGAGGGAGTAGATAGCAGGACATCACATACGTTTAGGGTCGCCTGAGCTACTGATTTAATCTGGACTTCTTTCCCCCCGCGGGAGAGTAGTTTTCCAGACCAATTATTAATGTTTCCATCCATTCTCTCCTGGACATAAGAAAAGACTTGATTCTTTGAACCGCAAATTTTCTCCGGAATTTCTAGATACATCCCCATACCCCCTTCTCTCGTAATCCCAAGAGATCTTTTCAGATCATTTTTAGAGGACGCTACAACCTTAGAACCGAACATAACTGAAGATTTGGATTTATTCAGTTGTTGTCCTGAGGCGTTACTGTAGACGTCAATTATTCTCATCAGTTCCTCGCATTGAGGTTGGTCTGCTCTGCAGAAGAACAGACTATCGTCTGCAAATAAGAGATGTGAGATTGGGGCATTCTCTTGCGATTTTAATGCCGGTCAGAGTAGATGTAGATTCCGCGTGCTTAATGTGGGAGAATCAAGAATTCCGTACAAAGAATGAAGAGAAAGGGTGAGAGTGGGTCGCCTTGACGTAGTCCTCTCATCAGTTTGATGTTGCCTTTTGCTTCGCCATTTATCAACACTTGGTAAGAGACCAATGAGATACATTTCATGATCCTATCTACCCACTGTCTCTCAAAACCCATTTTCAGGAGTAATGCTTCCATGAAGGTCCATTCCACTCGATCGAAAGCTTTGCTCATGTCGTTTTGATAGCTAGATACTTCTCTTTGCAGCTTGGGTTTGTTCTGAGGGCATGGAACATTTCTTGTGCTATCAGGATGTTATCAGTAATCAGGCGCTGTGCCACAAAGGCAGATTAAGTCTCGGAAAATAGTTCCAGAAGGATATGTTTCAGTCTCGAGGATAGTATTTTGGAGATGATCTTGTATCCTACTTTGCATAAGCTGATCGGTCTGAACTCCGTCATTGATGTTGGTCTATCTGTCTTGGGTATTAGACAGATGTTTGTTTTCTTTAGGGAGTCTTCAAGTTCACCGGTTTCGAAGAAGTTCCGAACCATGGAGAAAACATCTGGGCCTACCTTGTTCCAGAAGCGCTGGTAAAAGAGACTCGTCATCCCGTCTGGCCCTGGCTCTTTATCAGGATTAATAGCAAAGGTGGCTTCCTTCATCTACACATCACGAGGTATTTTCGTAAGTTGCTGATTCATCTTGTTATTAACTGACGTGGTAACATACCGGAGTGATTCATCCAAATTGGTCGGGTTTGATGAGGTGAAGAGCTCTTGAAAATATTTGGTGGTGACCTTCTGAATGCCTTCTTCTGTATCAACCTATTGTCCCATCGAGTTTTTAAGTCTCGTGATTCTGTTCTGGGCTCTACGCTGCTTCGTTTAGCATGAAATATCTCGTGTTTCTATCTCCATCTCGCAGCCAGAGAGCTCTACTCTTTTGTCGCCAATAAATTTCTTCATCCTTGTAAGCTGCGCAGAGTTTCCATTTAAATTCTAGTTCTTCCTCGGCCGGGAGACTCTCATCTGCTTGCACTCCGTCTAGCTCGTGTTTGAGTCTCTCGATAAGTTTCGCGTTATTGGAGATGTTGCCTCTTTTCCATCTGGAGATGGCCTTCCTGCTATCTCTTATTTTATCACACAGGGTAGCGCCTTTGTCTAGCTTCGTTGCGTCCCAAGCGTCTTGCACAGCTGCATTAAAACCTTCTTTTCCAATCCGTCGTTTATCAAACTTGAAGTTCCTCTTGATCTGCTTATCTCTTGATTGGAATCTCGCTAAGATGGGTCGATGATCAGAACCCCATCTCAGTAAATATTCCACATAAGTGTGGGAAATTTTTTGGTGCCAGTCCTCGTTCCCTACTGCCCTATCGAGTCGACATTGAACTCCTCCTGCTCTCGTCCTTCCTGCCAAAGAAAAAGGGTTACCAGCAAAAGGAAAATCAATCATACCACAACAGGATAGCATGTTCTTGAGTGGTAAGAAGGATGCGTCTGATCGTTTCCTTCCTCCTTTCTTCTCGCCATTGCTAGTGATCTTGTTAAAGTATCCCATGCTTAACCAAGCTCCTGATCTTGACATCCTCATCTTCATTAATCTCTCCCATACTTGTTCACGGTATTCAACCACCGGATCGCCGTACAAAAAAGTGATGTGCACTTTTTGTCTTTCAATCTGAGCTTCAATGTCAATCATACGACTATTGGAAAAACCAATCTCAACCTCAGAGTCATTCATATAAAACAAAGCAAGTCCACCGCTCATACCAACAGGATCCACGGTGAACAAATTATCATAACCAAATTCAAATTTAAAGTCTTTCATAAAAGAAAAATTGTTTTTAGTTTCAGAAAGAAAAAGAAAACTAGGGTGAAAGCAGCGGTACAGCTCCCTCAAGTGTTGCTTGGTCAGGTAGGCTCCTGCCACCTGACAGTTCCATGTGATTGCACTCATATCGGAGTACTGGGTGGTTTCTGGGACCCCACCGAACCTGATACAGTAGAAATATGACAGCTTTTCACAGCCGTAGGAAACACCTCAGTACGAGGGATCATGTTCAAGCGCACACCTCTTGTCGAACTGGTTCGACTGTGCTTGCTCGGCTTGCTTTTTGGGGAGGCTCTTCCTCTGGTAGCAAGTTTCTTTGATGCTGCTAGTCCTTTTGTGTCCGGGCTTTGGGTGCCTGGACGCCTAATGGACGAGAGTGATTTAGGCTTATCTTTCTGTAATTTTGTTGATTGCTCTCTCTCTTGTACCTCTTTCTGTTTTGGTTTACTCTTCATCCCCACTGCAGAGCCCACTTCTCTCTTCGTTCCTTCTTTAGTGCAATCCTTTGTGATCATTGGGCCTATCTCCTGGGTTTCCAGTACAAAAGCATGCTCGCCTTCCGGCTCGTCAAGCAGGTCATCATTTTCCAGCATCTCCTCATCCATTTCAAAGTCCACACTTACATATTGATCCTCAAGCTGTCTCCTCTCCTCCTCCGTTAGACGCTGTAGATCAGCTTCCATCTCATCTTCCTTTTCATACGTTTCTGCAGTCCTTCTGTGGTCCTTCGCCCCCATACGGAGTTGTTTGCTTTTTTCAGAATATGCTCTGCAGAAATCTTTGTGTTCTTCTTAAGCATCCCCTTAACAACTGGTGCGTCGAGTTGCATGTTTTGTTCCACCTGCGCCTGATTCTCAAGGATAGTAGTAATTCTTTGTTCATTGTTTTGGTAGCTTCCATTCTCCATTTGCGCAGAGGTCATGTTGGTCTCTTTTACACCTTCCTCCACCGCAATTGCTTTCCCTTTGATACGACGTCTTCTATCCTCCTTCGTTTCCTCTGGTGAATTTGGTTCCCTCACCTGTTCAGATGAATGGTGACTTCGTGTCTCCTCTAACCTCGTTACCACTCGGGCTGGCTGCCATTCTAGTCTCTGTTCTGGTTTAGACTGGGCCTCTCTCCCTCTAGTCTGGAAAGCATTCCTAGGTAATCGATGTGTTTCTGAGATAGTCCTTTGTGAGTCCGGGGAAGCACGGTTTGATTTAGAAGCATTGTCCTTTCGCTCATCGTCATATTGATCTCGGTGTCTGTCTCGGTATTGAGGGCTGCTGTCTCTTACTCTCCAGTTGTCATTTCGCTTATTAAAGCTCTCAGAGCCTCTTCTCGTGGTTTTTGAGTCTTCACGAGATTATCTGCGAGAAGGATGATATCTCTCCGAGTCTCTGGTGTTCTTCCAGTAGGGTGATGATCCAATCTTTTCCAGACATCCTTCCCCTGGTTTTCTCTGTTGCTCGGAATTCTGTGACGGAGGTCTCCATGTTCTGTGGTCCTGCTATGATCTATTTCGCCTCGCTCAGCTCTTCGTATGGGTAGTTCATTTTTCATCTGAGGTGAGATAGGAAGTCGATGAATTCTCTCTTGGTTATCAAAGTGCGACTTCCCTTCAAAGCCTTTTAGTAGCGCTGAGAACGCCTCTCTAGCCGCGACCTCCTCTTTCTCCTTTTGCTCCAGTCTGGTAAGTCGGTTAGCTTCCCTCTGATCCAGAGTTAACATTGGACAAGTGCCCTCCTCGTGCAAGATACGTTTACAAGTAAAGAAGTATCTATGAAGTTCTTTATATTTTAATATCACTTTGATCACGTATCCGTTGGCATATCCCGCTTTTCGTTCAAATTGTAAATGTTCGTCAACGTTGATGTAGACCCTGACTCTGCCATTATCGACGTCCACTTTATCCACCTCCCCTAGTGCTTGCCCTATGCTTCTATAGGATTCATCTTTCTTGTAGTGCGTGGGTATTTCGAGTACCGTAACCCATAGCATCAATTAGTTTGGGAAGCCCTCTTTTATCGCCGGGATCCATCTCTCTAAAGAGAAGCTCCATTTATTAAAGTGGCAAGGTCTACGAAGAAGCACCTTCTGTAAGTCCTCCTCTTTATCAAAGTCAAACTGCAATTTGCTATTCCCAAGGTTTGTTCCTTGGACTCTACCCTCGACGTTCCATATCCTGTGTTTTGGCATGTGGTTAACCAGGGCATCAACGCTACGTCCGTCTTGATGGAACATACTTCCAACGAGAGAGAGTTTGTATTTCTCCACCAGGTCTGTGTAATCAAATTCTGGAACCTTGATGATCTCCTCATCATCCTTGGCCCGCCTACTGTTTTGTCGTGAGAGATCTGATCGATTTTTACGTGATCGGAACATCGTAACACTGTGAATCAGATTTGCGTACACCCTAGTAAAGGGGAATGAGATTGGAAAGGAAAAAGGATAAAACTAGTAGCTAGTTGTTCTTGTCTTGATACGCACGTAAACAAGCCAATAACAGTTGCACCTCAAACAAGGGATCAAAATAACACTGCAAGGGGCAGGAAAACTTAGGTGAGAGGAGTGCAGACGGATACCATCAACGTATTTTTGGAATGTTGTAGTAGGAAGAGCCTTGGTGAACAAGTCAGCTGGATTGTTGCATGACCCTACATACTCGATGTCTACTTCTTTATTTTTCTCGAGCTTCCGCATGTACGAGAAAAATATTGTAGGGATGTGCTTTGTTATGTCGCTCTTGATGTAGCCTTCTCTGAGTTGAGCGACACAAGCCGAGTTATCTTCAAAAACTTTCGTCGACCTCTTTTTAATAACTATTCTCTTTGCTTCTTGTATGTGTTGACTCATTGACCAAAGCCACACACATTCTCGACATGCTTCGTGAAGCGCAATAGTTTCTACATGATTCGAAGAAGTTGCAACCAGAATTTGTTTCTGGGAATGCCAAGAGATCGCAGTTCCACCAATTATAAAAACATAGCCGGTTTGCGATCGAGCCTTATGAGGATCTGATAAGTATCCTTTATCTGCAAAACCAACCATACCAAACTCGGGTTTTCTAAAATACATTAACCCTAAATTAACTGTACCTTGTAAATAACCGAATATATGCTTTATTCCGTTCCAATGCCTGCGAGTAGGAGCAGAGCTATATCTTACTTGCAACATATAAAAGCCCACCGATAGCACTCGTATAAGGTACTTCAGGACCTAATATCTTTTCTCTATCTTCACAGGGCCTAAAAGGATCTCTTTCAACATTGAGAGATCTATTTTCCATTGGAATACTCAAAGGAGTCGCTTTCTCCATATAAAAGCGTTTGAATAACCTTTTCGTATAGTTTGATTGGTGCACAAATATTCCTTCTCGGAAATGCTCTATCTGGAGCCCAAGACAAAACTTTATCTTTCCGAGATCTTTCATTTCGAACTCTTCTTTCATATGAGTTCGTGCATCATCAAACTCCTTTTGATTTCCAATTACGTTCAAGTCATCTACATACACAACGATGATCACAAGGCCAGATGACATTTTTTTAACGAAAACACATGGACATATCGCATCATTTACATATCCTTTACTCAAAAGATATTCACTTAAGTTATTGTACCACATGCGTCCGGATTAAAGCAATCCGTATAGTGATCGCTGTAATTTGACCGAAAAAACCTCCCTGGATTTTTCTTTCAATGCTTCAGGCATTTTCAATCCTTTAGGGAGTCTCATGTATATATCACTATCCAACGATCCATACAAATATGCTGTCACAACGTCCATGAGATGCATTTCAAAAAATTTTGATGCCGTATCAAAAATCTAAACGTAATTGCATCCATAAGCGGGGAATACGTTTCCTCAAAATCAATTCCCGGTCTCTGAGAAAAACCTTGGGTAACTAATCGGGCTTTATATCGTATTACTTCATTCTTTTCTTTTCTTTTTCTCACGAATACCCACTTATACCCAACATAATTTATATCCTCAGGCATTATGACAATAGGTCCAAAGACATTCCTTTTATTCAGGGAGAGTAATTCAATTTGAATGGCCTTCTTCCACTCCTCCCAATCATGTCTTTTCTTACATTCTAAAATGAACCTTGGATCGGGATCATCGTTTTCATGATCGATCTCTTTGGACACAGAAAAGGAGAACATTCCATCAACATCATTTATTTTATTTCTGATCATTAACTTTTGATCACGGGCGTAGTTGATAGAAATCTCAATTTTTCTGTTCCCTCCTCGTCATCTGGATCCTCATCTTTATTTGGTTCTTTTTGAACGTTTATGCCTTCTTTCAGACATTTTTCAGTATCAGGTTCTTCGGGTATCTTTCCATTTATGTCTTCTTTGAGACATCTTTCAATATCCGGTTCATCTGGAACCTTTCCACTTTGCTCAACCAATTTCTTTTTCTTTCGGGGATTTTTATCTTTAGAACCCGCTGGCCTCTCCCTCTTTAACTGAACCCGAGGCTCATTCATTTTGTTTCCATGAGTTTGTTCTTTAGGAACAACAATTCTTGATGGAACATTTTCAGCGGGTATATAAGATTTCATCACCCTTCTCGTATATGTGAACGCATCTGGTAACTGGTTTGCCAAATTATGCAAATGCACAATTTTCTGAACTTCTAACTCTCTTTGATTTGTAGGGGGATCAAGGTGTACACCATGTAATCTCTTTAGGAATTTCTCTAATTCCTCCCCCTAACGCTGGAAATTCATTCTAATTAAAATGGCAATCAGCAAACCTTGTCGTAAACATATCACCAGTTACTGGTTCAAGATACTTTATATACGGCTTGTTCTAACTCTTTTCCAGAGTTTTATCGATCCCGAGAACATCATTTATTCTCCCGGGACTATTAAATATCAAGATCCAACTCAATTCGTTTATGTCCTGCCAGACATATCAATATACTGCATCCATTTTAAATTTTCTCCAGTGACCTTGGAACAAGCCGTTTTCCATATCTCAAGGCCATCTTTCATTTCATTCCCTAGAGAAATATATATCTTTTAGATGCTTGGACTTCTGGTCCAAAACTTTCTCATTTTCTAACGAGCTTTATACCAAATTGATTGCCTCATTAACTCTTTGGCTAATCAATTCACTCTACCCTCATACATAGAGTTAGACTCATAATCCTCATTTATATAGCGCGCTTTCTCATTTATTGTCAACAATCTATTTTTTCTTTGGTTCTATCTTTTTACCCGCACTAATATGGTTAATCGAGATCTTTTTATCATCATTGATGATTTACCCAGGTACCTGACTGCACATTAACCATATCAACGCTCTCTTTAAGAGATTCATCCTCTATTCATATATTTACTCTTTTTCGAGGACTCTTTGGAACCAAAGTGGTCGCTCACGTCTCTAGCGTCCATAGACTCATATCGCGTCCTTTTCGGACATTTTTTCTTATTGGAGCCTTTTTAGCTGGAATATGAGATTTTATTATTTCATCAAAATGTCTGGCAGTCATTTTCAATGGATTATCCTACATAATTTTCATGATAATCCATTTCTTATTTCTCATACCTCATTTCATCAGCTGTTAATATACTTCTAGCAATCTTTCGAGCATATTTCTAATTATTCCATATACTTTATCCTTTTTGTATTGTATATGACTCTATTACATGCTCAACTGCATGTTGACACCCGATCATGGAGATCATCTTCCTTAAATTTACTTTATCAAGTTGTTTTTCGAGTGTGAACATAATCTTCTCAATGTTCCACTCACTGGGATTCTTTAATTTTCCCACTCGAGATGATGACACTCCGTGTCTAAAATCTCGTACTGAATCCCACTCTAGAATCAATAACATATTTTTCCATTTTGGGATGAATTATGTTTCAAATCCTTTAGGGTGAAATTTGGGACTGTTTAAAGAAATCACCTCTAGTGAACTTGTTTGATGATTCATCTCTCATGATGGTTTCTTTTATAGACATGTTATATATGAAAAACTTCAGGTTTTTCATTTCACAATAATGTCTATAACATTTTTGGAGATGGCTATATATCAGTAAACTTCAGGTTTACTATCATTTATACTTTTGTCATCTTTTTCTTTATGTCTTTTCATCATAAGCTCTTTTAGAGCCAATAATTTTTTTATATATATTACTAAATACTACACTTATTTGTTTTGAGAGAGGAGAGATTTTGGTTACCTTTAATAGCCATGTACGATGACCTCCTATCAGCCAAGTATAGCTATCTCCATCCCGAATCTCAAAACTTCTTCAGGAAAATAATTCTCATGTCTCGTATTTATAGGTTTTTACTTCAGGTTTTAGCTAAGTTTGATTGGTTTTTATTATGTATTTTGGTCATTTTGGAGTCTTTATGTGTTCTTTAGAGTTTATTTAGGTTACAGGGGCTGGAATGCGAAATTAGAAGTATTGAGGCAAAGCTGTAGGTTAATCTGTACCAAATGCAAGTTCTTGAGCCAAAGTCGAAGTTCACAAAACAACAGGGACCAAACGTGCAAAAACAGAAAAGATGGGTCTTGAAGCAACAAGGAAGACGAAGTGTTCGATTGATGTTCTTCTGCTCGCTCGATCTGATGTGTTCGGTTCAAAGCTCATGTTGATGTAAAATATTTGCCCTGTAGTAGTCGCTGGCGTAGGTGTTGTACCAAATATCGTGTCAAGTGGTGAAGACCATGTGGATACAAATTACTGATCTGGAGTCGTCTATATTTGGAGAGCAAGCGTGTATCTTGGAGAAAATGAAAGATTAATAAACTTGGGGAGCAAGTTTATGACGTAAACAAAGAGGAATAAGTGCGTTCCAAGAAAAGGAAAGTTGCACTTATTGATATGGAAGATGTCCATATTGTGGGTTCCTTGGAGACTAGGGTTTCGGGAACATAGAGACTAAAATAAGATAGCTATGGGGTCGTATGTAGAGAGACACAGACACGAAGGCTGATCTTATATAGAGAGAAAGAAGCTCTTGGAGGTGTTCTGGGTCGTGCTGAAGCAGTGGCTGAAGTACTTGACGGCATAGATACATAAGCGGATAGCTTAGGAATCTTTCAGTAGCGTGTGTTAGGGTGTTAACACTAGCTGTGTAAAAGCTGAATTAAGAAGATCTTGTAATAGATTGTTCAAAGAAGATTCTAATAAAACATAGTGGTTGCTTGTATTACTTTGTCTATTGGTTTACTTTCTGCAGTACTATTGTTGTGTCATCTTTGCACTAACAATTGGTATCAGAGCGGGTCACCTAAGTCATTGGTGGAGATCCCGAAGGCAAGATGAATGATATAGTACTTATGCGTGATCCTGAACACTATGGGCATTGGAAAGTAAAGATGACAGCAATTTTACAAAGTATTGATATGGATGTTTGTGCATCAGTGGTAGATGGCTATGAACGTCCCAAGACAGTAGATAAATATGGTGTTCTGGTCAACAAACCATTGGCTAAATGGACAAAGCGTGAGAAGGAGATGTCAAGGTATAATGCAGAAGCTTTATATTGTATTTTTTCATCAGTCGAGAAGAAGCAACTCGATCTGATTCAAGGATGTAAGGATGCAAAAGAGGCATGGGATATACTGCAACTACACTTTGAAGGAACTGAGAAGGTTAAGAGTTCAAGGATGGATTTTTTCAAATCTAAATTTGAGAACTTGAAGATGGAAGAACATGAATCTGTATCAGATTATAGTTCTCAACTCAGTGCTTTAGCACAAGAGGCTCGTGTTCTGGGCATGGAATACAAAGACAAGAAACTGGTGAAGAAGTTTTTAAGGTGTCTGCCGGAAAGATTCACAGCATATAAGGCAGCGATGTTTGTGTCTCTTAACATAGATGAATTGAGCTTTTACGAAGTTGTAGGTAAGGTAAAAGCTCATGAGATGGAACTTGATGGCGTGGGAAATCATACTGAAGTGAACTTGGCAGTTGATGAAACAACAAGTCAAAAATCACAGAATGAAGATGACGTGATCAAGATGATTCGCGTGCTTCACCAAGTACTACAGGAAGTGGTAAAGTGGCAAGGACATGAGAATTTTTTTTTGAGAAAACGAAGACAAGAAGCTGGTGAGTCATGTGTCAATTCAGAGGTGCAATGTTATAAATGAAGAGGATATAAGCACTTCAAAAGGGAGTGTCCAACTTTCAAGAGACTAAGATTCAAAAGCTTTGAGGGCAATGAATTCGGGCATGCTCAGGTGAGAATTTACTGAAGCAAAAGAAGAACAGTGACGTCAAGAATGAGTCTGATACTGATTCAGATGATGGTGAGCAGTTGAAGAACTTGGTGGCGTTCACAACCTTTGAGTCAAGTTGTCCAAAGAAATCTGCGGCGGGATCTGCGACAGCGTCTGTGTCAGGGGTTTCATGTGGAGGTGATGATGATGCTGTAAGTGATGATGATGATGGAGATTTTGATTTTGCTGGGAATTATGAAAAGCTGTATGAGAATTGGCTCGAGCAGGTTGAGGCGAATTCAGAATTGACTAAGGAGAAGGCCAAACTAGAAGCTCAAGTTTCTGAAGCACTTAGCTATGCCTCAAAGAAAGAAGAAGAAGCACGGCTGGCTGGTGCTAAACTTGCAGAGACTCAGAAGGGTTTGAGGATGCTGAATGGTGGGACGAAATAGCTAGATCATATTCTCAGTACTGGAAAGAGTGATCGATGTGGCCTTGGATATCAAGGAGAATCTTCTTCTAAAGCTGAAGGTGTTTTTGTATCAGAAAGAAAAGCTGAGGTTATAGCTACGCCTGCTACAAGACCAGAGGTTAAGGTGTCTGCAAAGAAGACATCCAATAGAAAAAATGCATTGAAGACTGCAACTGGTATGAAGAATATGACTGCTATGCGTACTGCTACGTATACTGCTACAGCGACTACTTCGGGTAAAGTTTCTGATTTGAAGGCTGCATTTCAACGAATATTTTGGCCTATTTGTCATCATTGTGGTGTGGTTGGGCACATTAGGCCAAGATGTTTCAAGTTGTTGAGGGATAAGAATCAGATGAAGCAAGTCTATGGTATGAGGTGTCATGGTCCTACATGTTATTCTTGTAGAGTTCAAGGACATGTTCGACGTAATTGTTTCAAGTTTGTTCAGAGAGCTAATCATGGTGGGATAAGGCCCCGGAATATGTGGTCTAGAAGACTTAATCACTTTGGAGATAGTGGAGTGGGATTTCATCCTCGATTTAAAGGGTGGCGAATTACGAATTAGTTTTTGACCATGATGTGGCTCACAGGGGGAGATTGAAGACGTAGGGTGATGAGTTCACATACATAGTCAAAAAGGGGGAGATGATATTGTTGGTGTAGTAGTTCGTGGAGTACTACATGAGGTAGTACATAACATGTTGCATGAAGCTGGAGTTATATTGGAGTTCGTGTATTGATTGCTTGAAGAGGAAGTTATGGTCTTACTATAAAAGGAGGGACGGGCTTTATGAGAAAGCCAGACCTCATAGAGAAGAGACAGAGGTTTCTTTAGTGTGTGTTACTGCTTGGTGTCGAAGGACATTCTGAAGCATTGTCTGATCGAGTCCGATGTGGACTTAGTTTGGTGGAGTTTGTGTTGGCGCTTTGTGTGGTGGAGTTAGCCATCATTTGTAGTTCGTGGTGAGCGTGTGGTGCATTGAAGATAATGTGCTCTTGGTGTCTCTGGTGTGCGTTGGGTGCTGACGTACTTGGTGAAGTACTTCCGAGAAGTGGAAGATTGAAGCCTAGACTGAGGGGGAGTTTAGCAAGGCGGTTTCATTGAAGAGGTCTGTGAAGATAAAAGGGGAGATTGAATAGGAAGTTTGTCAGTAAGGCTTGACATCTAAGCATCTGTGTTCTAGCTTGGTATGCAATCAAACAGGGGGAGAAGTGGTGACGTTCTGGTCCAAGGAGTGCATATCTGATGGGGGAGAAGAGCATGGTGATGGACGTTCTGATGTAGATGGTGCTTATCTTATGGGGGAGAAAAACATGTTGTGGTGCACATCTCGTGCGGGAGAAAAGCACAATTAGCGTGGAAGTTTCCACGTGGAGAACGTGGTTGTTGAACCAGAAGGATGTTGTGCTTGATCTTCACACAGCTAAAAGGGGGAGATTGTTGATGTAAGATGTCCGCCCTGTAGTAGTCGCTGACGTAGGTGCTGTAGCAAACGTCGTGCTAAGTGGTGAACACCATGTGGATGCAAGATGTTGAGCTGGAGTCGTTTAGACTTGGAGAGCAATCGTGTATCTTGGAGAAAAGGAAAGAGGAATAAACTTGGGGAGCAAGTTTATGACGTAAAGAAAGAGGAATAAGTGCATTCCAAGAAAAGGAAAGTTGCACTTATTGATATGGAAGATGTTCATATTGTGGGTTCCTTGGAGACTAGGGTTTCGGGAACATAAAGACTAATATAAGATAGCTATAGGGTCGTCTGTAGAGAAACACAGACACAAAGGCTGATCTTATATAGAGAGAAAGAAGCTCTTGGAGGTGTTCTGGGTTGTGCTGAAGCAGTGGCTGAAGTACTTGACGGCAGAGATACATAAGCGGATAGCTTAGGAATCTTTTAGTAGCGTGTGTTAGGATGTTAACACTAGCTGTATAAATGCTGAATTAAGCAGATCTTGTAATAGATTGTTTAAAGAAGATTCTAATAAAGCATAGTGGTTGCTTGTATTGCTTTGTCTATTAGTTTACTTTCTGCATTACTATTGTTATGTCATCTTTGCACTAACAGCTCCAACCACCCATTCCGAACCTGACGAAGCAACCACTACAAGAAGACGAGCTGCTCGATTCATCCCTCTCGATGCCCAGCCTGCAAACGACGAACCGTGGAGCTCAAATAGACCGCTGTACGCGAACTGAACTGCTCGACGTGGCGCTCTCGATCCAAATCTCGTCCCGAGAAGATCAATCGCTCAACGTATGAGGACCAGATCTCTCGATCCCGCTTGCCCAGTCCGCCAGAGTTGCTTTCACGAAGGAGATGACCCATTCCGGACCTCCGGTGGTCACGACGCGGAGGAAGACAGAGCTCATGCTCATAAACGGAGTTCAACAATGGTGGTCGGAATTCATAACGGAGAAGAAGCTCGAGTTGCAGAACTGAAACGAAGAAGAGAGAGGCAAACGCGATTTTGTGCAGATCGCAACGTCTCGAAGCGCAGTCGCGGAAAATGACGTTTGCGTTTGACGTTTAGGTCTGACTTTTGACCTAATTTTTAAGACTATGGCCTTGATTGGTAGAACATTAGCATTATACTCTACATTATCCAATCAACATTTGTTAGAAAAACATTTAGAAAAGCATTTACTAAATGTTAATGCTCTCCAAATGCTGTCTCGTAAATGCTTTCATATGAAGCTTTTGGAAGAGCATTTGCATTTATAATTTATAAATTTAAGAATAATATATAATTAGCTCATTTATTGATTTAATAATATCATAAAATTATTTTTATATCCAGAAAATGAAATTTTGATTTCTTAAATAAATTTACCATATAAATATTTTTTAATATTATTTCACATTTAAAATATAATTTCATTATATTTAATTAAATTAATTATATAAATTAGGTAAATTGATTATATAAATTATATAAAATAATTATATAAATTAAATATATAAATTATATTTTATAAAAATATATTATATATAAATTATATTATACATAAATTATATTTTAAATTAATTATATAAATTAAATTATATTTTAAAATAGATATTTTAATTGTAAAATTTACCTTTTAAAACAACATTTTGGATATAAACTTAATTTTGAAATTAGTAAATAAAATAAAATAATTATATATCTTTTATATATTAATATAATATATATATATATATATAAAATAAAATAAAAATATATTATAAATATATTCATTATAAATAAATATATTATATATTATATACTAATCTTAATAATAATTTTAAATAGCATGTTCATACTGCGCTACCAATCAATCTATTAAACAGTTTAGTAAAATTATACTGCTTCTGCAGCATACTGCTACTTCTTTCTCATCTGCTTTGCCAGTCAGGACATATATATGTGTGTTAAATAGAAAACCCTTATCATCTATCTTATCTTTTTTAGTTCTCTTAGTTTGTAGCAGACTTTAGAGAGAGAGAGAGAGATTCTCTTTGAGAGAAATCTCTTGAACTCGATTGTTGTTCTGTATATATTCATGTCTTCTTTCTCTTTGTTTTCTTCAATGTCTGAGTAGCTGCGCAGTTGGGCTTTAGGGTTTCAAAAGGGATCTCAGGGCTTGTTGACTTAGGATTGTTAGATCTAGGGATTTATCTTATGGTTCTTCATTTATTGGTGTTCTTAATGTTGAAGCTTGATTAGCTACCCAGTTTTTGAACCTTAGTTATTTCGCGCCCGACAAGTGATCGATGAAATGCCTGAAACAACCTTAGATGAGCAAAGTGTCCATAGCCAACGACAGTTGATGTTATTGCGCTTTGTGAACATATCAAACTCGAACTTAATGCTGGTTTAGAATGTGAAGCTCAACGACAGTTAGTGTGGAGGATTTTATAATTTAGAGAGTCAGCGCTACGACAGTAGGTTTATTCTATTATCATGTTTGAGTTTGAGACGTTTCTTAATACTTTCGCTTACTAGCATAAAGATTTAGCGCTACGGAAGTAGGTTAATTATATCCATGTCCACTCGCTTGAGTCCGTGCGATTTCTTCTTGCCCGATGCTTTTTCTTACATTGTCACTTTCTGCATATTTGCATCATTTTGCATTGTTTCATTTCTGCTCAGTCTTATAAACCAAAAGCTTGCTCCCTCTTTAAGTCTTAGCCCTACTCTTATCTCATATACTCGTTGTGTAATCACTGGTCTCTGTGGATTCAATTCCGAAGTGCTACATCGACATACCATTCGATTGTGGTAGTGTGCACATCAGGTTAATTGGTGTGTAGTAAACGCGTGAACACCATTAATATTTCATTATCATGTGAGTCGCTTTGATTTGATAAACTGTTGGTTAAAACTAAACTAATAATTCATTTGGTTCCATCGAGAGACACCGATCTCTCCAACTTTCAGGTTTGTGTTGTCAATCCTTGCGCAAAATGGACACACCATAACTGGAGCAAACGATTGTCAATCCTTGCGCAAAATGGACACACCATAACTGGAGCAAACGATTCTGAACCGTTTTTCACCGACAGATCACTCCCATGTTCATTATTAAATGAAATAAGTATTTATTTATTCTTTTTGAATCATACTATTGAAACATAAGCAAACGTGGTTTAGTGTTTTCAGTATCGATCCTATCTAAACTTTTAGTTATGACTAGTGTTTGTTTTCTTAGTTTAAAGATTATGCTAAAGTCGTAGTAACTTGAACTAATATCTATAATATCCTCCTATATATTAAAAGAGAAGTCACTTTAGTGATTTCTGCTTATGTGGCATTCATAGAGGACACTCTCAGATTAATTCTCTTAATTCTATTGGTTGATTTTTGCTAATTTCTTTTTGATTTATTTTTAAATCGCCAGGGAAGTGTTAACCTAGAACCACTTAATTTAGACTTCCAAACACTCTCAATGATAGAGTTAACCTAGAACCACTAATTTTAGGCTTCCAAACACTATCAACTACTTATATAAACTATTCACATATATTATTGTATTCATATGTTTTAATATGAATAATCATATGTTATATGAACTATGATTATTCATATAAAACATATGAATACAATAATATATATGAATACAAAAATCAATCGATGCAAATATCCGATTCATATGTTATATGATATTTTGTGATACAAATTTAGTGTTATACTTAGGTATTCCTCTGAGGGTTAAATTTATGATTCAATTGGATCTATAAAACTATTTAAAATTGATTATGTGGTTTTAAAAAATCTAAAATTATTGGATTAGCTATTTGTAGAAATAATTGATTTTTATTTATATTTTATCTTATATATTTTAGATTTTTTATCATCGACATACTACAAAGGAAATCAACATTAAATACATATCTTTTGTGTGTTTCTCGATTGAAAGGTAAATGTATTTTAATCATCGACAATACTAAAAAGGAAATTAACACTAAATACAAACTAAAAACGAAATCAGTACTCTTAATTGATTGGTCGATCACTAATTATTTACTAACCTTACTAATAATTAATACATGTATTAATAATTTTCCTTATTAGATATTACTTGCGCAAGAATATTAATTAATACATGTATTAATAAATTTCCTTATTACAAATACGGAAAACAATCCACTCTTGATATCATATTGATTACATTGTTTAGTGTGATTTATCGATTTGTATCTAATTAGGTTGTTTGTTATTATTAACTTACCTTACTAATATTGAATATTCAGTTTCTAATGTATAGTTTCTATATACAGTTTCTCATATGATTAATCGTATAGAATATATAATATTCTCAATAATTTATTAGAGAATATTATATTTCTTAGCTTATCATGCAAGCTAAATCATTGAGAAACGTCCACCAATTTACTATATATAAGACATTCACAGTAAGAGAAACGAAGCCACTGAACTTTTTATGTTGATATTGTTTTTGTTATTTTACATCATTAAGCTTTTATATATACATATTTCATCAGAGCTGATTTTTATTTTGGTTTATATGCAGATGCCCTATTATAACGATTTCACCACGATGCAGGTAAGTTTTGATTATAAACCACAACCTTGATACTATTTTTACAAGCTATGGTTTTGAGAGTTATTACTTGGATCCTAACTTGTTTCTGTTTCCTCTGTAGATAAGAAACTTGTTGAGCACGAGCCATGTATCATTATCAACAACGATCTCAACACCATCGCTAGCTAGCTCACATGGTTCAAGCTTCAAACCAAATCAACAACGATCTCAACACCATCGAACAAGGTAGTTTTTTTAATCACACAACAAGGTAATTTTGTTAGTGTTACTGCTAAGTAATGTAATATAGTGATTTAAATTTAAATTAAACCCAATAACTGAAAAAGCTACACACTAATATATATTTATAATACTAATGTTAGAATTAAATCGGTTATATACAAATTTCTATATTAAATATAAGTGATAAAACATAATTATTATATATTTCTATAGATTTACAATATATCAAAATCAAAACTATTTATTATTCTTTAATTTTATACCCATATTATGGTATTAGGAAAGATATACCTTGTTGGTAAAGGTTTTAATTAGTTAATTCGTTTATTAATAACTTGTCTTATTTTATTATCAATTACTTGCAAGTTGATATGATGATTACCTTATTTTGCCATCAATTACTTGTCTTAAATGGTATGTTAATTATTGCAAATTTATGACAGTCAATTTTTAATATCTTTCTTTAATTGATTCATGCTTATTAAAAGGAAACAAAGATTACAAGAACCATACGACTTTATATATCACAAGAAATGTCTTTACAAGAATTTTTATAACAAATATTTCAGGAACCATAAGACTTAATGATAAAATATGATTATTAATTCAATTATTCTTTAAATTTGAAGTATTCTAAATTTTTTATTATATATAATTCTAAACGAAATAATCTTTTTAGGAAGTATTTTTAAATATATATTTAGTTGTAAAATTTAAAAGTTAAATTTTTGTGAAAATATATGTCTATTAATTAAATTTCTTGTCCTTTTATGATGTCATTTATTGGTAACTATATACATGTGATATTGCATTAAATGTGTACGTTCTTTATTTTCCTAATTAGTTAATTCGAAATATGATGATTACCTTATTTTGCTATCAATTACTTGCACAAATTTATATGATAATGGTGATTTGAGTTAGAAAAGCCCAAAACTATTATCCATTTAGAAAACCACAAATATAATGGTGATTTGAGATTAAGAAAAGCCAAAACTATTATCTTTATTATATTTATATATATACATATAAATATATGGATCTTAAAAATGTAATTTACTATATATATACATTTGTTTGTTTTTCTATTAACAGATAAATAACACAGATGAAAGACCGGTTGTAGTTGACTACAAACCATTTTTCAGTCTGTTTGAATAGCGATATGCAAATTTAATATTATTTTCGTTTCAATAAAAAAATCTATTAAACTATTTTATATTGTAAAATTGCTAAAAAAAATTTGACAATTTTTGCAGGTTTCTATGGGATTTTTAATTCATAATTGTTCTTCTTATTTTATATTACTTATGAATTATATTTAAATTTTATCACATTTTCTTTGCAGGTTTCTATGGGATTGTGATATCTATGAGATTTTAATTACATTATTTAATATATCACTGTCTCCTGTATATTTTTCTTACATTTGTTTTTTTAATAGTTAACTTTTATTAAAAACATACTAATGATGTTAATTTTTTTTACTTTAGTTAACTTTCATTTGTTTTATTCTTATATACTTTTTGTGACATTTTTAGTTTTTGTTTCAGTTTAATATTGAATTTAGTTCACATACTTTATGTGTATATGTTTTAAAACATAATTTTTCTTTTAAAAAATTATGCAACAAAGAGCCTAATTAAACCGATCTAAAAACAAACCGAACCGAATATAAATTAAACTGGACATAAACCACACCGAATGAGACTAAATAAGGTTTACTTCAGTTGAAAAAAATATATTAAAACCGAACTAAACAAACCAAACCGAAAAAGTAACGAATTGTCCACCCCTACTGCATCCTAGAGATTTGTTGTTTCAGCTTTGAAACTCTCACTTGTTCCACTAACTCTCACATCTGAACTCAATCGATACTCCTGTCTTAGCATTATACTATATTTTTATACCCGCACAGGGTGCGGGTGGGTCACCTAGTATATTATTATTTGTCTATAATTTAACTCACCAGAGTTTTGAGTCACACATCAATTTAATTAAGATCATAATATATTTATGGTAATATAAATATATTATTTACAAGTTGGTTTAATATAGTACCGGAACTAATTTTTTTATCTATATGAATGCATTCATGGTTGCTACAAAACGATACAATTATATGTTATATGTGTATAAATAATTTCTATACATTGATGTTTTCTAATGTATGGCCATGAAACATGAGCAAACTCTTGAATAGTTAATTTGTCTGTTGAGAAGTAAAAACTTTTCTGATGACGTCATTGTGTTGGATATCCGATCTCCTTTTTGAGATAAGTATTTTTTCTATACATTATATACAAGTTTGATTGAAATTTGATTAGATAAAATAACTATATGAAAATTAAAAAAATGTGGTTTGAAATTTGTTCACTACATTTATGGATTGGTTAAATCTTGTTAAATAATATGAAAGTAAAGATCTAATCCATATAATAATTATTACATGAATATTATTTATTTCTTGATATAATAAGATGTTCATGATTATATATATATATATATATATATATATATACTTTTATATATATAAGTTAAAATATTTTATCATTATATGGGGTGTAAGGTTTGACCGTAAATGATCCATAAGTTTTGGAATAATGCCAAAGAGTAATTAAGAGCTCTTCCCATCAAATTGGTTTTGGGTCATGAACTAAAAACTCCATCTAAATTTTTTGAATATAGTTGTAGTTGCTCCACCATACCGGTAAAAGATGGAACCTCAAAGGAGGTTATGAATATGTTGGATATTATCTCCATTGATGATAAAATCTAGAAGATTTTATAAGATTTATTTAAAGGAACTTTACTCAGCTATTCTATATATTTTAGAACATTAATAAAATCATACAAATCTTTTTTTTATTACTGTTAATTTTTTATGCCAAACGTGCCCTTTTTCATGTTATGAGAAAAACGTATTTACGAGAATACAATTACTTTTTCATGCCACGTAAGCAAAAATCCGGCACCACATAGGAATTCGATTCCGTGTTTTCATTAAGTCAGCCATAAGGCGCTACATACGTTGTTACGGCTGAGTTATTACTACATTGCAGCTGAAGTAAACAATGCGGCTGACTTATTACTACGTTGCAGCTGAATTAAACAACGCGGTTGACTTAAGAACATAAATCAGCCGTTAGTTATGGCTGATTTATAGAAATCTGGCTGATTTATGGGATAATAGCTGACTTACGTACACAAGTTACGGCTGACTTATACATCAGCGGTTTGATTTCTGAAAAATTCGGCCGAGTTGTACTTAAGACACGGCTGAGTTATGTTTCCACGGCTGAATTAATGAACATCGACTGGTTGAGTTATTGAATTTACGGCTGACTTATGGGATGTTGTTACGGCTGAGTTATATTTAATCAGCCGTAGTTGAATGTATTAACAGTAAAGTCAGCTTATTTACAGCTGACTTATTAGCGAAAAATTAATTACTAGAATATCATTCGTTTGACGGCTGATTTATTTGACGATACGGCTGATTTATGATTTTTCATCCTAATTACGGCTGATTTATTAGCAAAAGATTAATTACTGAAATAGTATCTACGTTTTGGCTGGCTTACATTGTACATGAGGGCTGATTTATTTAGGCTGAGTAATACATTCGTTTGGCGGCTTACTAACCAATTTTCCATGTCATCAACTCGAATTTGCCATGTCATTACTAATGTTATAACAGTAAAATAAGGGTCTATGTTATTCTTCATTCTTCATCTTCTTTATCTATCTTCTTCATCTTTCTCCGAGATCTTATGGATCTGGTAATTATTTTTTCCGTAATTGGATCTAAAAATCATAGATTTAACCAATTAATTTGAGACAGATCTACTGCAGTCGTCGTTGTTATCGACGATGATCAGTTAAAGAAGAAGCTTCCTCTCCTCTAGTGTCATGTATGGCGGTCCGACATTCTTTTGCTTTCCTCTCTCATTGGATTCGTCATCTTGCAGAAGAAGAAAGACTCAAAAAGAGAGATGAAGAAGCTAAGTCTCGTAAATTGTAAGAAAGGAGAGTTGATAGGTGAGTTATAGGAACGTTACGGCTGGCTTATACCATTCAGATATGTTATGGCTGAGTTATGCATATTTACAGCTGAGTTTATAATTTTTATAACTTTATAGTTCTATAGTTCAGGGGTTGAGGTTCAAATTTAAGAAAATAATAAAGTTTTAATATTGTGTTCAAAAGATAAACTTTATAATTTTTATAACTTTATAGTTCTATAGTTTAAGGTTTGAGGTTCAAATTTAAGAAAAGATTGAAGTTTTAATATTGTGTTCAGAGTTGAAGGAATGATTTTGTTCCCGCCAAAAAATATTTTTTTCCCGCCCAAAATACGAAACGTCGCGAAACAAATTACACTCGAGGGCTGATTTATAGGAACATTATGCATGTCTTATACCATTCAGATATGTTACGGCTGAGTTATGCATACTTTACGTCTGAGTTTATAATTTTTATAACTGTATAGTTCTATATAGTTCAGAGGTTGAGGTTCAAATTTAAGAAAAGAATAAAGTTTTAATATTTTGTTCAAAAGATAAACTTTATAATCTTTATTACTTTATAGTTCTATAGTTTAGAGTTTGAGGTTAAAATTTAAGAAAAGATTAAAGTTTTAATATTGTGTTCAGAGTTAAAGTAATGATTTTGTTCCCGCCCAAAATATTTTTGTTCCCGCTCAAAATACGAAACGTCGCGAAACAAATTAGACTTGACAGCTGAGTTATATGTACGCTACGGCTGGCTTATACTATTCATATACGTTACGGCTGAGTTATGCATACTTTACGTCTGAGTTTATAATTTTTATAACTGTATAATTCTATAGTTCAGAGGTTGAGGTTCAAATTTTAAAAAAAGAATAAAATTTTAATATTTTGTTTAAAAGATAAACTTTATAATCTTTATAACTTTATAGTTCTATAGTTTAGGGTTTGAGGTTCAATTTTAAGAAAAGATTAAAGTTTTAATATTGTGTTCAAATTTGAAGGGATGATTTTGTTCCCGCCCAAAATACGAAACGTCGCGATACAAATTATACTCGACGGCTGAGTTATAGGAACGTTACGGCTGACTTATACCATTCAAATACGTTACGACTGAGTTCTGCATACTTTACGGCTGAGTTTATAATTTTTATAGTTTTATAACTTAATAGTTCTTTATTTTAGGGTTTGAGGTTCAAATTTAAGAAAAAAATTAAATTTTTAATATTTGTTCAAAAGATAAACTTTATAATTTTAATAACTTTATAGTTCTTTAGCTTAGGATTTGAGGTTCAAATTTAAGAAAAGATTAAATTTTTAATATTATGTTCCGAGTTGAAGGAATGATTTTGTTCCCGGTCAAAATACGAAACATCGCGAAACAAACTACACTTAACGGTTGACTTATAGGAATGTTACGGCTGACTTATACCATTAAGATACGCTACGACTGAGTTTTGGATACTTTACGGATGAGTTATGCATACGTTACGACTGAGTTTAACTCTAAACCAAATCATAATCTAAAACCTATAAACAAAAAAGCTTGCAGCCGTCATCAACAAAATGTAAACCTAATTAAATCACTGTGTGTTCCTTCCACATCACGAGAGCCGCGAGGTAATTATTGTCTTCTTCCTTCGCCGCCGCAGTCCCGTTACCACGAGAGCTCCGACGTCTTCAAGTCACACAACGGTTATGTTACCTCCTCCACCATCAAGCTCCTTTGCCTTGTCCACCTTCCAGTAACAAGAACAAATTCAAAAGACAGAGAAAGAGCAAAAGAGATTGAAAGATAGTGAGAGGTGACCAGTGTGGTAACAAGTGGTGGTGGTGGCAACTATGGTGAAGATGGAGACCGGCGAAGATGGATCTGAGAAACGGCAATAAGGATGATGTCGGAGAGTATTGATGGCGACGGGGACTAGCTCAATATCCGTGACGACGGCGAAGAACAGTCTTCTTCGACACTCTTTCTTCTTCTCCGATAATTTTATTTTCTTCTTTGACGTTTCTTCTTCTCTCACTTCTAAGATTTACAAACCAAATAAGGCATAAGAAATGAATGATGATGTTTGAATATCTCTTGTTTACAAGACAGAAAGTGAGAGAGATGAAGAAGATCTGGGACTGTGAAGAACTCCCGAAGGAAAAAGAAGAGAAGAAGGAGACGTCAAGTAGAAGAGAGAAAGTGAAGAAAAAATGCATTTTAGACCATTAGATCAAAACTAATCAATGGTCAAGAATTGTGATCCTTGTACTAAAAAAAATAACCAATGAGAAAGAAGTTAGAAGATAACCCCAAGATGGATTTGTAGCCCTTAGATAAAACAATCAATGGTTAATGTTTTAGTTTTGATGGTTAAAATTATATTTTATATTAAATTGTATTTTTGATAAAGTTTTATATTTTAAAATTTGGATTTTATGATTATATGTTGAATTTTTGATGTGTTGTTTAAATATGACTTTTAAAGTTTAGGGTATATGATTGAGTAAGTTTAGGGTTTGGTATATAGTGTTTTGGTTCGATTTAAGATTTAAGATTATATTTTTAAATAACAAAAATATTAGAGTTTTAACATTTGTGGTTAGAATTTATGGTATTTGATTAATTAAATTTTGTTTAAAGTTTGAAGTTTAATGTTTTATGGTATATGTCAAAGTATGTGGTTTAGGGTTTAGGGTTAAATGTTCGAAATAGATATGGTTTGAGATAATGTTTTGAAAATATTTAACTTTATAATTTTATATTTAATATTTGTAGTTTGAATTTTAAAATATTATAAAATATTATAATTTTTATTGAAAATATTAAACCCTTAGATTAAAATCAATCAATTGTCTTGAAAAAGCAATATAATTTGTAATTTTAGTTCTTTAAATTTGTTTTAATTTTTTTTAAAAAAATTAAAGAATGTAGTTATATGTTTAAATCAAATTTAAAATGGAATGTTATATTAAAGATTTACTCTAAACTTTAAACCTAGACCTTACAATTTAAATAATAAAAAAGTATTTGTTATATGGATCATTTGTTCTGGAGAGTGTCCCTCTCAGAACCATGTCATCAATTTGCCTGGATTTTATGGTACATTTGGAAAGACCGCAACAATATGGTTTTCAGTAATATCAATGTAGATCCCCGAGATACCCTACAATTGGCAGAAACTGAATCCAAGATTTGGCTGGAGGCACAATCAAGTCTTTCACAAAGTGTTGTTGTCCATAGGGAAGGAGATTTAGGTTCGTTACCAAGTATTTCGGGACGATGGTGTTTTACGGATGGGTCTTGGAAAGAAAAGGAATTGTTTTCAGGTCAAGGGTGGTATAGTACACTAGAAGGCTTTGATGGTCTGATGGGAGCGAGGAATACGAGAGTCAGCATTTCTTCTCTCCATTCAGAGATGGAAGCACTTATATGGGTAATGGAGAGTATGAGGAATCTAAGACAGTTCCATGTGACTTTTGTAACATATTGTTCTCAATTGGTGAAGATGGTTTCGGAACCAAAAGAATGGCCTGCATTTGCGACCTATTTAGAAGATATCAAGCACTTGAAGACAAGCTTTAATCACTCGGAGATAATCCATGTTCCAAGGACGCAGAATACAAGAGCGGACAGTCTTGCGTGCAGCGCTAGGAACCAACCGTTCTTTGTCGTTCATATGGATTCAGAGTACCCAGTTTGGTTCGCAGAGTCTTAGTTGAGTCTGTTGTTCTATGTTGATGTCAAAAAAAATAAAAAATAAAAAGTATTTGATTTAATGTTCAAAGATAAGCTTTATAATTTTTATAATTTTATAATTCTATAGTCTAGGATTTGATGTTTAGATTTTAGAAAAGATTAAATTTTATAGTTTTGTAAGTAAGAATTGTATAAGTGATGGTAAGAGAACATATATCTCAACATCAAGTTAAAGTCTCAACTTGAAATTCAAGAAACTATACACATTCAGTCAATCATTTTATTAATATTCACTTGATATTGATAAGATGATCTTCAATATAACTTTTTAAAGTACTTGAATTCAGTTTTCCGATTTTAGGGTATGTTTGAGGTATGGCTGAGTTATATACACGATATGGCTGAGTTATTCAAACGATAAGGCTGAGTTATATAAATATTTTCTGATATTAGGGTATGTTTGAGGTATGGCTGATTTATATAAATGACACGACTGAGATATATAAACGATACGGTTGAGTTGTGTAAACATAGCATAAGTCAAATACAAAATACATGGGTGAGTTATGTTTCTTACATAGAAAACCAAAAATATAAATTTTTTTGCACCATTCCGATGATAACTTCTCCATGTCTCCAAGCTTCATTGAACTCCTCTGTGTCGTCTCTGCTGATTCCGTCACTTCTTTCCGTCTCCTTCATTCTCTTTTTCAATCTTCTCTTTCACTCAGATCTGAAAAAATTATATTATCCAAATATGGGTATCAAATCACAAACAAACTTAAATGAATCTGCACAATTGCCAACTTGAGTGTTTTCTGAAATCTATTTGCCTTTTCTCCTCGGAATGCATACTTCTTATAGCTAGGTTTTCGGAGATTGGCGGGAAGTAACTCAGCCACAACTGCATATATAAAACAGTCGTAAAAGAAAAGTAACTCAGCCACAACATAAATTAAAACTCAGCCACAAACTCGAAAAATGCAGCAGAGAAGATGATTTTGGGAGATTGCAACGAGGAAGATTTCATAGAAACACTTGCGGAGAAGACAATTTCGGCGAAAACGTTATCGGAGAAGACAACTCGAGTATTTCGGACGATAAACAACAATATCAACTCAAAAATAGGATTTTGGCGATGAATGATGAAACTTGTGGTTTTTTTTTCAACACATGAAGTTTAGTTAGAAAAATGATTCATTGTCTTCATTATCTTTTGATCAGAATAATTATAGTTATTAATGACGTGGATATAGTAATTAGTGACATGGAATTGTTGTTTAAAAATAATCCCGTTTAAAAATAATCCCAGTTAAAAAAAACTAACCAAGGGTCTTACTTGTAATTTACTAGGGGTCTACAAACATTCTAGTAATTAAAAAAAGATGTATAACACTCTAGTAATAAACCAAATTTTCTATAACATTCTAATAATCTTTTCTTTATTTAAAGACTCAAAGTTAGTCTATCCAACATTAGGGAGAGAAAATATACAGCTGGAGAATGAATAATTTGAAATGAATTATTTAGCATATGAGTTGCCAGACTCATTTACTGACCCTAAGAAAGTGATCAAGTCACAAGTACCAGCTGTAAATGCTCCAGTTAAATGGATGTCCCAGAAGGACAATATCAAACTGCTAATGAGTCTAAAGAGCGCCTGAAGCGTGATAGACCTATTGGTTCCAAATATAATAATCCTTGAAAATGAAAAGGATCATGAATGAGAATGGCTGAATCGAGAAATAAAATATTAAGAATCTCGAGAAGTAATAGAAAACATGACAAGAAATAAATTTAAGGTGCCTGAGAATAAAGAAATCTCAAAAAGTTATGTTATGGAACCGATATCAAATCGACGTTGGGAATACTTTTGCATGCAATGTAGCAGTTGATGAGAATGAAAATCATGAACCATCTATTGAAAAGTGTACAGAAAGAAATGATTGGCAAAATTGGATATAAGCAATAGATGCATGATTAAATATCTTGGAAAGAGAGTTTTGTATTCTGACCGGTAGTCCGTACACCTAATGGTGTAAAACCAGTGGCACACAACTAGATCTTTATGTGAAAGGATGAATGAGTTGATGAAAAACTATGAGATGCAAAAGATAGTTGCACAAGGATTCTTACAAAAACCTGAAATTGTAATAAGAAACACATCATCATGTGGTGGAAGCCACTGGAAAATGATAATTATGTCAACAAACAAAATGGATATCAACTGCAAGAAGCAGTAAACCCTCGTAAGGATTTGGACTGCTATAAGCAGTAAGTGCTAGTTCTAGAGAACATTACCGCATGAGTATATAGAGCATATAAAGCAAATAATTCTTGGTTATATAAAGTACCATGATATTGGAAATTCACTGATCTCTTTCATGATTGAAAGATGTAATTTCGTATGACAAGAAGGATATTTGTACTTGTGAATTTTACAAGAAGCATAGGAATAACTCATATGTATAAGTATGTAAAATATGAATTTTTATAAGATTGTCTATAAAAGAAATTTTGACATGAAGTCCAAATATACCAAGATATGACCTTTTGTGTGAAAGTAATGTTATAGACAAGAAGCTCAATGGTCTAAGAGATTATCTGACAATTAAACGAGTTTATTTACTAAGAATGAAAAATGCTCAATGCTTATAGCAATTCCTAAAAGAATGATATCTATGATGAGAATACATCTCCCTAAGATGATGTTTCCAGGGGGAGAATATGATGATGTGCGTGGTTGTACTTTTTTTCCTTATCATGTTTTTTATCCCATTGTGTTTTTCCATGTCAAGGTTTTAACAAGGAAACAAAGAACACACAAATGATGGATATCTTAAAACGATTGTTATCACTTTAGTGACAAAGATCTATTACTCTTCCAAAGCATTTTGAGATTGAGAGAAGCGGAAGAGAATGATCAAAGATCAATCATACTTGAAGAAGAATCAATATATGAATACATTCCATTCGTGAGATAGAACCGAAGGTCAAAAGCCAATCAAAGGAGATCTTCTATATGGAAATTAAAATTTTAAATTGGTGTCCAGAGAAATATCTTTGAGTCTACTTTATCTCCAATTTTAATCAAGTCATTCAAGATGATATAACTCGGAGATGTGGCTATTTTCGTGGAAAAGCTGTTTCAGAATACCTAGTATCGTCTCATACCCCAAATATCGCTCGATATTCCCATCTCATAAGAGATAGACCGGTGCCTAAAATTATATATAGATGTTAACTATGATTTCTAAGGTGTTTTGAAGTCATTCTATGCTACGATTATCAAGATATTCAAGTTTTCAGTGAAGAGTGTCAAATCTGCTAAAAGAAGTGGACTGCCCCAAGCTCAAGTCTAAGAAGAAGTCAGTTCATCACTTGAGATTGTGGCGTCTTAGATATTTTAAGTTATGTTCTCATCGGGGGGGGGGGATAGATACGTGCTGCACTCTTTTTCCCTTAACGATGTTTTTTTTTTTCCACTAGGTTTTTCTGGTAAAGTTTTTAATGAGGCAGCATATTATGTGCTATAGGAAATATTTTTATGTAATAACATCCAAAGGAGAGTGTTATGAATTATTATACCATTACCTATGGAATAATAATAATAACTGATATCTCTTTCTCATCATCACAACAAATCTAAAGTTATAAAGGATGTTCAAGCCAATGAAATACTAGAAAATGGATATGAGTCTTTCAACTTTATTGGAGAGTCTCTTCATGAAGAGATTCATTTCATTCTCTCTCATGCTTTTTCATCATTTTACATTATTTGTTTCTTAAGAGATCCCTCGAGAGATTTTCAATGTGGATGCTCTAAGGTTCTCAAACCGGCCTTAGACAAAGTGTCAACAGACCCATTAAACATTTTAAGAATAAAATAAAAATGACAAATTGAAAGAGAATAGAAAGACAATATCCGAGAGGACTCTGTACTCCGTAGAGTTCGATGGTCCTTGTTTTCGGTTGATGATTTCGACAAACCCCATAAGAATCTAATTAAACCAAGATATAATTTATGTTGAGACATAACACATGCAGCAGAGCTCCCCAAATCGTTAAAGCTTCAACAGGAGATATGAGGATAGATGCAATTTGAGCCGAGAACTCCTATCGAGTTCCGTTGATCACGAATCCGAGAAAATCGATCCAATTCCCACCGACGACGACAATCTTTCCAAGCCGTCTCCAACAGTTTTCTTCTATACATCATAACTATAGTGCAAAGCCTTTACTAAGCTGTAACGTTTAGAACTAAGAAAGACGCTATGAATGTAAAACCTGAAAGTCTTGAGCAAAATAGAACTTGGAAGATCAAGTATCTACTTTTCTAACGAAAAATATGTGGGCTGTAAATTGGTTCTTATTCATAACATGGATTACTTAATAATGAATGCTACTAAGCTATATACTCTATAATCCTTACAAATTTACCAGCATTCATTTCGAAGAATAAAATTGTCATGAACCAATCCCTGGCCCAGCAATTTCAAACCCACCTAAGCCAGGCCCAATCGATTTAACCCAAGGTAAACCCTATAAAAGCCTCCTTCTCAACTTTGGTTTCTCATAAACATTAAAGAAAAAAAGAAAGAGTTAGAGAGAGTGAGCTAAAGGAGAAGTGTGATCATTTTGTAGAGAGAAGGTCTCCGGAGCTTGTCGCCGGAGCCACCGTGTCCAGTGATCACATTCAGCCCGTCACCACCGATCATCACCCTAGGTAACCGCCGGAAAACGCAATGTGTTTAAGTTTAGTTTCGTGCGTTTTGGTAATTCGGCCATAACTTCCTAACCGTTGAGAATTTCGTGCATGCAAGACCACCATTGTGTTCCTCTCGTCGAGACGAATCCGTAGCTACCAAAATCGCCGCAATCGGAGCTCCGACGAAGCTGTACGCGCCACCAGAAGAATCGACGTCCTCGCGCGTGCATAATACGCGCCGCTGCCGGAAATCGTCTCCGCCGCCGCCGATTTCCGCCGTCCGTCCGCCGCTGTCCGCCATCGCCGCCGGTGACTATTCCGGTAAACCACCACCCCTCCTCCGTCGCCATCGGTGACCGGAGCCGGTGACTCGCCGACGACTCGCCAACTCGGCCGAGTCGACCCGGTGAGTCAACTTGGTGACTCGGTCAACCGGTTGGTTGACTGGTTTAATTGGTTTAAATCGATTTTGGGTTGGTTAAGTTAAACCGGTTGGTTATTGGAAATTGATTCTTGGTTAGGAGTAAACCGATTTGAAATTAATTAGGATCTGGTTCAATTCGATTCGGATTCGGTTAAGGAAAACCGGTCAGTTAAGTCAATTCGATTTCTGGTCAAGGGTTGACCGGATTGACCTTTGACCAGCGGGTTGACTTTTCTGTAAACTTTGACCAGACCCGTTTTCAACTGTTCGAAGGGCATTCTGACTCGAAACTTCGTCCTGGTTTCAAATTTGGAGTCTATTTGAGCATCTGGAGTTCAGAGACAACACTTTTCTACTTTGTTAAGGTGAGGGTCTATTCCCGAACTTCTTGTACGCGGCTTAGGATTTTGAATAACTATAATTTATTTTTAATATGTTCCGTCTGTGTGAAATCGAGTCTGTCATTGCTTGTTTAGTTATATAGGTTCTTTGCTTAAACCGGAATTAGGTTGTTAGATGGTTCAACATTGTTTGCTTCATTTAATGTAATTCTTAGTTAGATTTGATTGAGACGGATACAGAGACGTACTTCTGTATGCCGGATTGTATGGCGGCTGGTCCGTAACCTGGAAGTGTCGATAAATCGTCTACGGGCGGTGTCCGAGCACTCTCTCGAGTTGTGTATGTGTATGTGTTGTTGGCCCGTTATTGGGCGGCGAGTGTGCACGCTCGCTAGGACCATTGCTTGTTGCTTGGGTACTTTAGGTACCATGTTTGTATGTATTAGAATTAAATTATATTTATTCATTATGTTATGTCCAAGTCAATGGACTACGGGATTAGCGTCGCATACCTCGCTGAGCGACTCCCCTGTTGCTCACCCCTTCTTTTCCCCCTTTTCAGGTGAGACCGTCGAGCAGGAGTGATGTTATCGGATTTGGGCTTCTGGGTGCTATTTGGGTTTTCATCGTTTTTATCGCTTTTATCGTTCTCGGGCCATTAGGCCTTTGGACTTTTATCTTCTATGTTATTTCGTATTGGGACTTTTATTATCTATATTTTGAATGTTTATGTTATCTGCTGGATGTCCAGCGTGGATGTTGACTTTTATGTATTTATATGTGGAGATTTCCGAGTTTGTTATTAGTATTTTATATTGAATTATTTTATGGAAAACGGAGTGTTAGAATTTTTGGTATCAGAGCGGGATTCCGTCCCGGTTCCGACCCGGGATGGCGATTTTTGGAACTCGGCTTTTAATAGGTTTTAAACAATATTAAATATTTTTGGGGATTTAAAAAAAAATAAAAACCAATAGCACCCGTCCGTCCGACATTACTTCTTTAATTAGTGGATTCAGGGTTCATCAGAAGTTGATTCGTTTGTCTTCGTTTCAGATGCCGCCAAAGAGAGCCACCCGTTCCCGGACAGCCAGGATTGCTAGAGAGGCAGGAGCTGAGCAGGAGCAGCCAGTGGTTCCGCAGCCCGCAGCTCCACAGATTGATCAGGAGGCCATGAGGCAGATTGTTCAGGATGCTGCTAGACAGGCAGCTCAGGAGGCAGTTCAGCAGATTGATCAGGAGGCAGCAAGGCAAGCCGCCCAAGACGCTGCTCGGGTAGCTGCACAAGAGGTTTCTCGTCAGATGGCTGCAGCCCAACAGGGTCCTCAGGTTCAGATGCAGCAGGGTCCACAGATTCAAGTCCAGCAGGTTCCACCAGTTCAGGCTCAGCAGGCTCAGCAGATTCCAGCTCAGGCTCAGAAGATTCCCGTTCAGAAGGGTCCTCTTCCTCAGGTTCCTTTGCATCAGGTTCCAGCTCAGCAGTTTGCTCAGGGTGTTCAGGATCTACCGCCACCACCACCGCGACCTCAGGTTATTCCGGCTTATGATGTGAGGTTCTACAGGCTGACATGTCAGATGAGGAACATGTAAATGGAGCATTTTAGTGGGACAGTGGATGCCATAGAGGCACATGATTGGAAGCTAGGCTTGGAGCGGAAGTTGGAGATTATTGATTGTCCACCAGAGTTGGCGCTCAGGGTGACTATGCAGTATTTGCGTGGAGATGCTCTTGTATGGTGGGAGGGGATACAATTGGACCATTTTGGACCTGAGAGGCTTACCTTTGCAGATTTCATCAGGGAGTTTGATAGGAAGTACTTCCCAAAAGAAGCTATAGATAAGATGAAGAGTGAATTTAAACATGTAAGTTAGGGTGAGACGTCTATCAGGGAGTATGAGCGAAAGTTTAACCGACTTCGCAGATTTGCTGGAGCAGGAGTTTCAGAGGAAGATCTGATCAGAAAGTTTTTGGATGGGATGCGAGTGGAGATTCACAACAGGTGTCGTGTCGTCACCTATCACAGATTGGGAGATTTGGTGGAGAAAGCCTCTGAGCAGGAAGCAGGTCTGGAAGAGGAGCAGAAACTTGCTAAAGCCGCTCCTATTAAGTCTCGAAAAGCTCCAGAGTCTCAGAGGAGAGCAGGGGACCAGTCGGGACTACCGAGATGTCCTCGTTGCCATCGCAATCATACTGGGCAGTGTTTGAGGTGTCTTGTCTGCGGTAAGCTGGGACACATTGCGAAGTTTTGTCGGGTTAAGCCTTTGGATACGCCACCAGTCAGGCAGGTTGCAGCACCAGCAGTGGGACACTAGATTTGTTTTGGCTGTAATCAGCCGGGTCACTTCATCAGAGATTGTCCGAGGAGGAGAAATGCAGGGCTTCCACCACCACCCAAGCGTTTAGCCATCGCACCACATGTGTTTCAGGTTGGAGATCCCTAGGGAGCAGAGCCGATAGCGGGTATGTGTTTTTATCACACTTGTTGTGTTTGAGTATTTTCGATTTCGTTGTTATCATGTGTAGTTAGTAAAATCTCGTGTAGGATTGGTTTTGGTTGAAGGTTAACCAGCTCACACCTTATTCGACACGGGAGTTTCTCACAGCTTTGTGAGTCCGCGCTTGGTTAAGTCTTGGTCCTTTCGGGGTGTCTTCGAGCCGAAAGCTAAGCAGATTCAGACCGCCGACATAGAGAAGTTGGGAGCGATCAGCGTTCATCGCGATGTACCAGTTATGCTTGGAGGCGTTGATTTTCTCGGAGATTTGACAGAGATGGAGATGAGTTTCTACGATGTCATACTTGGGATGGATTGGTTGACGCGACATCGAGTAGTCATGGATTGCCCAGAGGCGAGAGTTAATATCCCGAGAGCAGAATGGGATATCATTTTTCAGGGGATTCGGACACATCGCATAGTTCCTATTGTCTCTATGTTGCGCGCCGAGGATATGTTAGAAGGAGGAGCAGAGGGATTTTTGGCAACCATTTCGATGGTTAATGATGATGGTCAGCATGAGCTGCATGACATCCAGTGGTTGTTGAGTTCGAGGATGTTTTTGAGGCTTTGAAAGGGCCACCGCCAGGTAGAAGTGATATTCATACGATTGATGTGGAACCAGGAGCAGCACCAGTTTCACGAGCTCCATACAGGCTATCACCACAAGAAATGGCGGAGTTGAAAAAGCAGTTGGAGGAGCTATTGAGTAAAGGGTTTATCAGGCCGAGTACTTCACCGTGGGGAGCACCAGTATTATTTGTGAAGAAGAAAGATGGGAGTTTCAGGCTTTGTATCGATTACAGAGGCTTGAAAAAAGTCACCATCAAGAATAAATATTCGCTTCCGCGTATCGACGAGTTGTTGGATCAGTTGCAGGAAGCTTCATGGTTTTCTAGGATTGACTTAGCATCAGGATACCACAGATTACGATAGCTGAGGGAGATGTGCGGAAGACTGCATTCCGTACACGCTATGGACATTATGAATTCGTAGTGATGCCATTTGGGTTGACAAATGCACCGGCAGCATTCATGAAGCTTATGAATGATGTGTTTCACGAGTATTTGGATAAGTGCGTGATTGTCTTCATCGACGATATCTTGGTTTATTCTTGGAGTAGAGAAGAGCATGCTGAGCACTTGCGGATTGTGTTGGGTAAGCTTCGAGAGCATCAATTGTTTGCTAAATTGAGTAAGTGCAGCTTCTGGCAGAGTAAGATTGGATTCCTTGGTCATGTGGTTTCAGAAGTAGGAGTTGCCGTAGATCCAGAAAAGATTACCGCAATTTCAGAGTGGCCGACTCCTAAGAATGCAATAGAGATTCACAGTTTTCTCGGTTTGGCAGGATACTATAGGAAGTTCGTAAAAGATTTTGCCAGCATTGCAAAACCGATGACAAAGCTAACGGGCAAGGACGTTAAGTTTGATTGGACAGAAGATTGTTCAGAGAGTTTCGCTGAGTTGAAGCGACAGTTAACACAGACGCCAGTTTTAGTACTCCCGAGGCCAGGGATACCATATGAGGTTTACACAGATGTGTCAGGTATTGGGCTGGGATGTGTATAGATGCAGGAAGGTCATGTCATATCCTATGCATCACGTCAGTTGAGGCCTCACGAGGCTAATTATCCTACAAAATGATTTGGAGTTAGCAGCAGTTGTGTTTGCGTTGAAGATTTGGAGGTCATATTTGTATGGCGAGAAGGTGAAGATTTTCACAGATCACAAGAGTCTGAAGTACATCTTTACTCAGATGGACTTGAACTTGAGGCAGCGCAGATGGATTGAGTTGTTAGCAGATTATAATTTGGAGATCACTTACCATCCGGGCAAAGCTAATCAGGTAGCGGATGCTTTGAGTAGGCGCAGGAGCGATGTTTCAAGAACTAAGGAGATTCAGGAGCTTACTGGTACACTTTCTAGTCTTAGATTGTGTGCGATCACTGTAGATGGAGAGGCATCTGGCCTCGAGGCTGTAGAGCAGGCAGATTTGCTATGAAGAGTGCGCAAAGCCCATAATAATGATGAGGCTTTGTGTAAGAAGATTGAGATCGAGAGTGTTGGATATCATACAGCTTCGAGTGGGATGTTCATGTACCGAAGCCGAGTTTGTGTACCCAATGACGCGCTGTTACGGAAGGAGATCTTACAGCAAGCACATCACTCACGTTTCTCCATCCATCCAGGAAATACCAAGATGTACCGAGATCTAAAGCTATATTACCATTAAGCAAGATGTTGCTACATTTGTATCGCAGTGTCAGACGTGCCAGATGGTTAAGGTTGAGCATCAGGTGCCTAGCGGTTTATTGCAGAAAATACCTTTGCCGGAATGGAAATGGGATATGGTGACTATGGATTTTGTATCGGGATTGCCGACCACTTCAGGAGGGAAAAATGCCATATGGGTAATTGTGGATAGACTCACAAAGTCAGCCCATTTCCTACCAATTAAGAAAACCGACGTAGCGAGTTAGTTGGCGCAGATTTATATCAGCGAGATTGTGAGGTTGCATGGAGTTACGGTGAGCATTGTATCGGATCAAGATGTAAAGTTCTCATCTGTATTTTGGAGAGCCTTTCGCAAGGCGGTTGGGACAAAGGTCCATATGAGTACAGCTTATCACCCGCAGACAGACGGTCAGTCAGAGAGGACTATTCAGACTTTAGAGGACATGCTTCGAGCTTGTGTTCTAGATTGGGAAGGAAGTTGAGCAAAATATCTACCGCTAGTGGAGTTTGCCTACAACAACAGCTATCACTCGAGTATTAAGATGGCACAGTATGAGGCTCTTTACGGTAGGCCTTGTCGCACACCGCTTTGTTGGAAAAAAGTGGGAGAGCGATGCGAGATAGAACCAGCAATGGTTCAAGAGACGGTAGAGCAAGTGGAAATGCTCAAGGCTAGGCTTAAGGAAGCCCATGATCGTCAGAAGAGTTATTCAGATAAGCGTCGTAAGGATTTGGAGTTTCAGGTTGGCGACCTAGTATACCTGAAAAGGAGGATCTTTCAGGGAGGATCTAAGACTCGGAAGCTCAAGAAGCTTAAACTGAGGTATATGGGACCATTTCCCATCTTGGAGCGGATTGGAGCAGTTGCTTACAAGTTGGAATTATCAGCGGAGTTATCAGATTTCCATGATGTGTTTCACGTGTCTGTTTTGAGGAAGGTCGTGAGAGAACCAGAGCTTATTTTGCAGCAGCCACCAAGTGACCTTGGCAAAGATTTGTGTGCGCTTTGTCGCCCAGTGGAGATTTTGGATCGCCAAGTGAAAGCGGTTAAGGGAATGATGACCATGTTAGTCAAGGTTTGTTGGGAGAGAGACGGAATTCAGGAGGAGACGTGGGAGTCTGAGCACCAAATGAGGATTGATTACCCAGAGCTATTTCGCGATGAGATTGGACAGTCAGTTAGTGACTCGAATTCGGGGTCGAATTCCTTGTTAGTGGGGGAGAGTTGTCATGACCCAATCCCTGGCCAAGCAATTTCAAACCCACCTAAGCCAGGTCCAATCGATTTAGCCCAAGGTAAACCCTATAAAAGCCTCCTTCTCCACTTTGGTTTCTCAGAAACATTAAAGAAAGAAAGAAAGAGTTAGAGAGAGTGAGCTAAAGGAGAAGTGTGATCATTTTGTAGAGAGGAGGTCGCCGGAGCTCGTGGCCGGAGCCACCGTGTCCAGTGATCACGTCCAGCCCGTCACCCCCGATCATCACCCTAGGTAACCATCGAAAAACACAATGTGTTTAAGCTTAGTTTCGTGCGTTTTGGTAATTCGGCCATAACTTCCTAACCGTTGAAAATTTGGTGCATGCAGGACCACCATTGTGTTCCTCTCGTCGAGACGAATCCGTATCCACTAAAATCGCCGCAATCGGAGCTCAAACGAAGCCGTACGCCACCAGAAGAATAAACGTCCTCGCACGTGCATAATACGCGCCGCCGCCGGTCTCTGCCGTCCGTCCGCAGCTGTCCGCCGTCGCCGCCGGGGACTATTCCGGTAAACCACCGCCCCTCCTCCGTCCCCACCAGTGACCGGAGCCGGTGACTCGCCGGCGACTCGCCAACTCGACCGAGTCGACCCGGTGAGTCAACCGGTGACTCGGTCAACCGGTTGGTTGACTGGTTTATTTGGTTTAAATCGATTTTGGGTTGGTTAGGTTAAACCAGTTGGTTATTGGAAATTGATTCTTTGTTAGGAGTAAACCGATTTGAAATTAATTAGGATCTGGTTCAATTTGATTCGGATTCGGTTAAGGAAAACCGGTCGGTGATAGTGGAAGTTTTCAAGGCTCCCAAGTCAAATGATAGTATAGAAAGGTTGTCGAACCACAGAGAACTAGAGATCTATAGCACCAAGAATACACAAGCTTCCTTAATCTAAGCAAACAAGAAGATGGATGAAGGTAATAAGCTAATATCCTAGAAATATAAACAAGGTGATCTCAAATCCAATCTAGAAACTAGTGCAATAACTCAATCAAATGCTAAGGATGGATCCATGGGACTCGGAACTTGACCTTGGGTGACTAAGATCCAAGCTAGAGTGGCAGCTTTCAATCAATCTAATTCCTTATGCCTAGACAACAAAACTAAGCAAGCTCTATCTCTAGATGAATGCTTTTTTGCAATGATCACCCAAGTACACCAAATCTCTTTGGCTGTAATGATTAAAGCAAGCATAAAGAATGAGTCTAATAGCAATCCTAGCTTCTTTGACAACTAATCTCTTAGGCAAAGCAAGCTAAAAGCATAGATGAGTTGGTTCAGGCATTTCATAGAACACCTTTCGGGCATGAAATGCCTATGGCTCTATGTTTGAGAGGCCAACTCAAATATAGCATTAAGAACACCAAATCAATGCAAGGAAACAAGTAGATCTAACACTAAACACCCTAGATCTTCACTAATCACCCTTAATCACCCTAACCCATGAATCCAAAGCGTGTATACTCTCTAATCTTCATGAGAAACCTTAAATCTATGTGAGATTCAAGGCTAATCATGTTAATGATCAAGAGAAACAAGATATAAGATAATGAAATAAATCCTTAGATTGATGAAAGATTCAAGTTTTACAAGATGAGGCAAAATTCTAGAGAGAAAATGAGATACTCTTAGGGTTTTTAGGTCTACAACTATATATAGAGAGGGCAAAAACGAGCTGGTTTGATTCAATTAAACCAAGTCAAACCAAAATAAACCGGTCAACCACTTAATTTTGGCTCTGGTCTTCTCTCGGCGGGTTGTGCACCCCGGCTGACCATGACCCACGTGATTGAGGTTTGTTTCCCGACCGGGTGCTTCACCCCGCGCACACCTACCCGCTCACCAATCTGAGCTTCTCCGGTACGTCCACCAGAGTCGTCACAACCGGAGCTCTTCTAGCCACCGTGGCTCTTCCTCCGTCGAAGCTCCAATCCTCATAGCAGGCGCCTTGAAGCTCCGGAGTCGGGACTGAGCTTCACCTTCGTCGTTGGAGTCGAACCCCACCGTCGCGCAGTCCCTGGTACCATCTTCGTCCGGCACCGTCAGTTCAGCTCCTCGTCGTCGTCCTCAGCTCACGATAAGACCACTGCCTCACTCCTCCGCGACCTCACCGGACCAAGCTTCTCTGCCATGGCGTTCAATTCGTGAGCTCCAATTGTTGCCATTAGCTCTCAATCTCGTCGTGCTCGTCTCACTTCACCACGAACTCCGTCGAAGCTCTCCACCGCAGCAGAGCTCAGCCGCACAAACTCAACCCTCGTCGCAAATCAAATCCAAGCACCACTCGATTCCAAATCCCGAGCTATTCTCCTCCATGTAGTGCTCTCAGCCTCCGCCGTCATCGGAATCAGCCCCGCCGTCGCGGCCATCTTCAAATCGTTAAAGCTCGTGAGCTCCAATGGTGAGATCTTGGTTATTTGCAAAACAGGTCCCTGGAGTCTTGATAACTTTGTTTCCGACCTCATACTTTGTAAATTGCCGAATTGTCCTCACGAATCAATCTCTGGACTTTTGAATGTGCAATTTAACCCAGCGAGTATTCCAAAACTGCAACCTTGGTCCCTGAACTTCTGGATGTTTTCAATTCGGCACCCAACTTTGTAATTTGCATAGATAACCTTGCAATTTTGGCCCATAACTTCTTAAAAGTGCATTCCAATCCTGTTATATGCAAATGAACAATCTAATGCAATATATACATCTAAATGCATCCTAAAATGATGTAAATTAATTAAGAACAAGTGCTAAAATGCAATAAAAACATGAGATATCAACTCCCCCACACTAGTCATTTACTTGTCCTCAAGTAAACTTCAAAAACAATCAAGGGGAAATATGTTTGAAAGTGGATTCTCATCACCAAAAGAAACTCATCTTAGTCATTAACATGATATCCTTGCATAATCATACCAAATAGCAAGAGCAAATACTTTGTCAAACTCTAACTTCTCTAGGCCTATCTTAACTCCTTTGACCTCTACACTCATCATCATGAATCCACCAACCACAAATCCATCAACTCTCTTACAATCATTAAGCAAACTCAATAGAAATCTTGCAAATGGTCAAATGGTCCAAGTCATTTGGTTTGGTAAGCAAAAGGCTTTGATGCAAAGTAAATCAAGGGGTTTAAGAAAGATCTTTAAAGGTGGTTTACTCTCAAAACAAAGTAGCTTTGACATTGCACATAATATATCTAAGAAATGGATCAACTCATGCATACAATGCTCAATCTCCATTGTCCTATCCTTTTCGTAAACATGAAAGCAAATTTTACTCTATTTCCCAATGCCAAGCCTTACTCTCTCTTCACTCACCTCTTCACTCACCCAAAGATTTCCCAAACTCTCAAGAATATTTCTTCACTTAGAACTCTTCACTTTTTGAAGTCTACAAGGGATTTTTACACTTTTTTAAAAACTTATTAGCTCATACTAACTTTGGCTAGCCCCCTTTCTTTATTCATCTTTTTTTTCTTTTACTTACTTCTTTCTTCTTTTTTTTATATGGGGGCCAAGACTTTCATTACAAACTTGAGCTAGACTTTTCATTTGCTTATCCCTAAAGACTTAATCACTTTTGAGTTCTAAGAGTCTACCTTTTCTTTCCTCTCTTTTTCACACTCCCAAGATCAGACTTTATAACACTCACCCCCATTCTAGAAGCTAAACAATATGAGTGTCTAATCTAGCTAAAATGGAGACCAAGCATTGTCGTTCCCAATACTCTCAACATTATGCACATGTAAAACTTTCCAAAGAAGGCCTCACTCAACAAACAATGAAGGCTTGAAAGGAAGGAAGGGTTTAAGGGCTTGGAGTGCCCCTTGAGTTTGTCTAAAAAGATTGGTAAAATGGGTGAGACAACTCAAGTGTGTATATCTATGACTCAGCACTCAAAGGACCATAAGCAAGAGACATCAAGTTCAAATAAGACTGGAGTTTACTTCAAAAGGTGAGCTTCAACAATCAATGAGTTTCAAGAGGAGTTTTCAAAGCTCGAAGTCTACAAATTTTCAAAAGAATGCTCAAGCTATTTGCCATGATTACAAAGGGTATCACATTGAGTACTAAGCATGAGTTCTTTGCAAGGTTTGCTCTTAATGCATGAATGCAATCTATATGCTTCTAGACTCAATCCTAAAGATGCAAATGATGCAACTAAATGCCCTTTTTTCAAAATTTTTGTGAATTTTCTATGCAAATAAGTATGCAATGCATGAGACTCATGACAAGTAAACAAAACAGAAAATGGCGTGAGATAGTAGACTCTCCCCCAAACTTACTTCACACAGTCCCTTGTGTGAGAGTAAGCTCAAAGAAGAGATCTAAGGGAAAGAAATAAACATGATAACTAAATATATACAAGGTTGGAGTGACACATACTTGGAGTTATTGGCTGAATTGGGTGGTAGAGGACCCTTGGCCTCGGATTTGTGCCACCGGGAGAGATAGGCTGAAGCAGATAAGTGAAGACGGGTGTCTAGAGTTTCAATGCTTGGCCGCCTTTCACCTTTTGTCTAGCTTTAGACCCAACCTGAAAAACCTCAACTATCCTTATTAAAAAGCTTCAAAATAAAGAAAGATAAAGAAATATATAAAAATGGATAAAAATGGGAATGCCTCCCAAGCGCGCTTGTTTTAAGTCTCTAGCTTGACTGCGTGTGCTTGCTAATCATGAGTATCAAAAGGTTGAGCCAATGCACCTTTGGTCCTTCTCCTATGAGAACAAGGAACCAAGTATGCAAAGGAGCACACTACTGTCCATAGAAAATAGACAGATTTTTCATCAAAGAGCTTCACTAAAGATGTATCATGAATCAAGAGATGCTCTTTGAGGTTCAAATGGTCATGAGAATCAAAAGCATTTGGTGGAAACACAAAGTCAACTACAGGCTCAAACGAAGTTTTAACAAAGTAGTCAACTCTATCTCCATCAACCAAATAATACATAATGTTCACATTCTCATGATAATTTTCAGCATGGGGGTTTTCTATCTTAAGCAAGAGCTTATCCACATCAAGTTCATCCCCTAGATCAGCAAGTGCAAGAAGAGGTCTAGGTTCATTAAGAATGAAAATGAAAAACTCAGATTCAAGATCAAATGAAGCACATAGATAACTCTTGTCAAAACAAACTTCAATATTTTCTCTAACAAGCTTTTCTATTCTCAACTCATCTAGTTTCCTAGTTTCACATATCAGATCAAGACATTCATTTATGAGCACATGAGAATCAATATCATGGACAATATTCTCACCACAAGGCAAGCAAATTTCCTCAAGTTGAAGTTCTAAAGTGGAAATGCTTGTACCTTCCAGCTGGAGTGGTGGAACCCAATACATTACCTCTTTAAGGTCATAAGCAACATCAAACTCATGTTGTGTAACCTCCCTTTCTTCAAACTCTGCTCGATCCCTAATGAGGTGTACCCGGATCATTCGTGCCAGGGATCTCATTGGCTTGCCCCGATTCTCTTTCATTCTCTGAAGCCGATGCAACTCCACCCTTTGGTCTGGTGTGAGTATGCGTATATCAAAGGGTGGTGGCTCCACATACACATATGGCTCATCTTCAATGTGATCTTCCTCTTCTTTTGGCTTCTCAAAGTAGCTTGAAGCCATCACAACAAAACAAAAACTCTAGAATAGAAAGTTAGTAACTGTACAAAAGCAAAACAAAGCAAGAAAATAAAGTTTAGTCTCAAGAAAGATTGAAATCCTAATGATAAATCTACTAGTTCCCCGGCAACGGCAATTTGATAATGGAAGTTTTCAAGGCTCCCAAGTCAAATGATAGTATAGAAAGGTTGTCGAACCACAGAGAACTAGAGATCTATAGCACCAAGAATACACAATCTTCCTTAATCTGCAAACAAGAAGATGGATGAAGGTAATAAGCTAATATCCTAAAAATATAAACAAGGTGATCTCAAATCCAATCTAGAAACTAGTGCAAGAACTCAATCAAATGCTAAGGATGGATCCATGGGACTAGGGACTTGACCTTGGGTGACTAAGATCCAAGCTAGAGTGGCAGCTTTCAATCAATCTAATTCTTTATGCCTAGACAACAAAACTAAGCAAGCTCTATCTCTAGATGAATGCTCTTTTGCAATGATCACTCAAGTACACCAAATCTCTTTGGCTGTAATGATTAAAGCAAGCATAAAGAATGAGTCTAATAGCAATCCTAGCTTCTTTGACAACTAATCTCTTAGGCAAAGCAAGCTAAAAGCATAGATGAGTTGGTTCAGGCATTTCATAGAACACCTTTCGGGCATGAAATGTCTATGGCTCTATGTTTGAGAGGCCAACTCAAATATAGCATTAAGAACACCAAATCAATGCAAGGAAACAAGTAGATCTAACACTAAACACCCTAGATCTTCACTAATCACCCTTAATCACCCTAACCCATGAATCCAAAGCGTGTCTACTCTCTAATCTTCATGAGAAACCTTAAATCTATGTGAGATCCATGGCTAATCATGTTAATGATCAAGAGAAACAAGATATAAGATAATGAAATAAATCCTTAGATTGATGAAAGATTCAAGTTTTACAAGATGAGGCAAAATTCTAGAGAGAAAATGAGATACTCTTAGGGTTTTTAGGTCTACAACTATATATAGAGAGGGCAAAAACGAGCTGGTTTGATTCAATTAAACCAAGTCAAACCGAAATAAACCGGTCAACCACTTAATTTTGGCTCTGGTTTTCTCTCCCGAGCGGGTTGTGCACCCCGGCTGACCATGACCCACGTGATTGAGGTTTGTTTCCCGACCGGGTGCTTCACCCCGCGCACACCTACCCGCTCACCAATCTGAGCTTCTCCGGTTCGTCCACTAGAGTCGTCACAACCGGAGCTCTTCTAGCCACCGTGGCTCTTCCTCCGTCGAAGCTCCAATCCTCATAGCAGGCGCCTTGAAGCTCCGGACTCGGGACTGAGCTTCACCTTCGTCGTTGGAGTCGAACCCCACCGTCGCGCAGTCCCTGGTACCATCTTCGTCCGGCGCCGTCAGTTCAGCTCCTCGTCGTCGTCCTCAGCTCACGACAAGACCACTGCCTCACTCCTCCGCGACGTCACCGGACCAAGCTTCTCTGCCATGGCGTTCAATTCGTGAGCTCCAATTGCTGCCATTAGCTCTCAATCTCGTCGTGCTCGTCTCACTTCACCACGAACTCCGCCGAAGCTCTCCACCGCAGCCGAGCTCGGCCGCACAAACTCAACCCTCGTCGCAAATCAAATCCAAGCACCACTCGACTCCAAATCCCGAGCTATTCTCCTCCATGTAGTGCTCTCAGCCTCCGCCGTCATCGAAATCAGCCCCACCGTCGCGGCCATCTTCAAATCGTTAAAGCTCGTGAGCTCCAATGGTGAGATCTTGGTTATTTGCAAAACAGGTCCCTGGAGTCTTGATAACTTCGTTTCCGACCTCATACTTTGTAAATTGCCGAATTGTCCTCACGAATCAATCTCTGGACTTTTGAATGTGCAATTTAACCTAGCGAGTATTCCAAAACTGGACCTTGGTCCCTGAACTTCTGGATGTTTTCAATTCGGCCCCCAACTTTGTAATTTGCATAGATAACCTTGCAATTTTGGCCCATAACTTCATGAAATTGCATTCCAACCCTGTTATATGCAAATGAACAATCTAATGCAATATATACATCTAAATGCATCCTAAAATGATGTAAATTAATTAAGAACAAGTGCTAAAATGCAATAAAAACATGAGATATCAGTCGGTTAAGTCAATTCGATTTCTGGTCAAGGGTTGACCGGATTGACCTTTTGACCAGCGCGTTGACTTTTCCGTAAACTTTGACCAGACCCGTTTTCAACCGTTCAAAGGGCATTCTGACTCGAAATTTCGTCCTGGTTTCAGATTTGGAGTCTATTTGAACATCTGGAGTTCATAGACAACACTTTTCTACTTTTCTAAGGTGAGGGTCTATTCCCGAACTTTTCGTACGCGGCTTAGGATTTTGAACAACTATAATTTATTTTTAATATGTTTCGTCTGTGTGAAATCGAGTCTGTCATTGCTTGTTTAGTTATATAGGTTCTTTGCTTAAACCGTAATTAGGTTGTTAGATGGTTCAACATTGTTTGCTTCACTTAATGTAATTCTTAGTTATATTTGATTGACGCGCATACAGAGACGTACTTCTGTATGCCGGATTGTATGGCGGTTACAGCCAGCTATAGTCGGCCGGCTGGTTCGTAACCTCGAAGTGTTGATAAATCGTCTACGGGCGGTGTCCGAGCATTCTCTCGAGTTGTGTATGTGTATGTGTTGTTGGCCCGTTAGTGGGCGGCGAGTGTGCACGCTCGCTAGGACCATTGCTTGTTGCTTGGGTATTTTAGGTACCATGTTTGTATGTATTAGAATTAAATATATTTATTCATTATGTTATGTCCAAGTCAATGGACTTCGGGATTAGCGTCCCATACCTCGCTGAGCGACTCTCCTGTTGCTCACCCCTCCTTTTCCCCCTTTTCAGGTGAGACCGTCGAGCAGGAGTGATGTTATCGGATTTGGGCTTCTGGGTGCTATTTGGGATTTTATCGCTTTTATCGTTATCGGGTCATTAGGCCTTTCGACTTTTATATTCTATGTTATTTTGTATTGGGACTTTTATTATCTATATTTTGGATGTTTATGTTATCTGCTGGATGTCCAGCGTGGATGTTAACTTTTATGTGTTTATATGTGGAGATTTCCGAGTGTGTTACTAGTATTTTATATTGTATTATTTTATGGAAAACGGGGTGTTAGAAAAAGAATAGATGATACATAGAACAATAAAACCCCTTTTTCAATTGAATGTATAATAACTAATTTTTGCGACTAATCATTAGAGTAGTAAGCGTAGACTTGTGAAAGTAAGGCAATCCATATATACAACCATGAATAAAATATTTTCTTAATATATGCTATTTAAATTTGACTCTTTTCGAGTATATAAACCTTATCATGTGGTCCTTCTCTTCCTTGATTGTACAAAGAAAGAGGAAAGAATCATTTTAGATGTAGATGGCAATTAACATGGTGCCATAGATAGTTAAAGTATTCTGCGGTTTTGTAACGCAATATACATAAAGCGATTTATCAAAGAATATTGTTCTCCTTCTTTGCCCCTTGCTGGTGAGTGGTGTCTCACGCCATTTGTTCTTCATATATGGTCCATCTTTTTATATATGTCGACTCTAGGTAGTTTTCCATTATTTCAAGCATATCATTTATAAGTCTGTGATAGGCCGATTTGGGAAAGCTAAATGATATGGGCACTGATGCAGCTTTGGAAAGGACGACTTTGTCCTAATCTCACATGAAGGATGGTAAATGGATCCTTGAGCCTTAAGACTCTAGAATTGATGTGATAAACTTCACAAAAATGTTATGGAATACCTTTAATTTATTTTTTATTTCCAGTAGCCTACGTAATTAAACTCGTTTGTAACTCAAGATATCTCGTAATGGGAGATTTCTCTCCTATAGATCAAGATTTAGTTCGAAGATATAAAAGGATGCAGTGTCGCCTCAAAAACTGGGTTACACCAAAAAGAATTTGGATAAAAGAATGCTTGAATGTTACAAAACGTGGATGTGGTGCTTAGAATCTTAAAACTAAGAGACCCTAATCCTAATTCAAAGTGGTTAATAAAAGCAGAATCTACTCCTGCTTCTAATTGGTTTTAAACACCTAATGTTATAAATCCTAATCCTATTTCTAATAGGTATATATAAAATAGAAAACCCAAATATGTATAAGGCCTATCTTGAATTAAGCGGACCGATCTTTCTTCTTCTTGGGTCGATAAGTTCAATTTTCGACCACAAAAATCTTTGGGCTCGTCCATGACTAACTTCAGCACGTCCATGACCAATTTCAGCACTTCCAATCTGTTCTTTTGATCCAGGTGGTTGATGAAAACTATCTCTCTGGTCCAAGTTAAGCTCCAGTGCTACAACTTCCATTCCAAACTCAATTGTCGACCAGACCGTTCGTTCCTTGCTCATGGTTGAAAGCTTATGGGTGCACATGTCCTGGTCATCCGTTCAGGCTGTGTCTTGGTTTTCTATGTTGAGTATTTTCTGGTACAAGTTCCACCGTAACAAGATCACATATCTTCTCTCGGTCCAAAATCAGATATATCAAACCGATAAGGTCTTGATATTGCCCACTAAGCTAGGCAAGCCTTGATCAATGATATAGCTGGACCATCCATGGTCGTCATACCCCTCATATTGTATCTGATCCAGATCACATCATACCCTCTTCCTTTAAAAGGATTTGTCCTCAAATTTGGACCTTCTAGAATAATAGAACCATGTCCTGTGAAATCCCATTACCTGATGCTTCCTTCCAGACTCAAATACAAAGCTTTGCAAGCCCTTCACATGTCTTAAAACGTGTCCAACACTTGATCCTCCTCTTTGTTTAGCTCGATTCTACCTAAGGCTTTAAATCAAATCAAAGAGACTTTGACATGTGTTTCTCCATTGACTGAAATCACTTATTCTTGGACCACTTGATTCAAAATGTGGCCGTAAAATTTCTTGAACATATTAGCATGTGATGTAAAATTTGTAACTTGCATTGGTCCTCCTGAGTTGTGAAAGAATCTCCTTTGATTTTCAGGTTGTCGAAGCAACCCGATATGAAGAAAAATAAAGATGCTCCTTTTATCTCTCAAGACACCACGACAACAACTCAACTTTGTTAGACTGGGATGTTCCATAGGGTCAGGTAGTCGTGTGAAACAAGCTACATACTCCCATTTTATCCATTGTTTGCCTTTGACACGTCAAGACTCTAGCAATGCACTTCTCGTATCATCTTGATCCTTTGTGGAAGTAGCTAAGGGCGTCCTATCTTCTGATTCCACACCTTGGATCGCTGAATCCAGCTTTTCCAAAAACTTGATCACACCTTTGTTCTGCATGACCATAACAAACCTTTTGCTCATCTCTGGCTAATCTAGGGCGTATCCTAGCTGAGTTAGATTGGCTGTGCAACCATTCTGAATCAATCTGACCATAGCTCATGGATACAAACCATTTCTTCATTATGAACATCTCAAACCCAGAAGAAATCTTCGGCTCTCCAGTGTGTCTCCTTGGTTTTGCAATCTCATCCCACCAGTCAAGTGCATATCCATTAAGTCCAGTAAGTGCAACTCGGACCTCCTTATCGGGGTTAAGGTAGCCATATAATAAGTCTATCTTCTTTTCCCATTCCAGGTATTTATCTGGATCAAACTTCCGAATACCAATCTTGGCCTTTCCCTTATGCGTGTCTGACTAGCTCCAAAGGGTCCTATCAATTTCCCTGATTAATTTATCGTTTTGAGCTTTACAGAGATACTAGATTATCCACAAATAAGAATCTCTATCCATTGCCGGATCTTCGATACCTTTTTCCTCCATAATAGGTAGTCCAAGTTTGTGAAAATACTGGAGATAGGAAAAAAATATTTGGAGTAGATGGTGTAGATGATAAGGTCCATGCCTGTAATGATGTTGGGCACTCAAAAATGGCATGATTAGCAGACTCATCTTGATCTTCACACAGTGGACAAAAATTATCACATCCCATATGAAGACGTGCAGGTTTCCTGTTACCGTCACATGTCATGTTATCAGCTGCCATATAATATGTCGCATCTTCTTTGGTCCATTTACTTTTCAAGCAAAAGCCTGAAGCTTGGTGAAAATTGTAGATCCTAAAATCTACACTAAGTATTTGATAGTGTTTGAGATGTAAACTGGGAAAGAAAAAGGAAGTGGGCAACGATATCCTCATAACACAACGATGTAGTCATGTATGAGTTGACAAAAATGGACTATATTCGAAAGATCGAATATCATAGAGATATTGGGAGAAAGAAGGTCGTGACTGAACACGGGATCGAGCTACCTACGTACCCATCATGGGATCAAGTCTAAACGTAGATCGATTATCATCATCTCGAAAGAGATTTCGGTTTCATCGGTCTCGAGCAAGACGTCGGGTTCATCGGTCTCGAGTAAGATACCGGCTTCATCGGTCTCGGGATGTCGTTAATGGGTGAGAATAAGGAGTTAGGGTCCTCGTATCGGCTAATCACGATCTCACAAGATAAGGTTTCGTGTGATGAGCCATTGTTCATGATCGAACACGGAAGCAAACATGATCGGGAAGAGTAGCATGTCTCCGGCTCGATGTTGTTATTCAAGTCTAATTGAACATAAAGGAATAACTTCTTTCTTTGAAAAGTGGAGACGTCGTCTACGAGCTTAGCGAGCTCTCGTTTCCTCCTTTCCATGAATCGGTCTCTTTGACTCTTGTGACCAAGAGAATATTTAATGGTTTCTTTTCTGTTTTTGTTTGTGAGAGAGCCCCCCTTTACCAGATTTATAGAAGCAATTAGTCTCTGCCAAGTCCGTAAGTTGGTTGCACGTGCTTCCTAATATTCAGTCTTTGACCTCTTCCTATGTCCACATGAGTCCGAGATTTGGGGAGATCGATAACCAACTTTTGACTTCGTCTTTGACGTTTAATATGACATGAGACTTGGTGATGAATTATGGCCCAACAATAATATCTATAATTATCATGGGAGTGATTTGGTACAAATCATGGTCCAACATTAGCCCCCCAGCTCTTTAAGCGAGGTGACGAGGTTGGAAAACGGAAAACCTTTCTAAAAACCAAAACGAAGTTGTTTGCTTTTTGATAGTAAAATCGTGCATTGAGGTTTTGGTCTTGGCTGCTTCGTGATCAAGATGTGAATTTGATCTGCCATTAGATGAGCTACGTCAAGTGTTTTGAAGTTCGTTTGATCATTGAGATCATTTTCGTTTGTGGGTTGGAACAAGAGTTCGAGGTCTCCTGTTGTTAATGTCGCGCTAGAGATGAAATTTGGATCGAGCTCGGGGTTTCATAAATATGGGTCGAGCTTGTCAACAGAGTTGCTGGTTTGAGTAGTATGGAGAGCTACTTCGGTCTCTCGTGGTGAGATTGATAAATGTCTTAAATTTATTTTGCTTATGAGATTTTGATGTGAATCTGGTCGTTCATTTCTTGTCAATTTGGTTTTTTGTAAATATTTTGTGTGTTTTGTGTAAAGGTGTTGGAAATATATATAATCCCAACGGATCATCGAGTCAATGCGAAATGATTGGCTACACATAAAGAGCGAACGTGTATTTTGGTTTGGCTATAAGAGCAATTTATATTGCTTGTCCTTGATATGTTTTGCGAGGTGGAAGCTGATCAGGAATCCAACTCATGGACCAGTGGTGGCCGAAGGACGCAGTTTTTTTTTAAATGTTGTTTTTGATATGGTCAATTGGAGTTTAGGTCGTTTGAGACCACATGGTAAGACTAGTTAAGGGTTTAAAGTTGAAGATGAGATTTCGAGCCTCTTGAGGCTGAAAAGTAAAAGTAAATCTGTATGACAGTGCAAGAGAGAGTATAAACATTTTGCGGTTGTTTAAGTTTATTTATAAAGTTGTGATACAAAATAATAAATCGGTATGAACTTGATAACTTAAAAGGTGGCGATAGTAATGCGAGAATCTCTATTATCTGATGCAATATATTGGTATGCGAAAATAGATTATAAAGAATTATTTACCGAGATGGACGTTTCCGGTCTTGGTGAGTGCGAGCTAGTGGAGAAGAAATGGTGTTGGATGTCAGATTATGTGCTCCTCGTGTGGTTGATGAGAGATTGAGGTGGTTGTGAATTATTGACTTGCTATTCGCGTACAACTAGGTAGTACACCACCGTGAAGCATATCAGGCTTTCTGCAACTTTCGGCCTTGTTTTCGTTCTGGACAACGTCCAGATTAGTCATTTTCTTTCACAGGAAACGCTTCCATGGTCGGGAGCTTCTTTGATGTGATATAGATAAAATCTGTTGAATACGAGTTTGGTTGATCGAATGATAGTAAAATAAACTCGGTTTTATGGGTCTTACAAAGACGTTTATTGATCGGTGTATGAGTCTGAACGAGTTTACAAAGAGACTAAAGAAAGAAAGGTCGGAGCTTTGTTAAAAGACTCCAACGAAAACACTAAGTGGCTGGATTGGTTGGAAACCCTAGATCTTGCCGTCAAGGTCTTAGTGTCTGTTTGCGGATCCCTTCTCTCTTACCCTCAATCTTCCTTTTATAGACTCCACTTGTCTATCACTCGTTCGCCCTAGCACTCCGTTCGCCCTAGCATTCTTGGGCCTAAATTGGTGCTTGATGGGCTTCTCGTCCGAGCGATGGTTTGATGGGCTTTCTAAAGAGAAGTTCTTCGACCGAGCTTCTGGCCAATCAAAGGTTTAGATCGGCTGACCCTTAGCGGGTCCTTATTGCTTTGCGACCTGAATCCAGTTAACCGATGGGCCTTGGGGAGGAATGTCAAATTCATCTCCAACAGTAAGTCCCCCCATAGTCCGTTCGCGGGAAGACACAGTTTCTCGCAGCGGAGTATCAAGAGTTGGTTCTGAGGATAACGGATTCGGTCGTGCTCTGCTTGGGTTTTGCTAATTTGATCGTTGCATTCTCCGATCATTAGACAATCTCGAAAGGTTGCACGACTGGCCTTCCCGGTCCAAGTATTTTCTCCTTGGGTGATCAATCGATTGATCGTCTCTCAAGTTTTTAATGCTCGTTGAGATCGTCGATTGAGTGGCTGGTAACAGAGTTTGGCGGGCTGGGTTGCATTCTCCGACCATTAGACAATCTCGAAAGGTTGCACGACTGGCCTTCCCGGTCCAAGTATTTTCTCTTTGGGTGATCAATCGATTGATCGTCCCTCGAATTTCTATTGCTCGTCGAGATCGTCGATTGAGTGGCTGGTAGCAGAGTTTGGCTGTTGTACTCCCCGACCGTTGATCAATCTGCAAAGGTCGCACGATTGACCTCTCCGGCGTACATACCTTTTCGGTGGGCGGTCGATCAGCCGATCGACTCTCAAGTTCCCACTGCTTGTGGAGATCGTCGATTGGTTGGCCGGCTAGCAGGACGGCCTCTATCGCAAGCACGATCCCGTCAATTGATCGATCGGTAGCGGAGGTCGACTTGGTTGAATTGCCTTTATTGCGAGCGCTACACCAGTCGACGGCATATGGTTTATCTCTTGTCCTTCCTAGTGATCGATTGATCGGTTGGCTCCGTGGAATAATGGTCCCGTCAATTGATCGGCCGGTTCCCAAAGGTGCATCGATCGGAGTCGGGGTTATGCATACGTATCACAGTCCGCGATCATGGTTGGCCAGTAGAAACCAAGGCTCTTAACATTGAGAGCCAACGCTCGGCCGCCTGAATGATTCCCTGCGGTTCCGCCATGAGTTTCTGCCATGGCTAATGATGCTTCTTCCATACCAAGGCACGTTAACAACACTTTTTTAGAAGTCCAGCGGTGTATCCTACCATCGATGAGGACATAGTTTGAACTTTTGGCCTTCAGTCGACGGGCTTCCCATTTGTCTGCAGGAAGGGACCCACCAGAGAGATCGTCGATTGAGTGGCTGGTAGCAGAGTTTGGCTGTTGTACTCCCCGACTGTTGATCAATCTGGAAAGGTCGCACGATTGACCTCTCCGGCGTACATACCTTTTCGGTGGGCGGTCGATCAGTCGATCGACTCTCAAGTTCCAACTATGTAAACGTTGGAGACGGCTATGTAAAGGTATAGTGTGTCGCCTTTGTCAGGTTTGGCCAACACAGGCGGTGTTGTAAGGTAGTGTTTGAGCTGTTTGAATGCTTCCTCGCAACGCTCGTCCTAGACGAACTTCTTGTTGCCATGCAATAGGTCATAAAAAGGTAGGCACTTATCGGTCGATCGCGAGATGAATCGATTGATGGCGGCAATACGGCCTGTCAACCGTTGCACTTCTTTGCTGTTCTTGGGGCTGGGGAGGTCGAGGATGGCGGATATCTGCTTCAGGTTTTCTTCGATCCCCCTTTGAGTGACTATGTAGCCGAGGAATTCGCCAGACGTGACTCCGAAAATGCACTTCGTTGGATTGAGTTTCATGCCGTACTTGTTTAAGATATAGAAACAATCTTTGAGATGGTCGATGTGGTCGGCTGCTTGTTGGGATTTTACCAACATATCATCGATGTAGACCTCCATGGTGACTCCCAGTTTCTTGGCGAACATTCGGTTGACGAGACGTTGATACGTCGCGCCAGTGTTCTTGTGGCCGAAGGGATTACCTTGTAGCAATATATGCCGCGGTCCGTGATGAAGGCTGTCTTCTCGCGATCATTCGGATGCATCAATATCTGGTTGTAACCGGAGAAAGCGTCCATGAATGTCAACAGCTCGTTGCCTGCAGTTGATTCGACCAATCGATCGATATGAGGAAGGGGGAAGCTATCCTTTGGGCAGGCTTTGTTGAGGTCGGTGAAATCAACGCAGATTCTCCATTTGCCATTCTTTTTCTTAACAACGACTGGATTAGCCAGCCATTCGGGATATTTCACCTCTGCGATTGATCCAGCGGCAAGCAAATGGTCGACCTCTTCATTAACGGCTTTCGAACGGTCGGGTCCGAGCTTGCGTCTATTTTGACGAACCGGTTTGAAGGTTGGATCGACGTTGAGCTGATGTGTGGTGACGCTGGGGTCGATCCCCTTCATGTCAGCAGCAGACCAAGCGAACGTCGATGCATTGTCTCTGAGAAACGAAACGATCTTGTCTTTTGTCTCGTCAGGAAGGTGTGCGCCAATTTGGACAGTTTTGGAGTGATCGTTGCTGTCGATGGACACTTCAAGAGCCTCCTCTTGAGAAGGATGAAGCTTCTGTGATGGTGGGGCGACTGTGTTGACGTGGGAGGTCGACTTTTGGTTTTGCACCTCGGCCACGAGAAGATCACGAGCGGCTGCTTGATCGCCCCGAAGAGTGATGATCTGTCCGTCGTTGCCCGGGAACTTGACACATTGGTGATAGGTAGAAGGAATGGCTTGCATTGAATGGAGCCATGGTGTTCCGAGGATCGCGTTGTATGGAGCTCGGACATCGATAACTGAGAATTTGACATTCTTTGCGATGCCTTCAGCGTAAACGCGCAAGCGAATTGTCCCGAGCATAGTCTTCGTTGACCCGTTGAAGCCCGTCAACGAGCGCGCGGAGGGTTTCATGTTGTCGAGGCTAATACCCATCTTGATGAGTGTGCTCTTAAAGATGAGGTCGACCGAACTGCCAGTGTCCACCAGCACTTTGGTCACAGTGCAGTCGCTGATGCCGATGTCGACGAGGAGCGGATCGTTGTGTGGCATATGAACACCCTTGGCGTCTTCGACGGAGAAAGTAATTTGGGGACTGTTTTCGGGGATGGTGGGCTAGCGTTTGGCCGTGACTGCTTTCCTGCGGAACTCCTTTACCGATGTGACGGAGTCATTGCAAAGAGGGGATCCTCCCATGATCACGTTCAGGTGCTGCGGTCGCCCTTGGGTTGTTGGTTCCTTTTCCAGTTGCGTCGTTCGCGCGGCGGCCCTAAGAGAGTTGAGGCGGGTACGCAGGTCTTGGGGATTGCACTGATAAGGAATGACCGGCTCTGGCTCCGCTTCCGAGGAACCGGTTTTGCATCGCTTGAGTTTTTCACGAAGATCAGGGACCTTCGAGTTGAGGTGAGCTCGAAGATCGGTCGTCTCCGATTCGTCAGAGCGATCGCTCGACCATACTTCCCGTTTAAGTTCGTCCCGTTGGCATTCCTTTCGCTTGGCGTCGAGGACGTGCCGAGCATCAGAAGCGTTGAGATCTCCTTTGAAGCGACTGGCCTTTGCTGGCGCATCATCGACTTCCATGTGCGTGCTATCGGTCGAAGTGAGACTCTCGACCGTTATCATCGACTGTCGATTGAGCGATGCTCGTAGATCGTCTCCTGGCTTTTCTGTTGTGGATGGAGCAGGGGATAGCGTGGTTTGGATCGTGAAGATTTTTCGTCGAGATTTCGGTTTTTCTTCGTCGGAGGTTGAATCTTCGTCGTGATGTGATTGATCACCATCATCCGTTGGGGGAGAGCCTTCTTCCTTCTTCTCGCTGGATTTCTTCTTTTTTCCTTGCTCTTACTCCAACTCTTATTGTTTTTGGTCGTCTTGGACTTTGGTGGTTCGACCTTTGGACGGCCATCGGTAGCTATGAGCCATGCTTCATAGAGATGCCGGCATTCTTTGATATCGTGACCCTTCATGTCGTGGTACTCACAGAACTTGTTTTTGTCAAATGAGCTCTTGGGATTGGCAGAAACGACCTGTCGAGACTGCTGTGTTTTATCTTCTGTGTCTCGTTCCCACACGTTCCACTTGGGGTCACGTACTGCGGTGGTTGCGGCGAGCGATCGTCATCTGCGACAGTGAAGACGGATCCGTTCTTTTGTAAGGAGCATGCTGTCGCGGTTCCTTAGCGTCGGGCTTTGGCCACCGTCGACTTTTGGGCCTGTTGCTTCGCATTGAAAGCTCTTCTATCTTCGTCCATCCGAATGAAGTTCTTGGAGTTGTGGAGAGCGCTTCAATGGTGATCGTTGGATTCGCGTAGCTAATCGCTGAACTTGAGTTAATCAGTGCGTTGACCAGGCGTCAACGGTGGTGTGGTCGAGCACGGGACCTTGGACAGGACTTGCTTGAATCTCTCCATAAAGTCATTAATGCTTTCGGTCGAAGATGGAAAGCTTCCACAGTCGGCCATGGAAGTTCCTTGACGAGACCACATGATGAAATTTTGAGAAAAGATGCGGACAGGTCGTGAAAAATTTCAAGATGGGAAAACCAACTTAGAGCAGGTCCAGAGAGGCGCTCGACGAAGAGCTGACAGAGACTTGCATCCCTTTCTTCGTCTGAGAAGTTGTTTCGACCCATGGCAATATTGAAGGCGGTCATGTGATCGGTCGGATCGCTGACGCCCATGTATGGAGGGATACGAAGCTTCTCTGCCTGCTTAATCTTGACTTTCGTTATTTTCTCGGCAAAAGGGTTCTGTTGCGTGGAAGCGATAACACGCTCGATCTCCGGAGCGGAGGTCTTAACATGGTGGATCTTTGAATGGATGTCTCGCAGGGAAAGTTTCAGATCTGCGATCTGGCGACTGGTTGAAGAGGTCGAGCCATCGGTCGCCTGTGCTCCGTTTGTCTGCTGGTTCGCGTCGCCTCCAGTAGTGGCGAACAGTCTTTGTCTTGCGGTTTCAGATCTGTCGTGCTCGCCGTCTAGGGTGCCGAGAGCGGCGGCGAGGGCGGCCAGACGCTCGTTCGTGGCCCTGTTAGTTTCTTCTAGTTGAATGAAGCGTGCCATGATGGCTTGCAGCATCTCAGGAACGGACGGACCGCGGCATCGGAGGCGTAGCGAAATGACGGTCGCCGTCAGCGGGTATGTCGTCGGGAATCATACTGACGTTGTCAACGTTACTCTGTAAGGCCCCACGGTGGCGCCAAATGTTGAATACGAGTTTGGTTGATCGAATGATCATATGCAAGTGCCTAGGGTTTTGGGAGCTCGATAGCTAGTGTGGTCGTCGTGTGGGCTGCTATCTATGATTGTGACTGCTCATTATTCTTTGGGCTTCCATACTGGGAATCTACGAGCTCGTATGGATTATCATCTCGCTTAGAGAATGTCTCAAAGTTTGGTACTGCAATGATCGGGGTTGACATGGGACCTTGTGAAATTTTATGATCTCGTAAGATCGAGTGTGACGTCGGGTCCCATCGGATCTAATGGTTAGATCGTTTGTCTTCTTTGTCTAGTTAATGGGATGGAAGCGATCTGCTACTCTTGGTTTCATCGTTGTGGATCAAGTCTGTTGCAGCTGGATCTGATCTTTTATCAATCGTGTTAAGTCGGGGTGATGATTTCATCGGTCTTGAGAGAGACATCTGTTTTTTCATCTCGAGCGAGTCATTGTCTTTATCGATCTCGAGCTACAAGTCGGCTGCGTCTTCATCGGTGCTGAGCGAGATGCCGGTTTCATCGGTCTCAAGCGAGACTGTTGCCCTTCATCGGTCTTGGATAAGACGTTGTGTTCGTGTGAATGGCAATATCGAAGGGCTTGTACTCGATCATTGCGATCTTGTTCTAGCAGAGATACCGTATGAAGGAGAACACATGTCTTTGTTCATCATCACGATTAAAGTTTGATCGTGGTAAATTAGGAAACTCGCTCTAATTAGCGCAGATGTGTTTCTTTCGTGAGATAAGGGTAAAGAATTACAATTCTCTCTGTCTTTCTTGTTGAACAGTGAAACGGTGGAAGAATTGTTTAAACATCATGTCATTTAGTGGTTCGATGACATGACATGGAGATCTAATAGTCCTTTTCTCTCTAATTGCCCTGCTCCTCGTTCAATTATCAGGTGATGGTAATCCGTGTATCATGAACTGGTAGAAAGATATTTCTTTTTCTGATTACCTCTGTCGTCCTTTACTAAAGGTCAAGCTTGGTGTTCATAGGTTCATAGGTTCTTGTAGAGCTGGTGATGAAAGCGATCTCTTTCTTGTTTTACTCATGAGCTTTTTGGTTTGTTTACTATTATAAAAAAATAATATTTTTTCTGTTGGTAGTTGTGGTTCTCCAGTTTGTGAGCTCTCGATCATGGAGGTTGAGTGGGTAGTAACCTTAGTTCGAGTCTCCTATGGTTCAATATATAGTCATGTCGAGTGAGACGTCGACATTGGTCTGGATGAAACGTCGAGTTCGTCGGTTCTCATCTCGAAGTCAGGTTTGTCGGTTCTCATGAGAAGTTTGGTTCGTTTATGAGCAAATCAGTTAAAGAACTTTGGTTAGCTGCATACGGTCTTGAATCAGATTTCGTGTGAAGAATTCACATTCTTTGCTAAACAAGGAGTCGTATCAAGGTGACAGAAGAAAAATAAAGAGCGATCTCTTCTTTGGCTCGTGTCCGTCTCCATCATGAGGTGACCATCTTTTTTCCTTTTATAAAATAATGGTGGGAACACGGCCTCGTACTCTCCTTGAGCTATGACAGGATTACGTCGGTGGCGGTGGCGCTTATTATGTCAACGCCAAATAGGAAAAGTCATCGAGAAGGTTGGACTAGAAAGAGAATCTCTCTTTGATCTTTGGTCTTCGTAGGGGGGCTTTGTTTAATTCTTAACCTCCTTTTGTTGAAAAAATCTTTTGTCTCTTTTCGTTGTATGTATCTCTTGATGCAAGGATGGCATATCTGCAAAAATAATAAGAGATACAGTGATTCTGCTCCTTCCGAGCTCGTCCTCGTCCTTGTGGATAAGTCCTCCTTTGACTCATTATTTCTTTATCATTTTACCAGATATGCGGAGGATAATCCTCAGGTCTTTGAAATTAAGATCTTAATTATGGGCTTTCGTTATTGTCCTCGTTTCTGCCTTGACTAGCCTGGCGCCTCAACTCGGGTTGGTAATAACCGTTTTCTTATTCCTTTGATGGGATGTTGTCCCCCCAGTTCTTCAAGTGAGGTGACGAGGTTGTAGAACGGAGAAGCTTTTTAACATGACTCCGAGCTGACTTTTGTTTAATGAAAAGCTTTCCGCTTTGGTCCCGAACAGGATTTTGGCCTCATCGGTCTTGAATGAGACGTCGAGCTCGTCGGTTCTCGCCTCGAACGAGAAGTCGGGTTTGTAGATTATGAATAAATAACGAGTCCAATACCTCGAGCTGTCTATATTTGATCGCACTAGATCACATAATGATCGAGAGAAAGAATGAACTCTCGTTGTTTAGCAAACGGTGGAGACATCATGACAGGAAGCATCAACGTATATTCTTTCAACTTTGCTGTTTCACGTCTTCTTTTCATAATAATGAAAAGATATACGGCATTCAAGGATTCTAAGAGCTCGTGCTCTCCTTTTTGTGGAGCCGTTTTGCTCTCGGTCTTGATGCATCAGTTTCATCGTCTCGAGCGAGACGTTGGCAGCATCTTCTCAAGTAGATGTCGGCTTCGTTGGTTTTCGATTGAGACGTCGGGTTCATTGGTCTCGAACGAGATGTCCTTTATAGACAGTAATGACGAGTCGGTAGAACTTAGTTGGCTAAAGACGATCCCGTAAACTTTGTGTTGTAGATCTACGCTCTTCATTACGTGTAGAAAAACATCAAAGTAATGAGGGGAAAGTGATGGGCTTCATAACTCCGTTGAGAAATTTTCATGGACGAAGGAGTCTCGTATTCGCCTTGTGGCGAGCTGACTCCAGGTAGAATGCGTTGATATTTTCATGGACGTGGTTACTTGGTGAGACTATGAGATCCTTCCTTCAGTGCGCGAGTCTCTCCTATTCGAGGATGGGATGCGTTTCATGTGGTCGTTCAAGCCGTTGACAACTCTTAGCGGCTGATCCTAGTACGAAGACGTGTCCAATATAAAGCCTCCTCCTTGTTCCACCAATCACATGGTGGAGTAAATTATGTCCTTCTAATAACAGAAACATATTTTTGGTCCTCTTTCTTCCTGGGAGAGAGGTCTTTTTCTTGATCACATACGTGTGTTGTTCTTTTGTGTATGATGAGCTTTTTATTTTTAAGTCAAACGTTGATACGTATTGACGTCCTCTCTTATCTCTAAGTCTCTATCTTGAGGACTTGGTGAGTTGTGTTCGTAGAGGAAGGACGTCGTTTTGATCAGATACATGACTGTAGTTGATTTTGTAAAACCACGATAAGAATCGTGTGGTTTTGGTCTTCTTAAATCACGAGCTCTCCACCTCGGGATGTTGTTTACAGAGTCGTGGCACGTGGATTTGATATTAAGGTTATCTTCGATCTCCTTGTTGAACAAGTCACGAAGTGGATGAATTATCTAATCATTATGTTGACTTAATGATCCAATAACATAGCGATGGAATATGATGACTTTGTTGTCCTTTCTGTCGCAGAGTGGAAATAGTCTTCTCAAAGCGGGGTCCTTTTCTTATTCTTTTCAAGGTGGAAGAGAATTCTTATTATCTTGAAACAATATGTTTCTGTTTATATTTGTCTCAGTCCTCCAGCGAGAGGTTTTATTTATCTGTTTTTGCGGATGAAGAATTCTGGTCTGGCCCATTATCGACCGTATCTAACTTGTGAAGCAATGATGAGCATATTAGCCGTCTTTAAGAACTCGTGTTCCTCTTCTTCAGAAGGTAAAGAGCTCTGGTTTCTCGACGTCCTCTCGATAAACATATAGAGACCTTGAGAATCTGGTGTACTTAGGGGGTTACCAGAACTTATCGTCGATCTGCTACGATTTGAGGGCATTGTCGGTGAGTCCGATGAGAAGAGTTACTTCTATCGGTAATTGAGATTTGATTTGTCTGAGGTCGGAATCGAATCCCATGTTTCGTTTTTCTTTTATCTAGTAAGATCAACGCCATTGTGGCGTGATGGCTCGTTTGTTCGGTATCAGATACCTATGAGATAGATCCATTTTCATGCTTACAATCCTTAGATCGGGTTCCTAGCAAGGATGTTTTTCGTTTCTCTTCCCCATAGATGGCGCCAAAATGTAGATCCTAAAATCTACACTAAGTATTTGATAGTGTTTGAGATGTAAACTGGGAAAGAAAAAGGATGTGGACAACGATATCCTCATAACACAACGATGTGGTCAGGTATGAGTTGACCAAAATGGACTATATTCAAAAGATCGAATATCATAGAGATATCGGGAAAAAGAAGGTCGTGACTGAACTCGGGATCGAGCTGCCTACGTACCCGTCATGAGATCAAGTCTAAACGTAGTTCGATTATAGTCATCTCGAAAGAGATGTCGGTTTCATCGGTCTCGAGCAAGACGTCAGGTTCATCGGTCTCGAGTAAGATACCAGCTTCATCGGTCTCGGGACATCATTTATGGGTGAGAATAAGGAGTTAGGATCCTCGTATCGGCTAATCACGATCTCACAAGATAAGGTTTCGTGTGACGAGCAATTGTTCATGATCGAAAACGGAAGCAAACATGATCTGGAAGAGTAGCATGTCTCCGGATCGATGTTGTTGTTCGGGTCGAATTGAACATAAAGGAATAACTTTTTTCTTTGAAAAGTGGAGACGTCGTCTACGAGCTTAGCGAGCTCTCGTTTCCTCCTTTCCATCAAGTGGTCTCTTTGACTCTTGTGACCAAGAGAATATTTAATGGTTTCTTATCTGGTTTTCTTCGTGAGAGAGCCCCCCTTTACCAGATTAATGACTTTGTCTTTTATAGAAGCAATTAGTCTCCGCCAAGTCTGTAAGTTGGTTGCACATGCTTCCTAATATTCAGTCTTTGACCTATTCCTATGTCCACGTGAGTCCGAGATATGGGGAGATCGATAACCAACTTTTGACTTCGTCTTTGACGTTTAATATGACATGAAACTTGGTGATGAATTAGTGCCCAACAATAATCTTTATAATTATCATGAGAGTGATTTGGTACAAATCATGGTCCAACAGAAATGGGTTGTGAGTAGACAACATCTGTTTCTGTCTCTAGTATGTTTCGAGCGATCCAATATCCTAACTTAACCGTATGTTGACCACTCGTCGTATAGGTCCAGCAGTAGCTATCTCGGTATGTTGTTCAGCTTATGGCCGGGCTCCGTATTAGTGGGATATCCTCTGGATGTACAAAACTCTCAAACATTTCCACATCTCATTCCTTCGACTCAGCGCTAATGAAGTTGCTAAATGCCATTCAAGGATGAGCCATCGGGACTCTGGGCCTAGCTGGCCTATCATGTGTAGTCGGGACCCAATGATTCTCCTAAGCTCTAGCCTCGTAACCTGAAAGGATATTATGCTTAATTTCTATCAATAATAAGGGCCTTTCCGCTGTAAGGCTTGTTCAAACATATGAAGGAGTATTTTCAGGACTCAGTCACAATTGCGAGGTAAGCCGATAATATTTTCCACGCATCAACTTTGCTAAGAGAGACTCTGGATACTGAGTTAATCGGAATAACTGTTTTCCCAAAAGAGCTAGATTGAACTCAAGAATCATACAGAATATTAGTCCACCCTCATCTCTTAGTACGCATAGCTTTTCAATTTAGCCCAATGAAGTCCTTTTTTGGCAGGTTCGAGCTCTACAAGAAGCGTGCAGTGGCACTAGCTAATTTTCACAGATATCTAAAGGAAGCAAAAAACTGGAGATAGCATAGGTTGGAAGCGCAAATGCAACTGAATCTATGAGAATCTTCTTTTCGCCCTTTGACAACCATCTAGACGACCATCCATTTACTATATCTTGAAGCTTATCCTTTAAGAAAGAAAAAAGTTTGCATTTGGATCCACTAATATCTTTTGGTATTCCCAAGTCGGAACCCATACCCTTGTCGTTTTGAATTCCTAGGACTCCTTTGATGGTTTTCTTTACGTTTCTTGGGACTCTCTTACCAAAGAGTATAGAGGACTTATCGAACTTGATACACTGTCCCCTCTTTTGCATGACCGCCAGAATAAAATTTCATTCCATTATGTGATAAGCGTTGTTCAAATATGCTTTATTGACATCCTCTTAATCCTACCTCCTGCCTTAGTTCTTAAGGCATGTAACATTTTATAAGAAATGATTAAATTATCAGTAATTTATCTTGTAGCTCACATTGCACAGGCCAATCAAACGAAATTGCACCAACTCAGTAAGGTTTCTCCTTCTTGGGAATGAGACGAATGCAAACATGGAGCCATAATTCCTTCAAAAATTAAATCGTTAACCATACGGGTTAAATCATTCTCACTATATCCCAGAACTTTTGATAGAGTAGATCAATCATCTCATTTGGTCCTGGCGCTTTCTGGGATGCATCACATAGAGGGCTAGTTTGACTTACCATTCTGTACCATGTGCCGTAAGTCTCTCATGGTTTGAACCAGTTATGGTAGTAGATATATTTGATAGAGCTTCATTATTTTCCTCTGGATTTGATGATGCAAAGAGGCTCCTAAAATAACTAGTAGCAATGGTTACAAGTCCTTCTTCATTCGCTATTATATTTCATGCATTGTCTCATAGCTGCGTTATCCTTTTTTTCGTCTCTGCTTTGTTTCTTCATTTGCAACAGAACGATCAAGACAACATCTGACAGTCGTCCTTCCTCGTTTCCCAACCCATGACATCATATTTCTGGTGCATAATATTCCGCTTTCAACAATCATCCAACATCTTTTTGAAAGGTAAGAACGAGATACCAGACGTCGTCGACCTCATTCTTTTTCATTATGGTCCATAATTTCGTTAAAGAATTCAATCATGAACCATGGCCTAGATCGTGTGGTGAAAAAACACGTAAGACATTCCCAAAAATGATCTATTCGCTCTAAGACAGGTTTCCGTAAACAGACAGTCATAAAGACTTAAACTCCATCAATCATTATATTATTTGAAAATAGAAACTAATAAAGAGTAGTGTAAGTTCTCTGCTCTGGCAAAATGGTTCAACGGTAAATAAATGATCATAACCCAAATCAAGTTAGATGTTTTGCAGGATTGATTTTTTATTTTTTTGTTTCAGATAAGAAAATTACTCATGTATGATGTTTCTGATACATCTCTTGTAACTGCAGAGCTGTGAGATCATTCTTAATTCCTCGATAATTCCAACTAAGAATTTTATATAAGAATATTATACGAATTGATGGGTTCTAAACACCTATTATAGAATCACAAGAAGTTTTAATAAGAAATCCTTCTCTTATTCAATATCAAAGCTCAAACACAAAGCTCTCAATCACAAATCACAAAATCATAAGTTATGCCACGCATTGACATCTTCTTATATAGTAATCATAGTTTCCAAAAAACTTATTAGGTTTAACATAAATCAATATTTCCTAATCTTTATAGATTTCCATAACACTCTAGGATTAGGTAACTTCATTATTAAGTTAAGTTACACAAGCTCATCCCTGCATCTTCGAGTATCCGTAGAGCATACCTGTCTTGCTTAAGCAAAATTCCCTTTTCATGTTGAACGACCTCTATTCCCAAATAGTATGTTAGCTTTCCGAGGTCGCTCATCTCGAATTTGGACGCCATCTTTTGCTTAAACTCAAGTATAGCCTTCAAAGAGGACTCTGTAACGAGCAAATCATCCACATAAACCACCACAAGAAGAACTTCATTACTTTCTTCCTTCCGGTAGAGTGAAGGCTCTTTTGAGCAGCGTTGAAACCTTAAACCTCGCAAGATCGTATTAAGCTTCACGTTCCAGGCTCTTGGTGCTTGACGTAAGCCATAAAGAGCCTTCTTAAGCTTATAAACTTTATGCTCTTCTTCAGCGACGACAAAACCCTAAGGTTGAGTAACATAGACGTCTTCCTTTAGTTCACCATGAAGAAAGGCTGTCTTGAGGTCAAGGTGGTGTATCTCCCATCCGTGTGATCCCGCTAACGCAATGATCAATCTGATTGTCTCAATACGAGCCACCGGGGCGAAAACTTCATCATAGTCTACGCCATGCCGTTGAACGTATCCCTTAGCCACCAATCTTGCTTTGTATTTGCTGATAGTACCATCGGCATTGTGTTTTATTTTGAACACCCACTTGAGTCCAATTGGTTTTATACCTGTAGGAAGCTCAACAAGATCCCAGGTGTCATTCTTCTCTATCGAGAAGATTTCATCCTTACAAGCATCAATCCACACTTTCAGTTCTTTAGCCTCAGCAAAACTCCAGGGTTCGTCGTTTATAATCATCTGTAGACGCTCACCCTCGACTTCTGCTATTAATATGTAATCATCGAGATAGGAGGGCTTATGGGTTGTTCTTGTTGATCGTCTCGGAGGTGGTGGAAAGTTATCATCGTCATTGTCACCATCATCATCTCCGTCGGAGCTTTCATTGTTACCAGTGGCGCCAACGTGTTCTGTTTCTTCATCATGCTCTGTTTCTTCATCGTGCTCTGTTTCTTCATCGTGCTCTGTTTCTTCTTGGCCACTGTTACACACGCGTCTGAGACTCAACTCGTGGTCTCTTGTATCGAGTTCCTCAATATAAGTGTTTTCATTCCAACTCCACGACATTCCTTCTTCAAACATAACATCCCTACTCACGACAATTTTCCTGCTTATAGGGTCAACTAGCCGATAGGCTTTTGATCCTGGTTCTGTTCCGAGATGAACCAGAGCTCTAGATCTATCATCAAGTTTCTTTCTTCCAGCCGACTCGGTCCTTGCGTAGCATACACATCCAAATACCTTTAGGTGAGAGAGGTTTGGCTTTCTTCCCTTCATGGCTTCGTATGGAGTCTTGTCGAGCAAAGACCTCGTTGTTATTCTATTAATCAAGTAAGTAGCATGCCTTACCGTTGATAGCTTGCATATTTACATGTTTTTAGCATCCATATCTTATGCATTATGATCATATAAGTTAGGCATTAGGCATGTTTAGGTCCATTTTGCATTCATTTGTCCTTATCAGGTGTTGGAGTATGCTTTGGTGTGATTTGAGGTGTTTGGAAGACTTATGGCCCAAAAAGAGATGAAGTATCATGTTTGGCCATGAAAAGAGAAGTCAATCCATGATCTGTTCAAGACAGAGATGAGCATGGACAGAGGTCTTAGAGATGTCTCCTGCTGCTAAGATTTTGTGGAGACACAGAAAATTGAGTTAGCTTTCCAATGGAAGTGGTTTCAAGTCATTTGAACCTGGATTGGAGAAGTTATGATCAATTCACTTGAAGCATGTCAGGATGGCCGGGTAGAGACGGCCGGGTTCAAGCAGCCGGCCGGGAAAAGAACAGATGGATGGAAGTGGTCCAGTCCGGGGTGACTGAGCCTGGGACAGGTACCCGATCGTTTGACTTGTTCTGGAGGAGACCAGACCGGGTAGACAAGTCCGGCTTGGAGCACCCGGACGGGAAGAGACGGATCAAGGCATCCGGACGGCCGGGGACGAAGAACCGGGGAACAGCACCCGGACGGGCTTGAAAGAGGCCAAGAGCATGCACTGGACCGGGGAACACAGACCGGCTTGATGACCCCGGTCGGGAGAAGCAGAGCATGAGCAGGAAGAGGCTGGCCGGGTAGAAACGTCCGGGTGCAAGCAGCCGGCCGGCTTGGACACGGCCAGAACTGGACGGCCGGGTAACGAGGAACGGGTTGGATGGCTCTGAGTCTCCCCTGACCGAATTTCAAGCTCCATTCCCATTGGTTTAAACCAATTTTGCTTAAGGACTTTTTAGTAATCTTGTTTTATGTTTCTAATGGCTTTCAAGCCACCTATAAATACTCTTGTAATCTCATTAAGAGATCTAACTTCTTTTTCTCTCAAAAACATAATAAGATCTTGAAGAAAGTTTGGATCTTTGATCCTTTTTATCTCATTTCTTTTGTGTTTAATAGATTATCTTCTTCTATAATCATGTTTAGCCTTGAATCATCATTGATTTTGAGGTTTTCCATGGCTATTAGTGAGTAGATTTATCTAGGGTTCATGGGCTAGGGAGACTAAGGGTGATTAAGTGTAGATCCAAGGTGCTTAGTGTAGATCTATCATTTCCTTGTATTGATTTGGTGTTCTTCAAGCTATATTTGAGTTGGCCTCTCAAACATAGAGCTATAGGCATTTCATGCCCGGAAGGTGTTCTATGAAATGCCTGAACCAACTCATCTATGCTTTTAGCTTGCTTTGCCTAAGGGATTAGTTGTCAAAGGAGCTAGGATTGCTATTAGACTCATTCTCCATGTTTGCTTTGATCATTACAGCCAAAGGGATTTGGTGTACTTGGGTGATCATTGCAAAAGAGCATTCATCTAGGGATAGAGCTTGCTTAGTTTTGTTGTCTAGGCATAAGGAATTAGATTGATTGAAAAGTTAGCATCTTGGATTGAATCTTGATCACCCAAAGTCAATTCCCTTGTCCCAAGAACCCCTTGCCTCATTGAGAAAGAAAGTTCAATCTTTTATTGCATTTTTAATATAGTCTTAGTTTCATAATCATCCTCTCATCTTGATTGCACTTAGATTAAGCATGAACTTGCATTCCCTTTGCATTAAAATCTCTTAGAATTGGATTGACATCTTGTATTCTACGACATTTGATTAGGACCTTAGAAAAGTCCTTTCATCAACCGCTTCCCCCCATAGGTGATTTGGCATGTTCATGTGTTTCAGAATGCTTCTAATCATCTCAAATAGAGTTCGGTTTCGTCTCTCCACTACCCCGTTTTGTTGAGGTGAGTACGGTGCCGTCAAGTATCGTTTAATGCCATATTTCTAGCAGTAGGCTTTAAATTCGTTGGAGACGAATTCACCTCCTCTGTCTGTTCTAAGTCTTTTCAGCTTGGTGCGTGTTTCTTGCTCGACAAGAATTTTGAATCGTTTAAATTTCTCGAAAGCTTCACTTTTCTGTTTTAAGAGTACTGTCCACATGTAGCGTGAGTGGTCATCAATTAGAACGAAAATGTATCTGTTGTGGGATGGTGTCGATGGTGTAATAGGTCCACAAAGGTCGGCATGTACAAGTTCGAGGATTTCTGATGCTCGATAGTTAGTGGCCTGCGGGAATGGCTTTCTGGTTTGTTTTCCTCTTAAGCAGGATACACACGTCTCGGTGCTTCGACTCATGGAAGGTAAGCCGACGACAAACTCCTTATTGGCCATCATTTTCATCGTATCTTGGTTAACATGACCTAATCGAGCATGCCATAATTACCTTCTCCATAAGACTCAATCTGCAAACATTGAACAAGATCAACCTCCAAAACTACTTTGTATAGCCGATTCTTTGATCGTGTCGATTTCACCATGAGCAATCCTTGTCGATCATATAAGCTCAGCTGATCATCTTTCATACGCACCTCACATCCAACCTCAGTAGCCTGTCCTAGAGAGATAATGTTACTACGCAGCGCCGGTATGTAGTAAACGTTTCTCAACACTTTCTTCTCTCCAGTTTTGATGATGAACCTAATTGATCCTTGCCCATTATATCAATCTTTGAGTCGTCACCAAAACGTACTTTTCCAGTGACTGTATCGTCAAGTTCGTAGAAAAACACACGGTTACCACTCATGTGGTTACTGGCACCGTTATTAAGATACCATACATTCATCATATCAGTCTCAGTTTCAAAGCTTTTCAGATTCACCTTCCTCTCGTTTAAATAAACTACTTCATGCATCATGAGAGTATCAGCCGCGACAGTATCTTCATCTTTCTTCTCGACAGCTTCATGAAGCTTTAGAACTTTATCGGGACAATCTGTTGCGTAGTGTCCTTGTTTATCACACTTAAAGCTTGTGATATGAGAGATATCTGCACCTCGTCCTTGTCTGTACGCTTCTATTTGCTGTTGGAACGTTCTGCGACCGCGGCCTCTTCCTTTCCAATCTGATCGGCCGCCACGTCCTCGTCCTCAACTATTATTATAAGCTTCAGAACTCGACTCTGCCGCATACATCAGTTTTCCAGTTTCTTCATATGAATCTTCCTCTTCCTCAGCAATTCTTTCCTCATAGGCTTTTAATCTCCCGACAATATCCTCGAAGCTTGTTGTCTTAAGATCAAGCATCTGCTCAAGGGAAGCAACCATATGAACAAACTTCTTTCTTGGCAGACTTTTCAAGAATTTTTTAACCATCTTTGGCTCCTCGATCATCTCTCCCAAGGAAGCAGATTTTTAAGCAATTTCAGATAACTTGCCGGCAAAGGTATCGATTGTCTCTCCATCCTTCATCTTGATCTTATCAAACTCTACCATTAAGGTTTGGAATCTCGCCTCCTTTACTCTCTCAGCTCCAACATGTCTTGATTTTATTGCATCCCAAATTGCATTTGCTGTATCTAAATCGCCAACTTGCGATATTAAAGCTTCCGGAACAGACTGGAACAAAAGTGCAATGGCCAAATTGTTTTTCTTCGTATCTGCAATACCCGGGTCTATTGTCTCCCAAACTTCGCTGACCTTAAGTGCTATCTTCATTCTCATCGCCCAAACGGTGTAGTTTGAAAAGGTTAAAATCGGGTATTTTATGGTGGCTGGTTTTGCATTTTTGTGTAACACGATTTCATTCTTCTCATCGCTCATGGTTGTATTTAGTCTTCAACAAAAATCTTTGTGGGAGCTCTGATACCAAATATAGAATTACAAGAAGTTTTAATAAGAAGTCTTTCTCTTATTCAATATCAAAACTCAAACACAAAGCTCTCAATCACAAATCACAAAACCATAAGTTATGCAACACATTGACATCTTCTTATATAGTAATCATAGTTTCCAAAAAAATTATTAGGTTTAACATAAATCAATATTTTCTAATCTTTATAGATTTCCATAATACTCTAGGATTAGGTAACTTCATTCTTAAGTTACTTCAAGCTTACTCCAACACCTATTTCCCTGATATGGATCACGTTCTGATCAAAACACCATCAATGAACTGTGCGATAGTGATTTTCAAAACTATAAGTAGCTGTTTAGTTATTTCCAAAGTCCATATTATTCACTCTTACCTTATGATGCCATATTCAAATACGGAGAAGAAAATTTTGAATCGAAAAGGCCTAAAAATTAAAATGTCGAGAAGTTGTCTTTAGCAATGTAGTCACCGCCGTAAAACTTCACACATGAAGTCACCATCTCATCGCTATTTATTATTATGATTCATCAAGTGGTGATCCGGATAGCTTAAGAAATCTCCTTAAGCAAGGAAATTGTCCAATGAACATACATAATCTTAAGTGTATGCCTGAAGAGAACTTGAGTCGCCAGTAAAATCTTTAAGCCAAATGACTTGCAGATCATATACGCTCCATTATTTTGTAAACCGACCCTCTGTATCTCAACCGGAAAAGCAGAGCCGTAACCACCAAGGGAAGATGATCACCGGCTGATTTCAACGCAGAAGATGTCCTTGATCAGTAGGAGAACAAAATCTCAAAGGAGATATTGGTCTGATGAAGGCATCAGTGTCTCATTCCATTCGTGACACAAGCTGAACAACCAATGTATGATTGATCCATGGTGAGAACAGAGGTTATCGTGAATGAGAATCTTAAGCTTCGTATAGATGATACGACTCTTCTAGGAAATCCAAATCGCAGATAAGATACGATTGTAAGTTGAGATCTGAGAAACTAAAGTTTTCTCCTTAACAAAACAGATTGCCGTAAACATAGTAGGATCAACAAAGAAAGCGTTGCAGAGGACACCTTAGTAGCTGAAGGTTGCCGTGGTCGATCACCAAGTGATGATCGGACCAGAAGGAGATTAAACAATCAATGGAAAAATAGTCAAGTTAAATAGAAATAATATTATAAGAATATACTGAAGGTAAAATGTTGATAATAATGGAAAAACAGATGCACACCACCTACAAAGGAGTATTTCATTCTACCTTAGCAATCCATCACATTTAGAAATGAATTAGAATCGTGTTAGGGTCAAAATCGGTTACGACGAAACCAACGTCAGAAACTTCCCGGGAAATGTCCTCTTTGAAAAAGAAAGATAAAAAGGAGAAAAGCGGGAAAACCTAAATCGAATTTCGTATCAATTCCAAAAAAGATTCGTACAATAAGTCCTCGAAAAAGATTACTCGAGGCCTCGAACAAACAAATCCCAAACAACAAAGCGACTATAAGGCTCTATCGTCTAACTCGCCAGTTCGGGGAGTTGGACCCGTCCAGCTCGCCGAACGGGCGAGTTGGACCGAATGCACCATCCAACTCTTCCGTTTGGCGAGTTGGACCGAACAAACTGTCCAATTCGCTGGTTCAGCGAGTTGGACCCGTTCGGCGAGTTGGACCGAGCAAGCAGTTCAACTTGCCCGTTCGGCGAGTTAGATCAACTAATCTATCTTCATCCCTTTCTCGTTGCTCCCTCCTTCGAGGCCGGATCGAACTTGCTCTTGTTTCATCTCGATCATAGTCACCATTGGAACTTTACGATTTAAAAACTGCAAGAACTCATTTTCTCGTATGAAATTCGAATGGATCGTATAAAACGGCAACGGTTAACTAAACACCTCGAACTGCCTCCACTACACGAGAAATTCAAATTTTCTTCGGTATCGACGTTGTTTCGAAAGCGCTCTTTCACTAAATCGTAAAAACGCTTAAGTTGGAAAACGGTTCGTAAGGGTCCAGGACGCGGCTAAAAGCCCACTCACGGTTTTATACTAAATCGAGCCCAATTGTTATGACAGTTTATCTATTATTCTGCAGGAGAAGATAAATGTTAAGTTCGGAGGATAAATGTGATGTTTCCAATGATAAACGCGAAGATCGAAGGAAAATGGAATATTTCGCGAAGCGATAAACTCGACCAAGGAAGAAAGGGAAAAAGCAAAACGCCTTTAGGAGGAGTATATAAGGACGTCGAGGTAGAAGATGCAGAAAAAAGAAAATTTCTAGTACCAGGAGCAATTAGGCATTTTTTCTATTTTCGAGCTGCGACTCAACAAGGTCTTAGGTTGTTAAAACCAGAAGATCTGCCAACAGCTCTTGCAGCTGTGGCCATACTGGTTGTAACGCTGATTCACGAATTTCGAATAAGATCCTTTGTTCTTTTCTCGATTTTTGTACTTTTTCGTTTGTTTAATTCGTGTTTCTGATTGCTTGACGTGTGTTTTAGCAGATTTCCGGGACCTCTGGGAAATTAGGGTTCTTCCTAACTTTCCTTATTTAACAAAAATCGACGGTACTAATTTCGGGTCCCACAGTTTGGCGCTAGAAGGAGGGGGGGTGGTGGTACGGATCAATCTAACTCACGGCCGGGAACGCTCAATCAGACATGACCACTGACTATCTCACCGATTGACAAACTCGCGACGATGGCAGCATCCGCGAAAACGTTGACAACACTCCAGCAGCGAACGCCTCTGCAGTTAACGCTGTTGCCAACACTGCGGCGCGCGAGGAGATGAAAAAGATGTTCTCCGCCTTCGAGAAGAAGTCGGAAGAACAGGAAAAGCTCACAGGAACTCTCGCGGAACAGGTCAAAACCCTAACAGCGAGAACCCGAGCAGTTCTCTCGCATGGAACCACAAATATTCGCGGGAGAAGACTTGATTTCGGAACTCCACGAGAAAGGCCTGGAAACTCGCAGGGAAACCCAAGCGGGCATAACCCCAACGAAACAACCCCTGTCCCAACTGGAAAGAGTTATGAGAATCCTCCGTTAGCGGAGCATGATACAGAAGAACACGAGGTCGAACATGTCGACCTGGATTCCAGCGATCGTTCTGAGAACTCAGACAAGGACGCTGACGTACATCCAAGAAGAACAATAAGTCGTGCAGTCAAGCAAGACTCGCTGTTCGACAAGCCCATGACCGAAGAGGAAAAAACTGCCTTCTTCGAAGAATAGGCGAAACTGGCCGAGGAGTAGGCCCATATCACTCGCAGCAAATGCCGACGGGGTTGGAAAACCGCTGGCGATGATCTCTAAATTCGCGACCTCCGAAATCGACAAGTCGCTTGAAGAAGCGCGAAAGATGCCTTTCACGGCTTGTATCCCAAGACTAGAGTTTCTGATCCCGGAAAAATTAAGGTACCTACCTACAACGGTACCAGGGACCCTAAGGCGCCCTTGCAAGCCAGCTTCCAGATCACGATGGGGAGAGAAAAGTTCAGGGAAATCGAGAGAGATGCTGGCCACTGTCGCCTCTTCGACGAGAACCTTCAAGGAGCAGCACTCGAATGGTTCTCCTGTCTCAGGCGAAATTCCATCAGAAGTTTCCGCCAGCTAGCTTCGGAGTTCCTCAAAAATACTATATGTTCATAGATCGAGAAACTTCCGATGTCGGCCTTTGGAGCCTAGCTCAGAGGGAAGACGAGTCCCTCTGCGACTTCATAAGCAGATTCAAGATCGTCATGCAGCAGGATTAGCGACAAGGTAGCTATAGACGCGCTCCGCAAAACCCTGTGGTATAAGTCGAAATTCAGAAAATGGATAACCCTCGACAAGCCGCACACGATCCATGACGCGTTCCACAAAGAGACAGACTACATTATCATCGAAGAAGAGATGAAGGTCTTGTCACAAAAACATAAACCCGCAAAGACGTCCTCAAAAGATGCGGCTTCTGACCAGAAGTCAAAAAGGAAAAACCCTCGAAACGACAAGTACGTCCACCACAAGGGAGAAGACCTTCAAGGAGCTCATAACTATGCTATCAACTCTGGGTCATAACAGGGAAGAACTTCCGGAAACACATGGACCCGAAACTCAGGTTACGACGAGAACACATTCTGCGCCTTCCACCAAGTTCGTGTCCACTCGACTATCAACTGCATAAGGTGGCCGAAGAAGGGTTAGCCACATAGCTGCTCGCAGGGGAACTCTCCGAAGTGACCAGCGTGAAAGATCTCATCCGCAATTCCGATCGTCCACCAAAAAGTGACAGAAATCCGCCACCAGAGAACTCTTCCCAAGGGAACCAATCGGAAGTAAAGCGCAGAAGAAGGCAGGACAAAAAGGGCAACGATAATAGTCGGCGTAGAGTATACATGATCATCCGAGCATCGTAGTACTGCAGCGATACCGTGTCGGCCATCAAAGCATATCACCTCAAGACCAAGACGAGCGCAAATTTGCTGACCTCGTCCGCGCCCAGTGACATCCCGAAAGGAGAGATCACTTTCAATGAAGAAGAGGCCGGCGGGATCGACCAGACCCACTGCGATTCTCTCGTGATAAGAGATCTCGAGGTCGCCAGGGTTCTCTTTGATACGTGCTGCACGGTCAACGTCATTTTCCGTGATACTCTCAAGAGGATGAACGTCGAGTTAGGGGAAGTCGTACCATCGCCCCACTAACCAACTTCTCGGGTACGACGTCAATGACTCTCGGATCAATCCAACTTCCCGTTGCGGCAAAAGAAGTCACCAACATCGTCGACTTCGCGGTCGTCGACCACCTGGCCATTTAAATTGTAGTTATTGCTGGGAAAAAATACTCAGGTATTAGATTTCTCCAGACCCAGGGCAGGACACCGGCCTCCAGGTTCCTGCTAGAAACGGTTCCAAGGTCTGACCCCTGCGATAGTTCCTTCCCCCGGGAAAAATAGAAAACTTTCGATAGGAAGAACCTTCCATATTTCTGAAAATGGAAGATTTCCTTTCGTCCAAACCGACCCCCAGCGACCTAAGACGATATATAAAGGGGGCCTAAACCCTAAAGCAAGGGATCGACACCTCGAGACTTAGAGATTAGAGCTAGGCGACTAGAACTAGGGTTTATACAGCAGACATTGTAGTCTCTGCTCAATTCTCTAATAAAAAGTCTCTTTACACTTAAATTCCTGCAATTCTCAACATATTTAACGAATTACCCGGCTTGCCCTTCGTTCCGTAGTACTCAAAAAGATCCTACACAAAAATTCTCTAACAGTTTGGCGCTAGAAGGAGGGGAGTAATCCAAACTACATGACAATGGCGGTGGATGAGCGAGACAAGTTACCGGAATCCACTCCGAGAGTAGCTGAGCTCAAGAGGCAACTAGACAGCCTGAAAAACCAAGTAACCGAGCTATACAAAGCTCGAGAAGACACCGTGGAGAACCCCGAGATTCTCTCAGAAGTTTAAAGTTTGAAATTCAAGCTAGACGAACACTCCAAACGGCTGGAGCAAAGCGCGGAGAAACTCGACCAGCTTGAGGCCGAGAACATTTCTCTCCGAGACGAAAACCAAGCCCTCAACACGGCTTGCAACAAGAAGCATCGATTCCAAACTCGAATCCGGCCTATGCCCACCTTGGAGACACCCAACTCCGGGGAGACGCGACTCACCTGCAAACGACGCTTAACGGAAACGGGTCAAACCGAGAGGAGGCCAGAGATACCCAGATCCATAACTTGGAGGAAAGTGATTACGAGCCAAGCCCGATAAGGAAACGCCCGAGGAAGCAACAGCAACAAGGTCCTCCATGACCTCCTACCTGGAGCAGATGTTCTCCAAAAAATTCGATGCCGTCCAGTCTATGTTAGAGAGACTTCCAGGAGTGGCTCTGTAATGACCCTGTTCAGAAGTAGAAAAGTCAAGACCTTGACCATGAGTTGGTCGAGCCAAGAAGTGGTCATGGTCGAGAAGCGATGGTCGATACGTCTAAACCAAAGGTCGTCAAGAAGCAAAATTTTGAAGACCTGTAAATTGGAGGAGTATCTATCTAGTAAATTCCTATAATTCAAGAAAAAATTATGGTGGTGCCAAAACCCAGTTGGTTCAGGAGGAATCAGGAGTTGGTCGATGATCTACGTTTTTGCGGTAAAGCAAAATCGATAGCACCGGAGAGCGATTTGGTGCATTGGAGTGGCAATGGAGAGCTTCAGAATCATTTTTCCAGAGGGAGTACATTCAGATGAAGCTATTTTGGAGTGGATGACGTGGCAAGGAAAAGTGAAGTGGAGATAACGTGGCGACCTCCCATTTGCCGCAGAAGAGTGATGTGGCAATACAAGTGGCGGATTCTCATTGGCCAAGAGGAGAATTGGCGCCCAAGTTTGCAAGCTTCTAGAAGGGGAGTCTTGGCCTGCAAGGGAGGAAAACTTGGTGATCAAGGTTTGCACATTCATGCATTTAGAGAAACTTGCCATGGAAGTTTTATAGTGGGACAGATGTCCACTTTTCCTTCCATGCATGAATCCACTTGTCCAGCCAGCCTCAGCCCTTCATTCTTATAAATACCAGACCCCTCCCCTTCATTTTCTTGATCCCCAAACCGTGAGTGATCACCTTAGAGAGAGAGAGAGGTGAGTTTAGAGAGAGAAAACAAAAGAAAAGGAGAGTTTTCGGTTTGTTTTATTTAAGCGGGTTTGGGGAGTTAGCTTGGAGGTGTTTGGGTAGTCTTCGTAGTCAGCAACCAAGGTGGGTTCCGAAGACTTGTGATGTGTGTTTATGCATGCAGGTGTGCGCTTAGACCGGAGAGAATGTGTGTAGCATGCATATGTGTTGTGATTTGTGTATTATTGTGTCATGTAGATATTGTTAAGTTTCTGGTGCATAGTGAGTGCATGATTATCTAGATGATATAATACCGTTGAACTGCAAGAGATTGAGAGTGTCTCTCTCTTGGCGGGTGTGTCGTTGCATGCATTATAGTTGATAAGTGCATGTAGTTTAGATGCTGTTTATGTGTTGCATGGAGGTTTGAGGTTCAGCTCCCTCATGCTTATTTGAGTTGTGAGCATCTAGACTAGTAATTGTGTTTTGCGTGAGAGGTGCGCTTAGTCCGGATGCGTGTGCATGTTAGTTAGAGGAGGAGCTTGATGTCTTGCATATTTTCATTGTTTTAGCTTTACATTTTTTGCATTTTATCCCTTCTAGATTAGGCATTAGGCATATTTAGGTTCATTTTGCATTCATAAGTCTTTATCAGGTCTTGGAGTGTACTTTGGAGAATTTGAAGGTATTTGGGGGTACTTTGTTACAAAAAGGAAGTGCGAAAGATGGACATGGACGATGGCCATAAAGAAGTCTTTCTGTGCTAAGATTTGGTGGAACATGACATTTTGAGTTAGCTTTCCATTGGGAGTGGTTTCAAGCCATTTGAAGCCATATTGGAGGAGTTATGATTATTTGAGTGAAGGCATGTCAGTACACCCGGGTCAGCACACTCGGCTTGACCAGCCCGCACGGAACGAAGGGATGATGCTGGATGATGCAGCACCCGGACGGACGTACGCGGCCTCGATAACCCGCACGGCCTGACCGCCAGAACAGACAGCACGTACGCGGCTTGGAGAACCCGGATGAAGCTACCCGCGTACGATCACCAACCCACCAGACGTCCACACCCGACTGGATGCCACCCGCATGCGAGCCTACCCGAGCGTCCACACCCGACTGGACGCAACCCGCGTGCGAGCCTACTCGAGCGTCCACACCCGAGGAAGACGACCCGCACGTCCCGACGATGGAGAACGCCCAGGATCAGGACGCGGCCGATCACACCCGACCTCCTTCGCCCGCGTACCACTCCACTCGACCCCAGTACACTCGAGCAGGACGACACCCGGCCTTGGCACACGCGGCCTGAAGCGCCCACACGGCCTGCACACCCGACTTGGAGGACGCGGCCTGAAGCACCCGCATGGCCTGCACACCCGACTGAAGGACGCGACCTGAAGCACCCGCACGGCCTGCACACCCGACTGGAAGGACGCGGCCTGAAGCACCCGCACGGCCTGCTTGCTGCTGGACACGGACAGTACGAGGCTTAGAGCACCCGGGGAGGACAACCCGAGCAGTCGGACAAGCCGGACGAGCATCCTCATACGCGTGTGGTCATACCCGACCTGGTGGAAACCTGTCCGACCAGGGTATCCGAGTTTCTTCCTTTTGGAGCATTTTGATTGGCCTAGATCATTAATCTTCTAAGGGCTTTTTAGTCATTTTACTTCTATGTGTTTAGGGCTTTTAAGCCTACTATAAATACTTTTATTATCCCAAGTTTGGGACTCATGTTATTTATTATCTAAGAACACAAACCTTTGAGTAAAGCTTCATCTTTGATTTATTATCTCATCTCATCTTGTGTTCTTGATTGTTTATTTTTCATCTCCTTTCTTTCTCTATATGTTTAAGCTTGAATCTATCATGGGTTTAAGAGTAAGCATGTGGATTAGTGAGTAGATCCATCTAAGATCCATGGGTTAGGGTGATTGAGAGTGATTAAGTGTAGATCCAAGGTGTTTAGGGTTAGATCTATCATTTCCTTGCATTGATTTGGTGTTCTTAAAGCTATATTTGAGTTGGCCTCTCAAAGATAGAGTCATAGGCATTTCATGCCCGAAAGGTGTTCTATGAAATGCCTGAACCAACTCATCTATGCTTTTAGCTTGCTTTGCCTAAGAGATTAGTTGTCAAAGAAGCTAAGATTGCTATTAGACTCGTTCTCCATGTTTGCTTTGATCATTACAGCCAAAGAGATTTGGTGTACTTGGGTGATCATTGCAAAGAGCATCCATCTAGAGATAAAGCTTGCTTAGTTTTGTTGTCTAGGCATAAGGAATTAGATTGATTGATAAAGTTAGCATCTTGGATTGAATCTTAATCATTTGATATCAAGTCCCTACACCCTTGGGTCTCATTCTCCTCATAAGAAAGAAAGTTTTACTTTTTGTTGCATTTTGCTTATTATCTTAGTTTAATCATCATCCCTTTAATGATTGCATTTAGATTAAGCATAGACTTGCATTCCCTCTGTTTCATGGTCACTTAGGACTGGTTCGACAATCTTATATACTACATCATTTGATTAAGACCTTAGAAAAGTCCTTTCATCAGAGCTCCCTCATGCTTGTGTGTGTGTTGACGCAACGTGACTAGTGTACTTGGACCCTGGGGTTAGATCGGGGGATGGAGCTGATTCTCCAGTGGTAGGGATGGACTTCTCTCCACAGCTTGTCAAGTGAAGTGGGTAGCGCCATGGACGGCTGCTGGAGCTGCTCGGGTTGTATTGGTAGTTAGCCGATCCCCGAAGATGATGTGGAAGCTAACAACTTTGAGATCAAGTCAGGCTTGTTGAGTGTGATTGAGAACAACAAGTACCATGGCTTGGCTGTAGAAGACCCATTTGATCACTTGGACAAGTTTGATAGCTATTGTGGCTTGTCCAAGACCAATGGTGTGTCAGAAGATGCCTTCAAGCTCAAGTTGTTTCCATTCTCTCTAGGAGACAAGGCACGCCAATGGGAGAAATCTCTACCTAGTGATTCCATTACTACTTGGGATGATTGTAAGAAGACCTTCTTGGAGAAATTCTTCTCCACATCAAGGACAGCCAAGCTGAGGAATGAGATCTCTAGTTTCCAGCAGAAGAACTTGGAAAGCTTTAGTGAAGCAATGGAAAGGTTCAAAGGGTATCAAGCTAAGTTCCCACACCATGGCTTCTCCAAGGAGAGTTTGCTGAGCACATTCTATAGAGGTGCCCTTCCTGAGTTTAGAGAAAGATTGGATACAGCAAGCAATGGTTTCTTCCTGGGCAGGCCTGAAGAAGATGCTGAGGAGCTGGTGGACAACATGGTGAAGAGTGATTCAGTTTACAGTGGAGAACATGACAGAGCTGATAGAACAACCAGAGTTGATGACAACCAGACCAAAAAGGAAATCAAATCCTTGCAAGAGAAGATAGACTTGCTGATTGCTAACCAAGCCAAACAGGAGCAGATCCACTTTGTGGGTGGTCCAAGTCAGGAAACTCCTCCTAAGGTGAACGAAGTTGAAGGGTTAGAAGGGCAAGAAGAGCTTTGCTTCATCAACAACAATGGTTCTTGGTACATGAAGGAGCCTAACTTTCAGTACAACAACTGTTGTGATCCTGGTTGAGATGATCACGTCCCTGATGCTCTCCAATGGTTGTGATGGTGCAAATAAGCAGTGGGTTGAGTGATACTTCTAAGAGTTGCGGAAAGAGCTCTCAGACTATCAGATTTGCCTGCAATGTAAGGATCGAAAATCCAAAGTACACTAGACAAGCTTTGATCAAACAAGATTCAGAGAATGCTTTGAAAAGAAAAGAGTTTGATGATTTTATTGAGGGATTTTCGTCCATAATATATAGAGAAGAAGACTGTACATGCACAGCTTCTTGGAAACACACAAAACAATTAAAACTAAGGCTCCCTTGAAAACATAAACAAAGACCAAGTTTTGAATTTGAAAATAGGCTCCTTCCTTGCTTCCTGGACGAAATTGAAGATAGAAATGGGCCTAGTTTGGCTTAGTTTCATCAAGAGGCTTTTGTATAAGTGCTGTGTCCAAGCCTCATTAAAGACCTTGTTTGGAAAGCCCATTGGGACAAAACCAAACCAAGGAAAAGAGTGCAAGTCACAACACCTCTCTTGATGAAAGATCTAGGTGGCTTGAATCACAATTAGTGTGGCTGGATAAACACACTCTAGTCTGCCATGGATAATGTGTAGAAGTTGATGAAGAGCTTGCTGGAGTTTTGCTTGTCTGGCTCTAGTCTTTGGACCAAGTGGTACAATTAAATCCTTGTTCCTTATTTCCTTCAGTTTACGCTGCTCCATGGTTCCTTCTTTATCCTCGTCTGACCATCTGGACTTGACCGTAGCAGCATTGTCATCTGGCTCGATCAGGATCACATCATCCTCTCCCACTTGAGAAGGATTTGACCTCAAATCCGTTTCTTCTTGCAAGCCTCTCTGATAGGCATTGTTGCTGATTGGTTCTGTTATGTAGAAGGGACTGATCCATTTGACTCTACTTACTCCTGATGCATTCCTCAAACCTGATACATTGAAATAAAACAAGTTAGCACATGTGAAATCATCATAAAGTAAGAGTCTTATCCCAAATTTGTGTTTTCTCGGTTTTGGCTTGTATGTTGTTGCGTCTAGAGGTGCTTCTTTGATGAGGATGAAGCAAGTGACTTCATGATGTGTCTCTTTGTTCAGATCAGGTGGCTTGAATCGCTTGTCTTCCTCACGCTTGTTCCTTCTCTTTGTATGCTTCAAAGCTTCTTTATAATCTGCATATGGCTCATTTGACAAAAACAAGTGCATCATATCTGTGTAATCCGTGACAAAAGGATCATTAAAAACACTGTTACTTACCTTAGATTGCTCACCTGGCCGCCATAGATAGGTTTGAGATGTTCTAAACTCAGAAAAATTCAAACAAAGCAAGGACAGAATCACCCGATTTGTAGAACCCATAACTCTTTCACCTGAGACGCTTTGGACATGATTCCAATTCGACGTGAGACCCTGATTAGTTAAGTTTCCATTGCAGTCGAGTTTGTGGCTTAATTCCCTTTGGCTGCTGAGATATGATCCTCGGACTGCTCCTATGTCAAGGCTGGCGGCTAGACAGTTTGATTGTTGCATCTCCAACTTAGCCAAGGACTAATCATTGCTAGTTTGATCATTATATCCCTTCCTTTCACCTGTACCTTTCTCAGCTTGTTTTGGACAAGTCAATTGAGTTATCATGTCAAAGAAAGTATTGTAGACCAGAATGTCTCCAAAGCACAAAACAGTATGATTCCTCCATCTATTATGCATATCAAAGAAAATATTGCAGACCCAAATGTCATCAAGAATCAAGTTCACACATTCAGAATCAGTGATCTTTAGTTTCAATTGTGCAGCAGGTTTATCAAAGAAAGTGTTATACACTAGAATATCATCAAAGAACAATCCTATACGTTTAGAATCAATTTCAGCACACAAACAATCAATCTCGAACTCAGAGATATTTGCAGACTTCTCAATTTCAAACCTAGTATCAAAATGTTGCAATTTTGTTCATGCAGCTTCCTAGGTTCTTTAAAGACATAAGCAGAAGCAAAAGAATTATCAATGTTCACTTCATGCACATGGAAGCTCATAACAAAACTTCTTTCTTCAGATCTAGCAAATGAATCACAAGGTTTAAAACAGAAATCAGAGTGTTTCAAATCAAGCTCTAAAACCTTTTCATAGTGACTAAAACTTTTGCTATGTTTCAGAAAATGATCAAGACTCAAAACATGACCAGAAATGTGGTTATTATCAGTTTGAAAACGTTTTTGATCAAAGAGAATTTCTGGTTTAATTTCTTTAAAAGATTTAAACATGTTATCAAAACAAATTTTGAAACACAAAATCTTTTCTTTTCCAAGACCAAAACGTTTTATGTCTTCAGTACTCACTTTAACAAACATTTCAGGCACAGAAGCAACCATATTAAACCCCTTACAGTGCTTTTGCAGGTCATAAGACAAGGTTTCAGGAATAGTTTCAGACTGCAGGCTGTTCTGCTGTTCCAAGTCTTCTCTTTGTGTTAATTGCTCTGGTTCTTTTTCTGCTGAGTCTTCTTTTGCAACCTGTGACACTGAAACAAGGCTACTCGGTTGCACGGTTTAAGACAAATTAGTTCATCAAAAGAATTATTGAAATTAAATTCAGACTGAGATAAGAAAAGAGAACACTCTTGTTCTGTCTCAGACTTCTCCTTTTCCTTAGATGTTTCAGTTTGGACTTCTTGAATTGATGCAGCTAAGTCTGATTGTGCAGCTGAGTCTGGTTCTGCAACTTTGACATCTGAGACAGTAGTAACTGGTTCTTGATGCTGTGCTTCAATGGATGGACGTGCTGTGTTGGTCCTTTTGAGCTGGTTCCTCACATTCTGCATCACTTGTAACAACTGCTTTTTATCCTCCTCACTGAACCAAAATGTTTATCATCCATAGAAGGCTTATGTACTGTTTTCTCCATTCTGAAACAAGTTGGTGTCTTGCTGGTTGAAGCAACTCCAGTGGATGGACGTGGTTTCTTACTGTCATGTGGTTTCTGAATTGAGATTGAAGGATAGAACTTTGTCTCAAATGGTTGGTTTCGATCTGTGCTCCACTTGTCTCTTTCAAACCTTCTTTGTTGTGAAGTTTCTTTGATATCAACATCATGCTTCTGGTTTCTTTCAAACTGATCATACCCTCTTTGCTTGTATTCATCTCTGGATGATCTGCTTTTCCTCAGCTGCTGTATGTCTTGTCTGAGTTTTCCAAACTTATCGTTGAAGACTTGACTCATTCTGGCCGTAAACTCTTCAATCAATAACTTGTCATTCTTGCTGAATTCTTCCTTGTGCTCCTTCACCATGGTACCTGAGACAGGAAAAACAAAACCCAGTAACTAGTTCTAATGGAAACAGACAATCAGAAATAAATACAACACAGATTCATTGCAGGATGATACTCAGAAACAGATCACTGCAAAACAAAAAATTTCTGATCAAGGATGTGAAGAGTCTAAACACAGAAATAAGATAAAAGAATCCTAATTCTTTTCTCTGCAATTTCGTGAATCAAGTCAGATTATTTAGCAATTTCAACACTTGTTCTAGGTAGATCTGACCCCAATAAGCATGTTTCAAACAAGATCTAGACTTTAGAACAGATCTGATAACAGAATATGAAAAGTGTAAAATTTGCAGAACTGGAAAAACACAACCTGGTGATGGAGATCTGCTCTGATACCACTTGTTGTGATCCTGGTTGAGATTATCACGTCCCTGATGCTCTCCAATGGTTGTGATGGTGCAAATAAGCAGTGCGTTGAGTGATACTTCTAAGAGTTGCGGAAAAAGCTCTCAGACTATCAGATTTGCCTGCAATGTAAGGATCGAAAATCCAAAGTACACTAGACAAGCTTTGATCAAACAAGATTCAGAGAATGCTTTGAAAAGAAAAGAGTTTGATGATTTTATTGAGGGATTTTCGTCCATAATATATAGAGAAGAAGACTGTACATGCACAGCTTCTTGGAAACACACAAAACAATTAAAACTAAGGCTCCCCTGAAAACATAAACAAAGACCAAGTTTTGAATTTGAAAATAGGCTCCTTCCTTGCTTCCTGGACGAAATTGAAGATAGAAATGGGCCTAGTTTGGCTTAGTTTCATCAAGAGGCTTTTGTATAAGTGCTGTGTCCAAGCCTCATTAAAAACCTTGTTTGTAAAACCCATTGGGACAAAACCAAACCAAGGAAAAAAGTGCAAGTCACAACACCTCTCTTGATGAAAGATCTAGGTGGTTTGAATCACAAGCAGTGTGGTTGGATAAACACACTCTAGTCTGCCATGGATAATGTGTAGAAGTTGATGAAGAGCTTTCTGGAGTTTTGCTTGTCTGGCTCTAGTCTTTGGACCAAGTGGTACAATTAAATCCTTGTTCCTTATTTCCTTCAGTTTACGCTGCTCCATGGTTCCTTCTTTATCCTCGTCTGACCATCTGGACTTGACCGTAACAGCATTGTCATCTGGCTCGATCAGGATCACATCAACAACTACCAGCAAAGGTCTTATCCCAACAACCAGCAAGGAGGCTATCAACCAAAGCAAAATACTCAGCAAGGAAACTACCAGCCTAGGCAGAATCCTCCTCCTGGTTTTACAAACCATGGCAATCAATCTACTCAAGCTCAAGGTAGCTCCTCCCAAGCTAAAGCTCCAGATTCATCTATGGAATCTATGTTCAAACAACTATTGGAAGGTCAAGCTAGAGCAGCCAAAGACATTGGCCATGAGTTCAAGACTATTCACTCCAAGATTGATTGCAGCTACACTGAGCTAAACAACAAGATTAGAGCTTTGGAGAATCAGTTTGCTTCTATGAACTCTCAGCCAAGTCGCCAACAAGGAACATTACCAGGAAAGGCTGAGAAAACCCCAAAGAACCAATGAAGGCAATCACTTTGAGAAGTGGTAGAGAGCTACCTCCAGAACTCTCCCCAAGGATGGTGAGACACTAAGTGGGGTGGCTATCAACATTGATGATGATGTTGTGATTGTAGATGAGAAAGTTGATGAGGAGATTCTAGAAAAGATTGTTGAAGCTAAGGGTAAAGGAAAGGTTGGAGAAGAAAAGAAAGCACTAAAGCATGATGAAGTTGCCACTCCAACAAAAGAGTCTTCTTTGTTCCTCCTCCTATGAACCTAAGCTGCCATTTCCTGGAAGATTCAAGAAGCAACTTTTGAAGTACAAAGCACTCTTTGAGAAGCAAATGAGTGAAGTTCAAGTCACAATGCCAATCATTGATGCCTTCATGCTTGTACCTCAATACAGCAAGTTCTTGAAGGATGCTGTGGCTGCCAAGAAGAAGGAAATGGAAGGCATGATGGTTCTTACTCATGAGTGCAGTGCCATCATCCAGAGATTGACAATCCCTAAGAAGCTAGAGGATCCAGGCTGCTTTACCCTACCTTGTGCCATTGGTCCTCTGATGTTTGAGAGATGTCTATGTGATTTGGGAGCTAGTGTCAGTCTCATGCCTCTATCTGTTGCCAAGAAGCTTGGGTTCAGCCAATACAAGAAGTGCAAACTCTCTTTGGTGCTTGCTGATCGCTCAGTCAAATTCCCCATTGGTATCCTTGAAGACCTCCCTGTGATGGTGGGAAACTGTGAAATTCCTACTGATTTTGTTGTTCTTGAGATGGATGAAGAAGCTAGAGACCCCTTGATCCTTGGAAGACCATTCTTAGCCACAGCAGGAGCCCTTATCAATGTGAAGGAAGGCAAGATTGATCTTCATTTGGGGAAAGAGCACACTCTCCATTTTGATGTCAATGAGGTAATGAAGAGGTCAACTGTGCAAGGCCAAGTGTTTTACATAGAGGAGATGGAAGCTCTTGCTGATGAGCTCCTTGAGGAATTGGCACTAGGAGAGTTGACAGTAGAGGACCCTTTGCAGCATGCTTTGACAGTGGATAAAGAGGTCCAAGTAGTTGAGAACCAAGAGAGTGATGCTATTGCAGCCATGCTGGATTCTCGCAAGAAGATTGTTGACAAAGGCCAGTATGAGGACCTCAAACAAGAGGTGCACCAAGCTGTTTCAGCCACTCAACAAGAGGACACCCAACAAGATGATTGGAGTGAGCTCAAGGCACCAAAAGTGGAGCTAAAACTTCTTCCCCATGGTGTAAGGTACGCATTTCTAGGCCCTAATGAGTCATATCCTGTCATTGTGAGTAGTGAACTTACTGAACTTGAGCTTTCTCAACTTTTAAATGCACTTAAAAAGTTTAGAAAGGCAATTGGATACTCACTAGATGATATTAAGGGGATTCACCTTCTTTGTGCATGCATAGGATACATCTAGAGGATGAATCAATGACTTCTATAGAGCATCAAAGAAGGTTGAATCCTAACCTGAAGGATGTTGTAAAGAAGGAGATTCTTAAGCTCTTAGATGCTGGTGTTATCTACCCTATTTCAGATTCTAAATGGGTATCTCCTGTGCATGTAGTTCCAAAGAAAGGTGGTATCACTGTGGTTAAAAATGACAAGGATGAATTGATACCAACTAGAACCATAACTGGCCATAGGATGTGTATTGATTATAGAAAGCTCAACTCAGCATCTAGAAAGGATCATTTTCCATTGCCATTCATTGATCAAATGCTTGAGAGACTTGCAAACCATCCTTTCTATTGTTTTCTTGATTGGTATTCAGGGTTCTTCCAAATCCCCATACATCCCAATGATCAAGAGAAGACAACATTCACATGCCCTTATGGCACCTTTGCTTATCGAAGGATGCCATTTGGGTTATGTAATGCTCCAGCAACCTTTCAAAGGTGCATGATGTCTATCTTCTCGATCTCATTGAGGATATAGTGGAGGTATTCATGGATGATTTCTCTGTCTACGGATCTTCGTTTCTGCTTGTTTGTCCAACTTGTGCAGGGTCCTACAGAGATTTGAAGACACCAACCTAGTGCTGAATTGGGAGAAGTGTCATTTCATGGTCAAAGAGGGATTGTGCTTGGACACAAGATTTCAGAAAAGGGCATTGAAGTGGACAAGGCTAAGATTGAGGTGATGGTCAGCTTGCCACCACCAAAGACAGTGAAAGACATCAGGAGCTTCCTTGGCCATGCTGGGTTCTATAGAAGATTCATCAAGGACTTCTCAAATATTGCTAGACCCATGACCAAGTTGCTGTGCAAGGAGGCCGCTTTCAGCTTTGATGAAGATTGTCTTGAGGCCTTCAAGAAGATAAAAGGTGACCTTGTTAGTGCTCCCATTGTCCAGCCACCTGATTGGGACCTCCCTTTGAGATAATGTGTGATGCTAGTGATTTTGCTGTTGGGGCTGTCCTGGGGCAGAAGAAGGATGGCAAAACTCATGTGATTTATTATGCTAGCCAAACCCTGAATGATGCACAGATGAAGTATGCCACAACAGAGAAAGAGATGCTGGCCATTGTCTTCCTTTGAGAAATTCAGAAGCTACCTGGTGGGTTCCAAGGTCATTGTGTATACTGACCATGCAGCTTTGAGACACCTCCTAGCAAAGAAGGATGCCAAGCCAAGACTACTAAGGTGGATCCTTTTGCTTCAAGAGTTTGACTTGGAGATTAGAGACAAGCCAAGGATTGAGAATGGAGTTGCTGATCACTTGTCCAGGTTGAGGATTGAAGGTGGAATCCCTATTGATGAGGGACTTAGAGAAGAGCATGTCATGGCCATCATGTCAGTGGTGGCAGTCATTGAGACTGGAAAAAGATTGAAGAGGTTAAGGCAGCTGAAGAGAACAACTTACCTTGGTACGCTGATTTTGTTAACTACTTAGCCACTGGGAAGGAACCATTGGGACTTGCAGGGTATGAGAAGAAGAAGTTCTACAAAGATTTGAAGAGATACTATTGGGATGAACCATACCTTTACACCCTATGCAAAGATCAGATTTATAGAACAGTGGTGGCTGAAGAAGAAGTTGAAGGGATCCTCTCACATTGCCATGGATCTTCCTATGGAGGCCATTTTGCTACATTCAAGACTGTCTCAAAGGTGCTACAAGCTGGATTTTGGTGGCCACACATGTTCAGAGACTCACAAGACTTCATTTCAAGATGTGACTCTTGCCAAAGGAGTGGGAACATTACTAAGAGGAATGAGATGCCTCAAAACCCAATCCATGAAGTGGAAGTATTTGATGTTTGGGGGATTGACTTCATGGGACCCTTCCCTTCTTCTTATGGTAACAAATACATCTTGGTGGCTGTGGACTATGTATCAAAGTGGGTGGAAGAAATAGCAAGTCCTACAAATGATTCAAGAGTGGTGGTAAAATGTTCAAGAGCACTATTTTCCCAAGGTTTGGAGTTCCAAGAGTGGTCATAAGTGATGGCGGTTCACACTTCATCAACAAAGTATTTGAGGGTCTTCTCAAGAAGAATGGAGTGAAACACAAGGTTGCAACACCCTATCACCCTCAAACAAGTGGCCAAGTGGAGGTCTCCAACAAACAAATCAAGGGGATCTTGGAGAAGGTTGTAGGAACCAAGAGGAAGGATTGGTCAGCCAAGCTTGATGATGCCCTTTGGGCATATAGAACAGCATTCAAGACTCCTCTAGGCACCACTCCCTTCAACCTTGTCTATGGAAAGTCTTGCCACCTGCCAGTTGAGCTTGAATACAAGGCATTGTGGGCTGTGAAGCTTCTAAACTTCGACATCAAGGGTGCAAAGGAGAAGAGACTTCTTCAACTCAAAGAGCTGGATGAGATAAGGATGGATGCCTTTGAGAATTCAAGGATATACAAGGAAAAGACTAAGGATTTCCATGACAGGCAAATCCTCAAGAGAGAGTTCAAGGCAGGAGATCAAGTGCTTCTTTACAACTCTAGACTGAAGCTGTTTCCAGGAAAGCTAAAGTCAAGGTGGTCTGGTCCATTTGTGATCAAAGAAGTGAGGCCCTATGGAGCCATTGTGTTATGGGATAAGCAGGGTAATGACTTCACATTTAGTGGCCAGAGACTCAAGGAATACATGGCCACAATACCAAAGGAGGATGGGACATCAACCCCACTCTCTGATGCTCCCCTTGCCTAACCTCAAAGGAGGCAAAGTCAAGCTAGTGACTTTAAACAAGCTCACTTGGGAGGAAGTCCCATGGTTATCCTTGTACATATTGCATTAGGATTTTTATTTTTCAGCAACAAGTCCTTTGAATGATGATGGGGCCAGGTTGGGAGCTTGAGAATGAATTCACTGAGGTTATGAGATGGAGGAGACACGAAAAGAAGTGGGTTGGCTCAGCGATTAAGAGAAAAAAGAGGTGAAATTCTGACCTTGAGGTTTGGACGGACACACCCGGGTGGTGTTACTCGGGTTGAAGCAGCCGCACGTGTGGAGGGATCAGAACGGACGGACGTACCGGGTGTTGTTACCGGGGCAGCACCCGGTGAAACGAGCAGGACGGACGGACGGACGTACCCAGGTGGTGTTACCCGGGACGCAGCACCCGCACGGGTGAAATGATCAGGACGAACGGACGGACGTACCCGGGTGGTGTTACCCGGGACGCAGCACCCGCACGGGTGGAACGAGCATACGCGGGTGGACATACCCGGGTCGTCCAAAGCCCCAGCACCGCGGCCATGACCAGCGTGGCGACCAGCGCGACCGCCCGGTAAGTGTTTTCCCCTTTTCCGACCCAAACCCGACCCAGAAACCTTTTACCCGACCCAGAAACATTTTAAAACCCTAAGCCACCCTCTCTTTCCTCATTTCATCTTCTTCCTCACATCAAAATCCTCTCTAGCCTCCAAGAACACAAATTCCCATAACTTTGTCAAATCTCAACCAAATCACAAATTTCTTTTTCCCACATCAAGGCCTTCTTCCCCTAGATATAATTCCTTGAACCTTTTCATCTTTATCCTTCATCCAAAGCAAGGTATGGTATCTCTAAGTTCAAATTCGTAACCCTCATGAACCCTAAAAATTTGAACTTGAAATTTGAGCTTTTTCTTGCTAGATTCTTGTAATTTAGACTAGGGAAAGCTTATATATCATGCTGGGTAGTTGATTTCATGGTGGAATTGAGATTAATTTGAACTTTGACAAATTAGGGTTCATGAGATTTGGGGGTTTTTGAAAAGGCTCTTACTTTTGGTTGATTATGGTCTAGATTGATTGGAATTGATGTTCTAGAGCTTGTTTAGCATTCAATTTCATCTAGCTTGATGCTTTTGCTTGGAAATAGGCTAGATTAGGTTCCCTTGTTTATATAAAAAAAAAATTGTTGAATTTTGTGAACTTGGGAGCTTGATTGCTTTGATAGTCTTGCTAGGTTGCTGGTTTTAGACTAGGTTTGCAGGTGTTCATTCAAGCACCTATCTTTTCCAAAGTATTCTTTCTTCCTTGTGTTTAATCTTGTCCAAGTCTTGATATTTTTCAGGTTCAAATGGGAAGGAAAGATGAGAAATTGATTGCACAAGAGAAGGCTGAAGCTGCTGAGAAAGAGACTGCTAGGTTTGAAAAAAAATTTGGCTCCATGCCTGAATCTGAGGAGGAACGTAGGCAACAAGCTTTGGCTATGTTGAGACAGAAAGCACAAGCCAAGAAGGTTGGAAAAAGAATGGTTGATGGGGCAAACAAGCAACCTAAGCATGAAGGAAAAAGGATAGTTAGTGATGAGAAAGGAACTGCTGGTGCCCACAAGCAATCTCAAAGGGATGGAAAAAGAGTGGTTGATGTTGATCACAAGACTACCAAGGAGGATGGCAAGAGGTTGGCTAGTGATGAGAAAGTGCTTGATGATGCTTACAAGAAGGCCAAGAAGGATGGAAAGAGAGTGGCTGTTGGTGATCATAAGAACACTCCTTCAAAGAAAGCTAGAGCTCCAAGATCTCACAGTGTGGGACCTCTTGTTTTGGAGAAGAACACAAAGAAGGATGCTGAGAAACCCACTCCTCCCACCAATATCAGAATCAAGGCACCAAACCCAAAGAGATTGGCACCTCCACCCTTGGAGCCAGTAGATGCAACTGTTGAAGAAGCATCCTCTCCAAATGGAAGTGTGGCTGAGAAAGAAACTTTCGAAAAGTTAGGGTTCAACCCTCATAGAGATCGACAAAAGAAGCCCACTGAAGTTGAACTATTGGAGCAGATGAGGCAAGGAGTAGCTTGGCCTCCAACCAGATTTGCTGATGTGAAGCTAATGAGGGAGCTAGAGATTGACCAAGACATGAAGGATTTGCTTGCTCTCATGAACATGGACAGCTTCTATTCCATGGCTCACCCAACACATAAAGAGGTCTCTTGCCAATTCATGGCATCCTTGGAGGTCACATTCCACTCCTCTTTACATGAGGAACAAGAGTGGGGAAGAATCAGTTTCAAGATTGATGAGAAGCCTTATTTCATGACCTTTACTGAGATTGGAGAGGTGCTAGGCCTCAAGGATTTGAAGGAGTCTTCTTTGCCTAAGCTTAAAGGGCTTCCTAAAGGAAAGACCCTTCCCCACTTCACTTACAAGTTCTTATCCGGCAAGGATAGAGTGTCCAGCAGAGACAAGAATGCTTCTATCAGGCATCCATCAGTCCGCTACCTCCATAGGCTGATTGTCCACACCATCTACCCAAGGAAAGAGCCAAGCAACGTGAATGGAGAAGACTTGAACCTCATGCACCAAGCCATCCAACACTTTGCCTTACCTCCTCACCTACCTGAAGTCCCCACTGATTTCTACGCTGAGTTTGGTATGGTTGGATACTTTGTGAGGCGCCTCATGTACTACAAGGATTATGCTTGGACAAACAGGGATCCAGAGGCTCAGATTGGAATAGGCGGCTTGATCACACCTTTGCTTGAGCACCAGGGTATTTCCTTGGGAGATGATGCATCCGGTCCCTCTTTCATTGATCTCACCTACTTGAAGTCAGCTCATTACTTCTCTGGACGATACAATGGGAAGTGTGTTTACTCGTACTTGAGAGGTTCCACCACAGTTGAGCTGCTTCTCCCTAACTATGAGCTCACTTCATTGACCACGCCAGGGACTATAATTTTGATATCAGTGAGCAGCACCTCCTAGGTAGTCATGGGACTCTAGGCCCTATGGTATTGCACATAAACGAGAAAGCAGCAGCAAAGGCAGCTAAGTTTGATCAGGGATATTCCAGCAGAGCCACAGCCCATCTCTTTGGTCCTCCTCGCTATAAGTTTGAGCAATGCACCAGTGCCCTGCCTATTGGTCCCATTCGCCAAGCTCATGACCAGATTAGCACATTACAAAGGTGGAACAGAGCTCAAGATAGGACTATCTACAAGCTCTCACCAAGAAGTGCAAGGAATTGAGGAAAACTGTGAAGAGACAAGCTGAAGCTTCAGCTCAGTTCATGAGAAAGGTTGCTGATGTTCTGACTAGGGGAGCTGTAGCAGGCTGCAAGGCTGAGGATTTCGATCTTGATGCTTTCCTTGCACCCCCTCCTCTACACCTTCTTGACCCCAATGCGCCTCAGACCGAGAAGCAAGCCCTCCGTAGCTTGAGGAACCCTTACATCACCCCATCCGCGTCCGGAAACAAGTCACCAAGCCTAAGCACCACTGCTGACGAAGAAGACTCTGAGGGTGAGGCATCAGCCTCATCCCATGCTCCATGAGGTACTCCACTTCCTGATCATTGTATATACCATTCATCTTTGCATTTAGATTTCTTTTCTTTCTTTTAGGCCCTTCTCTACATTTAACAAACACAGAGACTGTGTGACTTAAGTGTGGGGGAGGTGTCAAGTTGCTAATAGCCTTGTGTTTTATGGCATTTGCATGCACTTGTAGATAGTTATTGCATAAAAAAAAATCATGTAGTTGGAATAAGATTGAGTCTAGATCATTCACTTGCATAAAAAAAAAGAGAAAAAAATCATCATATAGGTTGCATCATGCATAAGGGGACAAGGATGATAGCTGCCTTGTAAGGATGCTCATGCTAAGTTCTTAAAGTGATAACCTTCATAACCATAGTAAGTAGCTTGAGCAATCTTAGGATAGCTTGTAAACTTTGTGCCTTGAAATCTCTTCCTAAAGCTTATTTAATTGTTTGATGCTCTCTCTTTGAAGTTTGCTCCTGTCATATTTAGACTCTAAGTCTCTTGCTCATGGTCCCTTGTGTACTAAGTCATGGATAGAACACTTGAGTTTTCCCTCCCATTGTTTGCCTATCTTTTTGGACATACTCAAGTGGCATTCCACACCCTTAAACCCTTTCCTCCTTTCAAGCCTTCGTTGTTTGTTGAGTGAGGCCTTCTTTGGAAAGCTTTACATGTGCATAATGTTGAGAGTATTGGGAACGACAATGCTTGGTCTCCATTTTAGATAGATTTGACACTCATATTGTCTAGCTTCTAGGATTGGGGTGAGTGTTGTATGGTGTGATCTTGGGAAGTGAGAAAGGTTTATGAAAGAAAAGGTTGACTCATGGAGCTCTAAAAGTTATAAGTGATTAAGTCTAGAAGGGATAAGAGAAATTAAAAATTGTAAGCTCTAAGTTAATAAGAAAGTCTTGGCCCCTAATTAAAAAAAAAAAAAGAAAAAAAAAGAGAGAAAAAGAATAATGAAAAGGGGGATAGCAATGTTTAGAAAGAGCTGATAAAAATTTAAAATGTGAAAAATCCCTTGTAGGCTTCAATAAGAAAGAGTTCTAAGTGAGAAAGTATCTTTGAGTATTTTGGGGGAATCTTTGGGTGAGAGATGTGAGTGGTATTTTGACATTGGGGAATAGAGTAAAATTTGCTTTCATGTTTAGGAAAAGGGTAGGATAATGGAGATTGAGCATTGTATGCATGAATTGATCCCTTTCTTAGATATATTATGTGCAATGTCAAAGCTACTTTGTTTTGAGAGGAAACTACCTTGAAAGATGATCTTGAACCTCTTGATTCACTTTGCACTAAAACCTCTTTCTCACCAAACCAAATGATTTGGACAATTTGACCATTTGCAAGATTTCTATTGAGTTTGCTTAATGATTGTAAGAGAGCAAGTGGATTTGTGGATTGTGTATTCATGATGAGTAAGTGTAGGGATCAAAAGAGTTGAGATAGGCCTTGAGAAGTTAGAGTTGGATTGAGTGTTTGCTCCAGCTAGTTGGTATGATTATGCAAGGTTATTAAGTTGAGAACTAAGAAGAGCATTCTTTTGGCTATGAGTCCCCTCCTTCAAACCTCTCCTCCTTAGTCCTTGCTAGTTTACTTGTGGACAAGTAAAGGACTAGTGTGGGGGAGTTGATGTCTTGCATATTTTCATTGTTTTAGCTTTCCATTTTGTGCATTTTATCCCTTATAGATTAGGCATTAGGCATATTTAGGTTCATTTTGCATTCATAAGTCTTTATCAGGTTTTGGAGTGTACTTTGGAGAATTTGAAGGTATTTGGGGGTACTTTGTTACAAAAAGGAAGGGTGAAAGATGGACATGGACGATGGCCATAAAGAAGTCTTTATGTGCTAAGATTTGGTGGGAACATGGCATTTTGAGTTTTTCCATTGGGAGTGGTTTCAAGCCATTTGAAGCCATATTGGAGGAGTTATGATTATTTGAGTGAAGGCATGTCAGTACACCCGGGTCAGCACACTCGGCTTGACCAGCCCGCACGGAACGAAGGGATGATGCTGGACGATGCAGCACCCGGACGGACGTACGCGGCCTCGATAACCCGCACGGCCTGACCGCGAGAACAGACAGCACGTACGCGGCTTGGAGCACCCGGATGAAGCTACCCGCGTACGATCACCAACCCACCGGACGTCCACACCCGACTGGACACCACCCGCATGCGAGCCTACCCGAGTGTCCACACCCGACTGGACGCAACCCGCGTGCGAGCCTACCCGAGCGTCCACACCCGAGGAAGACGACCCGCACGTCCCGACGATGGAGAACGCCCAGGATCAGGACGCGGCCGATCACACCCGACCTCCTTCGCCCGCGTACCACTCCACTCGACCCCAGTACACTCGAGCAGGACGACACTCGGCCTTGGCACACGCGGCCTGAAGCGCCCGCACGGCCTGCACACCCGACTTGGAGGACGCGGCCTGAAGCACCCGCACGGCCTCCACACCGGACTGAAGGACGCGGCCTGAAGCACCCGCACGGCCTGCACACCCGACTGGAAGGACGGCCTGAAGCACCAGCACGGCCTGCTTGCTGCTGGAAACGGACAGTACGCGGCTTAGAGCACCCGGGGAGGACAACCCGAGCAGTCGGACAAGCCGGACGAGCATCCTCATACGCGGGTGGTCATACCCGACCTGGTGGAAACCTGTCCGACCAGGGTATCCGAGTTTCTTCCTTTTGGAGCATTTTGATTGGCTTAGATCATTAATCTTCTAAGGGCTTTTTAGTCATTTTACTTCTATGTGTTTAGGGCTTTTAAGCCTACTATAAATACTCTTATTATCCCAAGTTTGGGACTCATGTTATTTATTATCTAAGAACACAAACCTTTGAGTAAAGCTTCATCTTTGATTTATTATCTCATCTCATCTTGTGTTCTTGATTGTTTATTTTTCATCTCCTTTCTTTCTCTATATGTTTAAGCTTGAATCTATCATGGGTTTAAGAGTAAGCATGTGGATTAGTGAGTAGATCCATCTAAGATCCATGGGTTAGGGTGATTGAGAGTGATTAAGTGTAGATCCAAGGTGTTTAGGGTTAGATCTATCATTTCCTTGCATTGATTTGGTGTTCTTAAAGCTATATTTGAGTTGGCCTCTCAAAGATAGAGTCATAGGCATTTCATGCCCGAAGGTGTTCTATGAAATGCCTGAACCAACTCATCTATGCTTTTAGCTTGCTTTGCCTAAGAGATTAGTTGTCAAAGAAGCTAAGATTGCTATTAGACTCGTTCTCCATGTTTGCTTTGATCATTACAGCCAAAGAGATTTGGTGTACTTGGGTGATCATTGCAAAAGAGCATCCATCTAGAGATAAAGCTTGCTTAGTTTTGTTGTCTAGGCATAAGGAATTAGATTGATTGATAAAGTTAGCATCTTGGATTGAATCTTAATCATTTGATATCAAGTCCCTACACCCTTGGGTCTCATTCTCCTCATAAGAAAGAAAGTTTTACTTTTTGTTGCGTTTTGCTTATTATCTTAGTTTAATCATCATCCCTTTAATGATTGCATTTAGATTAAGCATAGACTTGCATTCCCTCTGTTTCATGGTCACTTAGGACTGGTTCGACAATCTTATATACTACATCATTTGATTAAGACCTTAGAAAAGTCCTTTCATCAGAGCTCCCTCATGCTTGTGTGTGTGTTGACGCAACGTGACTAGTGTACTTGGACCCTGGGGTTAGATCGGGGGATGGAGCTGATTCTCCAGTGGTAGGGATGGACTTCTCTCCACAGCTTGTCAAGTGAAGTGGGTAGCGCCCATGGACGAGCTGCAGGACGCTGCGGCTCGGGTTGTATTGGAAGTTAGCCGATCCACGAAGATGATGTTTCCGACCACGTGACTTTTGTGTTTGCGGTCTGGAGTGTTCAGGGTGGATGAGTTTAGAGACCTCCAGTGTGTGTTGGGATCCTAGGATGTGTGGACATCCGAATTGAGTTGTCTGTGATGTATCGATCGATCGAGTCTAGGATTGAGTCTAGACTGCATTATTTGTTGTTAGGTCTCGGGGAGGAGACTTGTTGCATTGCATTGAGTAGTTGCAGTGCATTTGCGCATTGTTGCATGTTTGTGTGTTGTCTTCGCATTTTTAATGTATGCGTATTGTGTGCTTGTCTTTAAGCATGGGCTGGGGAGGGTAGTTGTTGTTTATTGTTCGGACTCACTGAGTAATCTTGATTACTCACCCCCTCTCCTACTATGCAGGTAACCAGTAGGTGGGAAGCTTAGAGGGCAGCGGAACAATAGGCGACCGGTGTAGATTTGAAGTGGCATAAGCATAACCAAGGACTCTTTTGCAATGTATAATTAATTTTTGGCGCTAGGCCGTGTGCACAAACTCTGACATATTTGTTGTAATGTTTTATAAGACGCTTTCCACCTATTATTAATAAATGAATGTTTCATATTCGTTATGGTGTGCTAAATGATATAAGACCTTGTCCGGGTCGACACAACTCGACGATCGTGGTACGGGTTGCGAAGCCTTAGGCCATAGTCTCGAGGCAATAGTGACCCGGGACGGATTGGTCGAGAATCTTGATTTTTTCTTGATTTTTGGTCGAATCGTTCCAGCGATCTATTTTTTTCTGTGGCGCCTCTCGGGCTGTTCCGGGTTAGTCCGGCCTAGGACGGTCCGGGGGTGTTACAGATGGTGGTATCAGAGCGTGGTTTCCGATCATGCTCATAAGCCGCAATGTTTTCAATGTTTTATCGAGTCAAAATGAGTCGCTTATGCCACATTAGGAAACCGGTGTGTTCCGCTTTGGGGCATTAGGACAAGCAATAAGGTTAGGTCCTTTTGGGAAATGTAGGATTAACCCCTTTGTCCGTGCAGATGGCTAGTGAAGGTTCAGGAGCGAGCGGGTCGTTCGGAATGTCGGGTCAAGATGGGTCGAGGTACGCGAACTACCATAACTTTTGGGATGCCTCGGATTCGGTAGATGGGACTGGCGATAGTGGACCAAGGTCTATGGAAGGCGTGGAGCGTGCACACAGTGAAGAGAATGTGAACCCTGAAACTTGGAGATTGTCGATATCACCACCCAACTCTCAGCATGCGGAATCAGAACCATTTATTGGACCACAGCGACCTTGTTCATCTCGTGCAAACTCTGAAGGATCTACATCGCGGAGAAACAATCCAGGATCAGCAGAAGCGGCCGAACCAGCTCCAGCAGATGAAGATAAACCACTAGACCCTACTTTGTCAATGGTGCATGACCTCCTGTCTAAGGTCTTAACCAAGCAAGTCACTCCAAGTCCGGAAGCGAACAAGGCGGCACCGCAACCAGATTTTCTGAAGTACGTCCTTACAATGAAGAACATGGGTACCAACAAGTTTGAAGGGAAAACAGACACCTTCAAAGCAGATGCATGGCTACAGCGTGTGGAGAAGAACTTCAAGACAACCCGGTGTCCAGTCGAATATAAGAAAGATGTGGCCGTGTATTACTTGGAGGGTGAAGCAATGGCATGGTGGGAGAGTCTGACACAAAGACAAGGAGCAAAAGACATAGATTGGGATACGTTCAAGAAGGAGTTTCAGAGGAAGTACTTTCCTCCAGAAGCAAGAGATAGAATGGAACAACCTTTTCTTCGGTTAGAGCAAGGGAGTAGAAGTGTAAGAGAGTACGAGGCAGAGTTTCTTAAGCTCAGCAGATACATCTACTACGGGAATGGAGACGAAGCACTGTTGATTCGCAAGTTCTTGCTAGGTCTTAGGCCAGAGATTGGGAGTCGTCTACAAGCTGTTAACTTCGAAAGTTTGTTTGAGTTGGTAGAGAAGGCGGTTAACGTGGAGGAAATGGTAATGGCAGAACGTGAGTCATTGCCTAAAACGGAGTCGAACCCCAAGCCGCAGTCTAGTCAACCAAAGGAGGACAAGTTGAAACCCAACCATAAGAAGGGAAAGAAGGGCCAGTTCAAGCGGCACGGGAGGAAACCAAGGTCACAAGTGACATGCTATGGATGTGGTGGTACAGGACACTATGCCCGTGAGTGTACCGACTCAACCTCGGAGAAGTCGGACAGAAAGGCATCGATTACATGTTTCTGTTGTGGAGAGAAAGGTCACTACGCTAGTGAGTGCACTGTCCGTTGTCCGGGACAAGGCGGAGGAGCGTCTGCGCGTACCCAACCGACCCGACAGACCAGTGAACACCCGGCTGCGCGTCCTGCACCTGGAGGGAGAGTGTATGCTCTGGATGGAGAGAAAACTCCATCTAGCGCTCCAGGACCGTCGAGGGGTCCTGTGACAGGTTTGTTTGGGTGCTAACTCTCTCTTTGTGTGTTTAAATAATTATTGTGTAATTATTTGCTGTGTTGTTGGCATTCTGGATGAGTGCTGTTATGTTGATCTTATCTTAGGATCGTTATTGGTTGGTGGAACCCCTTCCTTTGTGTTGTTTGACTCGGGAGCCACCCATTGTTTTGTGAAACCGGAAGTAGCCTCTAGGTTTGTAGGAACCTTTGTAGAGTGTGAGGTTAAACCCTTTTAGCCGACCTAGTTGTTATGCCGATGGAGCGGCATGAAGTTATTTTAGGAATGGATTGGCTGTCAAGGCATCGGGCGTGGCTGGACTGTGCATGAGGACGAGTGTGGTTTGAGAATGACCAGCAAGCTTTGTTGGCATATTGTGGAATCAAGCCAAGCGTCTCGGCAACGTTTGTGACGGCAATGAGAGCAGAGAACGCACTAGTGGACGGGGAGGTCTACTTGGTATTGCTCACATATATCGGGGAAGAGACGGGAAAGGAGTCATGGATGGAGGACATCCCAGTGGTCTAAGAGTTTGAAGTTGTGTTTCGGGCGTTGACAGAGTTGCCTCCACCCCGGAGCAATCCGTTCACCATCAACTTGGAACCAAGTGTTGCACCCATTGCCAAAACCCCTTACCGCATGGCACCAGCTGAGTTAGCAGAACTCAAGAAGCAGTTGGAGGATTTACTAGATAAAGGTTTCATCAGACCGAGTTCTTCACCTTGGGGAGCTCCGGTCCTGTTTGTGAAGAAGAAAGATGGCAGTATGAGGCTGTGCATTGACTATAGAGGGATCAACAATGTCACGATCAAGGACAAGTACCCCTTGCCGAGGATGGATGAATTGTTGGATAAGCTAAGAGTGAGTTGGTTCTCGAAGATAGATTTGGCTTCGGGATATCACCAAATTCTGATAGCAGAGACTGACGTGACGAAGACGGCATTCAACACTCGGTACGGCCAGTTCGAGTTCGTGATTGTATTCATCGACGACATACTTATCTACTCGCGGAGCGAGGAGGAGCACAGGGAGCACTTGAGGAAGGTACTCAGAGACTAAGAGACCGGAAGTTGTTCGCCAAGTTCAGCAAGTGTCGATTTTGGAAGCGGGAGATTAGTTTCTTAGGTCACAGAGTATCCGAGCAAGGATTTTCGGTAGATCCAGAGAAGATTGAAGTGATTCAGAAATGGCCTCGTCCAACCACAGCGACAGAGATCAGGAGTTTCCTTGGATTGGCGGGCTACTACCGAAAATTCGTGAAGGCATACTCATCAATCGCGAAACCATTAACACGATTGACGGGGAAAGAAGTCCCATACGTTTGGGAAGAGCGTGCGGAAGAAGCATTCAACAAGATCAAGGAAGCATTGACTACGGCACCAGTCCTTACCTTGCCAGAGCCCGGTAAGGTATATGTTGTCTACACTGACGCATCGCCGGTAGGATTTGGATGTGTACTTATGCAAGAAGGCAAGGTTATTGCATACGCCTCAAGACAGTTGAAGAAGCATGAAGAGAACTACCCCACACACGATTTGGAGATGGCGGCCGTTGTTTTTGCATTGAAGATATGGCGCTCATATCTTTATGGAGAGAAGGTTCAGGTATTTAAGGATAACCAAAGCCTTAAATACTTGTTCACTCAGGCGGATCTCAACTTGCGACAAAGACGGTGGATGGAGTTCATCGCGGACTACGACGTTCAGATTCAGTACCACCCAGGGAAAGCAAACGTGGTAGCAGATGCAGATGCTCAAGAAGGTCACTTTGTCAGCATTGGAAGGAGAATCAAGCGAGCCATTGGCAATGCAAGCTAGTTTGATACAACGTATTTGAGAAGCGCAGAAGAAAGACGAGAATCTGAAGAATATCATGGAGCAGCTAGGAGATCAAGGAGGGCCGAATGCTAGTAGATATCATATGGCGGAAGACAGAACTTTGCTACTCAACGGGAGGATCACAGTGCCAAAGGAAGGAGGATTCAAGGAGGAAATTCTCAAGACAGCGCATCAATCACTTCTGATCCGGGAAGCACCATGATGTACAGAGACATGAGGAGATATTATCATTGGCCAGGTATGAAGAAATCAGTTGCAAGATGGGTAGCGCAGTGTCAAGTTTGTCAACAGATCAAAGCTGAGCACCAAGTACCAGGAGGGTTACCTCAGAGCTTACCTATACCAGAGTGGAAGTGGGATTCGGTATCAATGGATCTGATTACTGGATTACCAGTAGAAAGAGGAAGATCAAACAACGCGATTTGGGTGATCATGGATCGACTGACAAAGGTGGCGCACCTGCTAGCAGTTCGAGACACGGACAAGACGGAGACGTTGGCGGAGCTTTACATCAATCAGATTGTAAGAGACTTAGAGTCTAAATATGACAGCAAACTTGAAAGAGAGAGCATCAATCAATCAAATAAGCTTTAGGAAGAGATTTCAAGGCACAAAGTTTACAAGTTATCCTAAGATTCCTCAAGCTACTTACTATGGTTATGAAGGTTATCACTCTAAGAACTTAGCATGAGCATCCTTACAAGGCAGCTATCATCCTTGTCCCCTTATGCATGATGCAACCTATATGATGATTTTTCTCTTTTTTTTTTTTATGCAAGTGAATGATCTAGACTCAATCCTAATGCAACTACATGATTCTTTTTGTGCTTTTCGAATTTTTCAAATTTTTTTTGGTTTTTCTATGCAATAACTATCTACAAGTGCATGCAAATGTCATAAAACACAAGACTACTAGCAACTTGACACCTCCCCCACACTTAATTCACACAGTCTCTGTGTTTGTTAAATGTAGAGAAGGGCCGAAAAGAAATCTAAATGCAAAGATGAATGGTATATACAATGATCAGGAAGTGGAGTACCTCATGGAGCGTGGGATGAGGCTGATGCCTCATCCTCAGAGTCATCTTCATCAGCAGTGGTTCTTAGGCTTGGTGACTTGTTTCCGGACGCGGATGGGGCGATGTAGGGTTCCTCAAACGGCGGAGAGCTTGTTTCTTTGTCAGTGGCTCAGAAGGGTCATGAAGTGGCTGAGGAGGCGGGGGAGTGAAAGCATCAAGATCAAAATCCTCAGCTCTACAACCAGCTACAGCTCCCCTGGCTAGAACATCAGCCACCTGCTTCATGAATTGAGCCGAAGCTTTGGCTTGCCACTTGACAGTTCTTCTCAGCTCTTTGCACTTGTTGGTGAGCTTGAAGATAGTCCTATCTTGAGCTCTGTTCCACCTCTGAAGGGTACTGATCTGTTCATGAGCCTGCCGAATAGGACCAATAGGTAAAGCACCGGTGCATTGGTCAAACTTGTAACGAGGAGGACCAAGAAGATGTGCAGTGGCTCTGCTAGAGTGCCCCTGATCATATTCTTCCACCTTGTGTGCTGCCTTTTGATAGCTTGCATATTTACATGTTTTTAGCATCCATATCTTATGCATTTTGATCATATAAGTTAGGCATTAGGCATGTTTAGGTCCATTTTGCATTCATTTGTCCTTATCAGGTGTTGGAGTATGCTTTGGTGTGATTTGAGGTGTTTGGAAGACATGGCCCCAAAAGAGATGAAGTATCATGTTTGGCCATGAAAAGAGAAGTCAAACCATGATCTGGTCAAGACAAAGATGAGCATGGACAGAGGTCTTAGAGATGTCTCCTGCTGCTAAGATTTTGTGAACACAGAAAATTGAGTTAGCTTTCCAATGGAAGTGGTTTCAAGTCATTTGGACCTGTATTGGAGAAGTTATGATCAATTCACTTGAAGCATGTCAGGATGGCCGGGTAGAGACAGCCGGGTAGAGACAGCCGGCCGGGAAAAGGACAGATGGATGGAAGTGGTCCAGTCCGGGATGACTGAGCCTGGGACAGGTACCCGGTCGTTTGTCTTGTGCTGGAGGTGACCAAACCGGGTAGACAGGTCCGGGTTGGTGAAGCCGGACGGGAAGAGACGGATCAAGGCGTCCGGACGGCCGGGGAGGAAGAACCGGGGAACAGCACCCGGACGGGCTGGACAGAGGCCAGAACTGGACAGGCCGGGTGGCCAGACCGGGTTGGACGGCTCTGAGTCTCCCTGACCGAATTTCAAGCTCCATTCTCATTGGCTGAGACCAATTTGGCTCAAGGACATTTTAGTAATTTTGTTTTATGATTTCAAGGGCTTTCAAACCTCCTATATATACTCTTATAATCTCATTAAGAGATCTAACTTCTTTTCTCTCAAAAAAACATAATAAGATCTTGAAGAAAGTTTGGATCTTTGATCCTTTTATCTCATTTCTTTTGTGTTTAATAGATTATCTTCTTCTCTAATCATGTTTAGCCTTGAATCATCCTTGATTTTGAGGTTTTCCATGGCTATTAGTGAGTAGATCTATCTAGGGTTCATGGGCTTGGGAGACTAAGGGTGATTAAGAGTAGATCCAAGGTGCTTAGTGTTAGATCTATCATCTCCTTGCATTGATTTGGTGTTCTTCTTGCTATATTTGGGTTGGCCTCTCAAACATAGAGCCATAGGCATTTCATGCCCGAAAGGTGTTCTATGAAATGCCTGAACCAACTCATCTATGCTTTTAGCTTGCTTTGCCTAAGAGATTAGTTGTCAAAGGAGCTAGGATTGCTATTAGACTCATTCTCCATGCTTGCTTTGATCATTACAGCCAAAGAGATTTGGTGTACTTGGGTGATCATTGCAAAGGAGCATCCGTCTAGAGATAGAGCTTGTTTAGTTTTGTTGTCTAGGCATAAGGAATTAGATTGATTGAAAAGTTAACATATTGGATTGAATCTTGATCACCCAAAGTCAGTTCCCTTGTACCAAGAACCCCCTTTCCTCATTGTGAAAGAAAGTTCACTCTTTTATTGCATTTTTAATATTGTCTTAGTTTCATAATCATCCTCTCATCTTGATTGCACTTAGATTAAGCATGTACTTGCATTCCCTTTGCATAAGAATCTCTTAGAATTGGATTGGAATCTTGTATTCTACAACATTTGATTAGGACCCTAGAAAAGTCATGTCATCAAATTGGCGCCGTTGCCAAGTTCTAAGTTGATTTTGACATTGGAATTTAGTTATTTGCTTGAGACTAAGTCATTTTTATTTTTATTGTATCTTGTGATATTGGTTCTTGCCTCTTCTATCTTTGACTTTCAGGTGTATGATCACAAGAAGCAGAGGGGCATCTAACTTGGTTCCTACTGTTGAAGAGATTGCTGCACTTGAGAGGGAGATAGCAAGACAAAGAAGAGAAGTAGAGCAACAGGCTCATCTACAAAGGTTGGGGTTTGAGATGGAGAATCTGCCTCAAGATGGTGATGCCCTAGGGGGCAATGGTCCAAGAGCTGACAACATAAGACCACAGCACCAGCCACAACAACCACAGCGCCAAGCTAGAGCCATTGGAGCCTATGATCAACCACACATTCATGGTCATAGGTTGGGGATAAGGGCACCAGCTGTGGAGAACAACAACTTTGAGATCAAATCAGGGCTGCTGCATTTGATTGAGAACAACAAGTTTCATGGCCTTGCTGTGGAGGATCCCCTTGATCACTTGGACACATTTGATAGCTACTGTAGCTTGTCCAGATTAATGGAGTCTCTGAAGATGCTTTCAAGCTGAGGTTGTTTCCCTTCTCTTTGGGAGACAAGGCACATCTATGGGAGAAGGCTTGGTGTGACCCTGATCAGCTCCATACTAAAGAACATGAAGTCAAGAAAAGAAGGAGCTAGGAAATGGATAATGGAACGACCTGATGAGCTTTATGGAAAGCTAAAAGGCTTGATCCATGAGGTACTGGTCCGAAAAGGCTATGGGCCTTGATGTGGCCTTTATAAAGCATGGACTGACTTTGGACAATCATGGACGACCTGTGACAACCCTGATTGACAAGGAAATGGATAGGATGAAGCTGGTTAGACAGGAAATGGAATGGGAGATTCAGTCTGATCGAGAAATGGACTGGTCAAACCGACATATGCGAGAATTGAGTTGGAAATGGAAGATTGAGAACCAGAGCAGGAAATGGAAAATGATGAGGACCTTTATCATCCAAATGAGCATAAGGAGCAGCTTGGTTGGACCTGGAACAAGATGGATTGAGCCCAAGAAAGAGTTGTTCGAAAAAGGCCTTTATCGGCCCAAAAAGTGGAAGGACAAGCCAGCTTGGTTTATGATTGGCCCAATATGATTATTCACGACCATTATGGTCTATTTTAAGTGTATTTGGTTTTATTACTTATATAAACTCATTAGGAAGAGGTTTTGGGCTTTATAAACCCATTAGGAGTCGGTTTGGTGTTTTAAATCAATTAGCAGTAGGATTTGGCTTTGGTTTTCCTAAACCACATTGGTTTAGGCTTAGGGTTTTATGTTTTATGCTTTTAAACAGCAGCACCACGTCCATGTAACTCTGAATCATTCTTTTTATCAATAAACTTCTTTTCATCACAATTCCATCTTTCTATGGAAAGATTGATACAGATGCATACCTTGATTGGGAAAAGAAGATGGAGTTTCTCTTTGGACTCCAATACTACACTGAAAAGAAAAAGGTATGTCTAGCAGTCACTGGACTCTATGGAAGTGCATTCTCATGGTGGCAAAGAGTTTCTCAGACTAGGAGATTTGGAAAAAAACCACAAATTACTTCATGGGTTGAGATGAAGACCTTGATGAAGAAGAGGTTTGTCTCGCAGTGGATACTTCCTAAACTAAAACCAGAAGCAGCAACAAAGCTTACTACTTTAGATCAGCCTGCCTGTTGGTCTGAATTGCCATCAAAACCAGCTGAGAGAAGATCTGTGGTTCCTGTTCTATCATTGAAACAAGAGGAGGAAAAGCTGCAAGGTTCTATATTAGCTTCACAAATAAAACAGATTGAGAAGAGTCATGAAACTGAACCAGAACCAAAAATTCCTTGTATAAAACTAGAGGAGGAGGCACAAGTTGCAGAAACTGAGTGTGGCCACGTGCCTGATCAAAGAAAACAAGAAGAAAAAGTTCCTGGAGGGTCATCTAATGCTCTTGAATTGGTGCTTTCTACTGTTGAGCAAGGTGAAAGCTTTCAGTCTTTATCTTCTGGCTTACTGACCTGGTATACTTTAGACTTCCAGACCAGCTTAGTGGAGTATTTGAGAGATGTTAAGGGCTTGCAGCAAGTTGTTTTTGAACCAGGAGGAAGCTTCAGTGTTAGTATAAGAAGTAACAACAATCTGGTGCAGAAAACAGTTTCATACAAGCTTGATCAGCAAGGTTTCTTCACTCCTGGAAAACAAGATTTGAGGTCAAATCTTTTGAAGGAGAGAGGATGGTGTGATCTTGAGTATCTGCAGTAAAAGTAGAGGAGAAACAGGAGGTAACACGCCCTTGATCAGTCCCATAACTGATCAGAACCAGCTGAGAGTAACAAAACAGAAACTTGCTGTGGTTAAAAAGATGCCAAAGCTTGAGAATGAATATGGGGATCATTACACACGACCACCAGACCCTATGCAGCATGAGAACCAAGTTATAATGAGCATTGGGCAAGGTGTATTGAGAAAAATCATAGATATTCTCCTAGGCAGCTACAAGGAGCTAGTTCGCCACCAGATCAATCAGCAAGGTTTCTGCTTGTTTTAGAGATCTAATGCTCTCATTCTATCCGGAGAGCATATAACACATGCTGAGACAGCCATGGTTGAGGCGTGCTTATGGAGTAAATGGAGAGAAGCTTTGCAGCAGGAGCTGGTTATGAGTTAAATGGAAAGGAAAGTTTTGTTTGCTACATACTAAGGCACGTGTGGAGCTTAGAGATGATTGAGCAAGGTTCCAAGAGCTTGCTGAAGCATGGAAAAGGATTGCAGTCCTGGGTATTTGATCCAGGAGACGATCATGTTTCTATCATCTTACAAGTCTCGGATTTGAGGACAAATCCTTTTGAAGGAGAGAGGATGGTGTGACCCTGATCAGCTCCATACTAAAGAACATGAAGTCAAGAAAAGAAGGAGCTAGGAAATGGATAATGGAACGACCTGATGAGCTTTATGGAAAGCTAAAAGGCTTGATCCATGAGGTACTGGTCCGAGAAAAGGCTATGGGCCTTGATGTGGCCTTTATAAAGCATGGACTGACTTTGGACAATCATGGACGACCTGTGACAACCCTGATTGACAAGGAAATGGATAGGATGAAGCTGGTTAGACAGGAAATGGAATGGGAGATTCAGTCTGATCGAGAAATGGACTGGTCAAACCGACATATCAGAATTGAGTTGGAAATGGAAGATTGAGAACCAGAGCAGGAAATGGAAAATGATGAGGACCTTTATCATCCAAATGAGCATAAGGAGCAGCTTGGTTGGACCTGGAACAAGATGGATTGAGCCCAAGAAAGAGTTGTTCGAAAAGGCCTTTATCGCCCAAAAGTGGAAGGACAAGCCAGCTTGGTTTATGATTGGCCCAATATGATTATTCACGACCATTATGGTCTATTTTAAGTGTATTTGGTTTTATTACTTATATAAACTCATTAGGAAGAGGTTTTGGGCTTTATAAACCCATTAGAGTCGGTTTGGTGTTTTAAATCAATTAGCAGTAGGATTTGGCTTTGGTTTTCCTAAACCACATTGGTTTAGGCTTAGGGTTTATGTTTTATGCTTTTAAACAGCAGCACCACGTCCATGTAACTCTGAATCATTCTTTTTATCAATAAACTTCTTTTTGGTGCAAACCAGTCTTGAGACGACACTGTCTCCTTTGTTCACAAGTGGTGAACGTTTCTATATCACACTAAGGGAGAGTTAATCTTCTGTGATACATCCTAGACATCAAGCAGGACGCCCCTGTGTCTGAGGAGTAGCATAAACAACCTCTGAGCAATCCATAGCTCGAAGGTGAAGTCCATCCGCCATCCAAGAGACCTACAATCTCTTGATCCTTTCACCCACGCCCCTTCAAGTGTTTCAGGGACTAGACAGCCTATCCAGGGCCGCACCAAGGCTCTTCCAAGTGACTCTATCACAACTTGGAATGAGTGCAAGAGGGTATTCCTAGAGAAATTCTTCTCTACCTCAAGAACAGCCAAGATCAGAAATGAGATCTCTAGCTTTCAGCAGAAGAACCTTGAGAGCTTTAGTGAAGCATGGGAGAGGTTCAAGGGCTATTGGTCTCACTTCCCACATCATGGCTTCACCAAGGAGAGTTTACTTAGTACCTTCTACAGAGGTGCTCTACCAGAGTTCAGGAGCAGATTGGACACAGCCAGCAATGGGTTCTTCTTGGGCAGAACTGAACAGGATGCTGAGGAGCTGGTGGAGAACATGGCCAAGAGTGACTCAGTCTACAGTGAGGAGAATGATAGGGCCAACAGAGGCACTGATGAAGATGATCCGCACACAAGAAAGGCCCTGAAATCTCTCCAAGAAAAGTTGGACAAGCTTCTTGTACAAAAGGCTAAGCAAGAGCAGCTTAACTCCATTGGGAACCAGCAACAGCAACTGCCTGCTAGGACTACTGAGGTTCATGGTGTAGAAGGTGAAGAGGAGCTGTACTTCATCAATTCTAATGGCACATGGTATAGGAAAGAGCCCAACTTCCAATACCAAAACAACTACCAGCAAAGACCTTACTACAACAATCAACAAGGAGGTTACCAAGCAAACCAGCCTACTCAGCCCCAAGGAAGCTCTTCTCCAGCTCAGGTTCCAAGTTCAAATTTGGAGTCCATGTTCAAGCAACTCTTAGAAGCTCAAGAGAAGAATGCTAGGAGCATTGGAGATGAGTTCAAGAATATCCATGCCAAGATTGATGGCAACTATTCTGACCTCAACAACAAGTACATGCAACTTGCCTCTCATCTCAAAGCTTTGGAGAGCCAGGTTGCTTCTATGTCTTCATCCTCCAAGAGCCCAATGGGATCTCTACCAGGAAAACCAGAGAAGAACCCTAAGGAGACTTGCAATGTTATCCTCTCCACTTCTTCAAGGATTGCATTGAGTGATCATAAGAATGATGTTGATGAGATTGAGAGGCTAGTTCTTGGACATCAGATTGAAAATGATAAGAGACTGGTTGTGGCCACAGCTGAAGCTAGAGTTGTGCAGAGAGCTGATAAGAAGGTTCAAGGAAAGATTCTGAAGATTGATGAGCCTAAGGTTGAGACACAAGTTGAGAAGAGTGCTAACCCCAAGCTGAAAGGAGTGAAGGAAGAAGACAATGAGGTTGAGCTATCACCATATGATAAGCTCCCTTTCCCTCAAAGGTTCCTCACCAAAGCTCAGAAAAAAATGGTCTCTAAATTCAGAAAAGACCTCAGTGATATTGGAGTCAAGCTTCCAGAGATCAGCAATATGCATGCTGCTCATGTCCAAATGATGCTCATACAGGACATTCTCACCCACCAAGCTAAAGTAGCTGAGCTTCTGGACATCTCACTTCTGAAGATTGATCCACCAATCCCTCCCAAGTCCCTCCCTAAGCTTGAGTCTCAAGGGAAGTTCACATTGTCTTGCTCCCTTGGTAAACTAACTAAGGATGATGCTCTTGTTGATAGTGGAGCTAGTGTGAATTTGATCTCCTTGGATATGGTGCAGAGTATTGGGATTGAAAGAATGGAAACAGATACTCTTCCTCTCACCTTTGGGGATTCCTCTTCTACAACCCCACTTTGCATAATCAAGGACTTTCCCTTGAAGATTGATCCTGCACCATACCTATTGACCTCACTGTTTTGAAGATGGAATCTGAAGAGAGAGTCCCTTTAATCCTTGGCACTCCTTTCCTCACAACAGTTGGAGCTTGCATTGACTTTCCCAACAAGAAAGTCACCCTCATGCATGTCAACAAAGCTGTCTCTTATCCTCTCCAACCTCCAATGGAATCAGACTATTGTGGGACAATCACTTGTGATGCACAAGCTGTTGAGAAGCCCCAAGATGAAGAGGTTGTTGGTAAGAAAGAAGGTCTTGATGGAGAGTGTTCTAAGGAGTTGTGTGTTGAGCACTTGGAAAGTGCTAAAAGAGAGGGATGGGTGGAGCCTCAAAGGCTACTCATGGCAAGAAGAAGATAGTGAAAGAGCCTCATCCTCCACCTCTTGATTTGCTCTCACACACTCTCACTCTCCATCCAAAGAAGCTCAGAGATGGTGTCCTTGAGTACAAGATCAAGCATAAGGGCAGGTCCACACCATTCTCAAGTGCTAGAGCCATCATCACTCCTCAGCTCCAAGATGACCCAATCAAGCTTCAAGAGCTTCTCTCTCAGGTCCTCACCATCACACTTGAAGGTGGGAAGGATCCTCCTTCTCACTAGTTCAAGAGACAAGGTAGTCAAGCTAAGTGACTCAAAACAAGCTCACTTGGGAGGAAGTCCCATGGTTATCCTTGTATATAGCTTTGCAATTTCAATTTTCCTTTTAAGTTTTTAATAAAAGTGGTCAAGGTTTTCAGGTTGAGCCAAGCACTAGAGGAGAGAAGAATGGTGGTGAACCACTTGAGCCCCATGATCCATGTAGCAGCCTCCTCTAGTTGCTATGAACAAAGCCAGCTTCTAGTCATGCCACAAGCACCATGCCCAAATCTCCTTGTGTGGTATCACTCCAACCCTTCTTGTAAATACATTTGCTTTTGCCTTGTTGAGGTATCTCTTACTCTCTTACTCACACAAGAGACTGTGTCATTTAAGTGTGGGGGGAGGTACCGGATATTTGATCGTGTTTGCTTTGTGATTTTGAGTCTCATGCATTGCATTGTTCATTCATAATTGCATAAAAAAAAATTAAATTTTTGAATCATGTAGATTGCATCACTTGCATCCTTAAGATTGAGTCTAGAGCATATAAGTTGCATTCATTTGCATATGGAGCATTGCCTTGTAAAGAGCACTTGTTTGCACTGAATTTGACACCCTAGTTAAACATATCAAGTAGCTTAAGCATCTTTTGAAAGGCTTGCATGCTTTGAGCCTTGAAAACTCTTCTTGAAACTTGCTTGCTTGCTTGATATTGGCATTGTTCTTAAGACCAGCTCCATCCTGAACTTAGACTTGAATGAACTTAATTTCTCTTGCATATGGGCATTTGCATACTTGATCATGGATCTCATACACATTTGGGTTATCTTTTCCATTGTACCACCCTTTGTTAACCCAAATGGCACTCCCTTACCCTTGAAACCTATCCATTCTTTGAAGCCTACATTGATTTGCTTGAGTGAGGCCTCTTTTGATAGCTTGTCATGTGCAAAATCTTGAGAGTATTGGGAGCGACATGGATTTGTTCTCATCTCTTGCTAGCATAGGGTCCTCATTTGAGCTAGCTTCTAGGATGGTGAGTGGGATTTTTGTTCCTTAATGGTCTATATTTTGGGTTTGGAATGTAACAATGTTGAGATTGATGAGCAAATGAGTATCATAAGAAAGAAGAACCCTAGGGACCTAAAATAAAAGATAAGAAGCTCTTAGCTAATGTTTTGACCTTCCCTTCATATAAAAAAAAAAAAGAAAAGAAAAGAAAAGAAAAAAAAGAAAAATAAAGATTCAATAAGATAGTGGGGAAGGAAAAACTTAAGAGTTAGAGTTTAGAATGTGAATACAGGTCCTTAGAGGTTGAATCATGAGAAAGAAAATGTTCATTGGGTGAGTGATGTGAGTATTTCTTCATTTTGGGTTATGGGATGAACAAAAAGGGTGTAGATCTTGTAATCACTTAGGAATTGGGTAGAATGATGAGGATGGATCCATGTATGCATGAATTGCTCCTAGTCTAAGATAAATTTTGCATAATGATCAAGCTCCTTGATTTTGAGTGATTGCCACCTTGAAATGATGCATTGAAACCCCATTATCATCCATATTAGACCATTTGATCACCTAGCCAAATGATTGAGATCATGTGCCCATATGTGAGACTTCACCTTGTGTGTGTGTGTGAATCAATGTGAGGGCTGGTTAAGAGAACTTGTTGGTTGATAAGCATTGCATCATGTGTAGAGGCATAAGAGTCATTGACAGGCCTTGTGAAGCTAGAGCATAATAGAACGTTTTGCTCATGCTATTTGCTATGTTTCTTTAGGATGTCAAGTTGAGTGCTATGAGTGTTTCTTTTGGCTTTGCTTCCATCTCTATGTCTCTCCTCCTTGTGTTTTGAAAAAAATAACTTGAGGACAAGTAAAGGTCTAGTGTGGGGGAGTTGATAGCTTGCATATTTACATGTTTTTAGCATCCATATCTTATGCATTTTGATCATATAAGTTAGGCATTAGGCATGTTTAGGTCCATTTTGCATTCATTTGTCCTTATCAGGTGTTGGAGTATGCTTTGGTGTGATTTGAGGTGTTTGGAAGACTTATGGCCCCAAAAGAGATGAAGTATCATGTTTGGCCATGAAAAGAGAAGTCAAACCATGATCTGGTCAAGAAAAAGATGAGCATGGACAGAGGTCTTAGAGATGTCTCCTGCTGCTAAGATTTTGTGGACACACAGAAAATTGAGTTAGCTTTCCAATGGAAGTGGTTTCAAGTCATTTGGACCTGTATTGGAGAAGTTATGATTAATTCACTTGAAGCATGTCAGGATGGCTGGTAGAGACAGCCGGGTAGAGACAGCCGGCCGGGAAAAGGACAGATGGATGGAAGTGGTCCAGTCCGGGATGACTGAGCCTGGGACAGGTACCCGGTCGTTTGGCTTGTGCTGGAGGTGACCAAACCGGGTAGACAGGTCCGGGTTGGTGAAGCCGGACGGGAAGAGACGGATCAAGGCGTCCGGACGGCCGGGGAGGAAGAACCGGGGAACAGCACCCGGACGGGCTGGACAGAGGCCAGAACTGGACAGGCCGGGTGCCAGACCGGGTTGGATGGCTCTGAGTCTCCCCTGACCGAATTTCAAGCTCCATTCTCATTGGCTGAGACCAATTTGGCTCAAAGACATTTTAGTAATTTTGTTTTATGATTTCAAGGGCTTTCAAGCCTCCTATATATACTCTTGTAATCTCATTAAGAGATCTAACTTCTTTTCTCTCAAAAACATAATAAGATCTTGAAGAAAGTTTGGATCTTTGATCCTTTTATCTCATTTCTTTTGTGTTTAATAGATTATCTTCTTCTCTAATCATGTTTAGCCTTGAATCATCCTTGATTTTGAGGTTTTCCATGGCTATTAGTGAGTAGATCTATCTAGGGTTCATTGGCTTGGGAGACTAAGGGTGATTAAGAGTAGATCCAAGGTGCTTAGTGTTAGATCTATCATCTCCTTGCATTGATTTGGTGTTCTTCTTGCTATATTTGGGTTGGCCTCTCAAACATAGAGCCATAGGCATTTCATGCCCGAAAGGTGTTCTATGAAATGCCTGAACCATCATCTATGCTTTTAGCTTGCTTTGCCTAAGAGATTAGTTGTCAAAGGAGCTAGGATTGCTATTAGACTCATTCTCCATGCTTGCTTTGATCATTACAGCCAAAGAGATTTGGTGTACTTGGGTGATCATTGCAAAGGAGCATCCATCTAGAGATAGAGCTTGCTTAGTTTTGTTGTCTAGGCATAAGGAATTAGATTGATTGAAAAGTTAACATCTTGGATTGAATCTTGATCACCCAAAGTCAGTTCCCTTGTACCAAGAACCCCCTTTCCTCATTGAGAAAGAAAGTTCACTCTTTTATTGCATTTTTAATATTGTCTTAGTTTCAGAATCATCCTCTCATCTTGATTGCACTTAGATTAAGCATGAACTTGCATTCCCTTTGCATAAGAATCTCTTAGAATTGGATTGACATCTTGTATTCTACAACATTTGATTAGGACCCTTGAAAAGTCCTGTCATCACCTTTTCACCTCTTAGAAGAGCCATAGGGCCTAAGGCGCCATGAGGTCCAAGCACTTGCCTCTCACTAATGTCAAATCTTATGGCTCCAGGAGTGGTCAAGGTAGTGAGGGGATAGTCGGGAAGGAGCAGCTCAACCTTTTTGGTACCTCTCAAATATGAATAAACACACCGCCCATTAAACCTTCCAGAGAGATAGTGAGCTGACTTCAGGTATTGGAGATCTAAGAAAGTGGGGCCAGATGCATCATATCCCAAGCTTATCCCTTGGTAAGCAAGCAATGGTGTTATCAAGCCACCAATCCCAATCTGAGCTCCAGGGTCTCTGTTTGTCCAGATCCAACTCTTGTAATACATGAGGCGCTTCACAAAGAATCCCACGATGCCAAAATCCTTGTAGAAGTCACTAGGAACCAAAGGGAGATGAGGCTGTAATGCATAGTGCTGGACAGCTTGGTGCAGGAATTTCACTTCATCTCCAAAGACTGTTCCTACTTCCTTCCTGGGGAACAATGTATGCACAAGCAATCTGTGGAGATATTGCACTGAAGGGTGTCGGATGGAGGCATTCTTGTCGGGGTTGGAACTCATTGTCTTGCCTGTTAACAACCTCCAAGTAAGGTGTGTGATGTTCATCTCTCTTTGACCCTGGCAAGCTTGGGAAAAGAAGGATCTTTCTGGTCTTGAAACCCAAGCACTTCCTCAATTTCCTTGAATGACATTGAGTAGGCTCTCCCATCAATCTTGAAATGTATCATACCCCATCCTTGCTCCACATTCTTGGAGGTGTGAAAGGTGGCTTCAAGAGATGACAGGAATTGGCAAGAGACTTCTTTATAAGTTGGATAGGCCATAGTGTAAAAACTGCTCATACTCATGTAGCCTAGCATCTCCTGGATATCATCTTCAATTGACAACTCCTTGAGGGTCCTTTTATCAGCAAATCTGGTTGGTGGCCAAGAGACACCTTTTCTCATTTGCTCTAACAGCTCCTCTTCAGTGGGTGTCTTCTGCCTGTCCCTTTATCATTGAAGGACTTTGTTGAGTTAGGGTCATACTCAGCCTCACTGTCGTCTTCAGAATGTTCCTCTTCAGCATTTGCACACTCTTGCTCCATGGGAGGAGGTTCTATAGTCTTTCTTGGCCTTGGCTCTTATGATGGGAGCTGGTTCATTTGCACCTTCTTGTTCCATGGGAGGAGGTTCTATAGTCTTTCTTGGCCTTGGCTCTTATGGTGGGAGCTGGTTCATTTGCACCTCCCTTGGTGCCTTTCTCCAAAACCAAAGCTCTCAACTTGGTGCTCCTAGGCTCTTGCTCTCTTGGGAGGGGCTTGCTTGTGAGCAATGTCAGCCACACTCTCATCAACCATAACTCTTTGCCATCTCTCTTGGCCTGTGCTTTCTTTCTTAGCATGGCCAAAGTTTGCTGCCTACGCTCTTCTGATTCAGGCATGGAGCCAAGTTCTTTCCCAATCTGAGCAGTCACCCTCCTTGCAGCCTGCTCTTTCTCTTCCACTATTTGAGCTTCGTTCTTTCTCCCCATTGTTCCTGAAAATTCAATCCTTGGAAATAGAGTGAGCATAAGAAAGAGACAAACATGAACAAACACAATCTAGCTCTAGCAAGATCATCAATCTCAATAGGAGCTAGAATAATGCAATCATGAAGGCAAGCAAGACAAGTAATAGCTAAGAAGGAAGCTCTCATGCTCATATAAATTTTCATCTTTTTTTATTTTTTTATTTTATTTTTTTTATGAGCACAAGAACTTCAAACTAGCCAAAATCAAAATTAACCAGAGCTCAGCTTGAAATTGGGACCAAATCAACCTTCAACACCACTTATCTCACCCATCTAGCCCATAATCAACCCTAATTAAGCTAAAATTGAAAAAGTCCCAAATCTCATGAACCCTAATTTCTCAAAGTTCAAATTAAACTCAAATCCACCATGAAATCAACTACCCAGCATGATATATGAGCCTTCCCTAGTCTATCTCACAAGAATCAAGCAAGAAAATGGCCAAAATTCAAGTTCAAAAATTTAGGGTTCATGAGCATTACGAATTTGAACTTAATGAAGCCATACCTTGCTTTGGATGAAGGATAAAAGTGAGAAGATTCAAGGATTTATACTAAGAGGAGGGAGGCTTGGACGTGGAAAAAGAAATGGGGTGATTTGGTTTGGAATTGAAGAAGTTGTGGTGCTTTTTGTTCTTGGGGGCTAGAGAGGATTTTGATTTGGAAAAGTGATGGGAGTGAGGAGAGAGTGGCACGATTCATTAGGTTTTAGGGGGGTTTGGTCGGGTCGGGTCATGGGCGGATGGGTCTGGGTCGAGAAATAAAGAAAAAGACATACCTTGGGTCGGCTGGGTCATACCGCGTGTAATGACCCTGTTCAGAAGTAGAAAAGTCAAGACCTTGACCATGAGTTGGTTGAGCCAAGAAACGGTCATGGTCGAGAAGCGATGGTCGATACGTCTAAACCGAAGGTCGTCAAGAAGCAAATTTTTGAAGAAATGTAAATAAGGAGAATCTTTATCTAGGCAGCTCAAGGGAGTCATATTAGAGCATATGTTCATGCCAAAACCAAGTTGGTTCAGGAGGAATCAAGAGTTGGTCGAAAATCTGCATTATCGGGTAAAACGGTTCCGACCGTCCCGATAAGCGATTTTGATGAAACGAAGCGTCATGGGAGCATTTTGAAGTGGTTTTTCTACTCAAAAACACTCAATGAAGATTTTTAGAAGTTTGTGACGTGGCAAGATAAAAGTGGACCAGAGATGACATGGCGATCTCCCATTTGCCGCAAAGAAGTGATGTGGCGGTACACGTGGCGATTTCTCATTGGCCGGAGGGAAACTTGGTGACCAAGTTTGTGAGCTTCCAGAAGGTGAGTCTTGGCTTGCAAGGGATGAAAACTTGGTGACCAAGCTGCTGAATCTTCTAGAAACCAGTAGCTTGCAAGCAAAGTTACCTAAATGGACAAATGTCCATATTTTTACCATGTATGAATGCCACTTGTCCAGCCAGCCTCAGCCCCATTTCCTATAAATACCCAGCCCCTCCCATTCATTTTCTTCATCCCAAAACCGTGAGAGCTTACCTTAGAGAGAGAGAGGTGAGTTTAGAGAGAGAAACCGAGTGTTAAGGAGTGTTTTTCGGTTTCTTTGGTTTAGCGTTTTGGGAGAGTGATCCGGAGGTGTTAGGGTAGTCTTCGTAGTAAGCAACCAAGGTGGGTTCCGGAGACTTGTAATGTGTGTTTGTGCATGCAGGTGTGAGCTTAGACCGGAGGGTCTCAAGTGGAGACCCGGGGCAAAGTTAATCGGTTTTGTGCAGGGCCCCGGGGAGAATGCGTGTAGCATGCATTTGTGTTATGTTTGTGTCATCTAGATATTGTTTTATTGATGGTGCATAGTTAGTTGCATGATTATCTAGATGATATAATATCGTTGAACCGCAAGAGGTTGAGAGTGTCTCTCTCTTGGCGGGTGTGTTGTTGCATGCATTATAGTTGATAGGTGCATGTAGTTTAGATGCTGTTTTTGTGTTGCATGGAGGTTTTAGGTTGAGCTCCTTCATGCTTAGTTGAGCTGTGAGCATCTAGACTAGGATTTGTGTTTTGCGTGTGAGGTGCATTTAGTCTAGGATGCAATGCGTGTTGGTCAGAGGCGGAGCTCCCTCACGCTAGTATTTTGAGTTGCATCCAGACTAGTTTGCGCGGACCCTGGAGTGAGATCGGGGGATGGACCTGATTCTCCACTGGTGGAGTTAGCCGCCCCTCCATTGCTTGTCAAAGGAAAGTGGGTAGCGCCCATGGACGAGCGCTGCGGGACGCTGCGGCCCGGGTGAGATTGGGAGTGAACCAATTCCCGGTGATTTCGATCATGTGACTTGTGTGTTTATGATCGGACGTGGGGGGAGGGGGACGGGGCTTCTCCAAAGAGTGAAAGGCCTTTGTATTTTTATTTTTTGAGAGTTGAGTCTAGGCGTCGAGTCTAGGATTGAGTCTAGACTGCATTAGTTGTTGTTAGGTCTCGGGGAGGAGACTTGTTGCATTGCATTGAGTAGTTGTATTGCATTGATTAGTTGCATTGCATTTTAGCATTGTTGCATGTTTGTGTGTTGTTTATGCATTGTTAATGTATGCGTATTGTGTGCTTGTTTTTAAGCATGGGCTGGGGAGGGTAGTTGTTGTTTATTGTTCGGACTCACTGAGTAATCTTGATTACTCACCCCCTCTCCTACTATGCAGGTAACCAGTAGGTGGGAAGCTTAGAGGGCGGCGAAACGTTAGGCGTTAAGCGGCGGTGTAGATTTGAAGTGGCATAAGCATAAGCAAGGACTCTTTTGGAATGTATAATTACTTTTCTTTTCTTTTCTTTTTAGGCGTCTAAACTCTGATATATTCGTTGTAATGTTTTATAAGCGCTTTCCACCTATTATTAATAAAAGAATGTTTATATTCGTGATTGTGTGCTGAATGATATAAGACCTAGTCCGGTCGACACAACTCGAGACCGCTGCGGGTTCGAAGCCTTAGGCCGTAGGCTCGAGGACATAGCAAACCGGACGGGTTGGTCGAGTCGGATTTGTTCTCGATTCTTGGTCGATCCGGTCCGCAAGCTATAATTGTGGCGCCTCGGGGCGTTCGGGTAGTCCGGCCTAGGGCGGTCGGGTGTTACAAATGGTGGTATCGAGCATGGTTTCCGATCATGCTCATAAGCCGCAATGTTTTCAATGTTTTATCGAGTCAAAATGAGTCGCTTATGCCACATTAGGAAACCGTGCGTTCGCTTAGGGTATTAGGACTAGTAATCAGGTTAGGTCCTTTTGGGAAATTTAGGTTTAACCCTTTAACCGCAGATGGCTAGGGAAGGTTCAGGAGCAAGCGGTCGTTGAATGTCGGGTCAAGATGGGTCAAGGCGAACTACCATAACTTTTGGGATGCCCGGATTCGGTAGATGGGACTGGCGAAAGTTGACCAAGGTCTATGGAAGGCGTGGAGCGTGTACACGTGAAGAGGAGGTTAACGTGGAGGAAATGGTAATGGCAGAACGTGAGTCATTGCCTAAACGGAGTTGAAGTTGAACCCAAGGAAAAGAAACCAGTTCAAGACATGTGATGTGGTGGACATGACACCGTGAGTGTCCCGACTCAACCTCGGAGAAGTCGGACAGAAAGGCATCGGTTACATGTTTCGGTTGTGGAGAGAAAGGTCACTACGCCAGTGAGTGCACTGTCCGTCGTCCGGGACAAGGCGAAGCGTCTGCGCGTACCCAACCGACCCGACAGACCAGTGAACACCCGGCTGCGTCCTGCACCTGGAGGGAGAGTGTATGCTCTGGATGGAGAGAGTACTCCATCTAGCGCTCCAGGACCGTCGAGGGGTCCTGTGACAGGTTTGTTTGGGTGCTAACTCTCTCTTTGTGTGTTTAAATAATTTTTGTGTAATTATTTGCTGTGTTGTTGGCATTCTGGATGAGTGCTGTTGTGTTGATCTTATCTTAGGATCGTTATTGGTTGGTGGAACCCCTGCCTTTGTGTTGTTTGACTCAGGAGCCACCCATTGTTTTGTGAAACCGGAAGTAGCCTCTAGGTTTGTAGGAACCTTTGTAGAGTGTGAGGTTGATATGTTAGTGGCAACCCCTGGAGGTCAGACCTTGAGAGCTAATAGGGTGTTGTTGAGTGTACCTATAGAGTTAAACCATGAAACCCTTTTAGCCGACCTAGTTGTTTTGCCGATGGAGCGGCATGAGGTTATTTTAGGAATGGATTGGCTGGCAAGGCATCGGCGTGGCTGGACTGTGCAAGAGGACGAGTGTGGTTTGAGAATGACCAGCAAGCTGTGTTGGCATCTTGTGGAATCAATCCATGCGTCTAAACGTTTGTGACGGCAATGAGAGCAGAGAACACACTAATGGACGGGGAGGTCTACTTGGTATCGCTCACGTATATCGGGGAAGAGACGGGAAAGGAGTCGAGGATGGAGGACATCCCAGTGGTCCAAGAGTTTGAAGATGTGTTTCGGGCGTTGACGGAGTTGCCTCCACCCCGGAGCAATCCGTTCACCATCAACTTGGAACCAAGTGTTGCACCCATTGCTAAAACCCCTTATCGCATGGCACCTGCTGAGTTAGCAGAACTCAAGAAGCAGTTGGAGGATTTACTAGATAAAGGTTTCATCAGACCGAGTTCTTCACCTTGGGGAGCTCCGGTTTTGTTTGTGAAGAAGAAAGATGGCAGTATGAGGCTGTGCATCAACTATAGAGGGATCAACAATGTCACGATCAAGGACAAGTACCCCTTGCCGAGGATAGATGAATTGTTGGATCAGCTAAGAGGAGCGAGTTGGTTCTCGAAGATAGATTTGGCTTCGGGATATCACCAAATTCCGATAGCAGAAATTGACGTGATGAAGACGGCATTCAACACTCGGTACGGCCAGTTCGAGTTCGTGGTAATGCCATTCGGGTTAACCAACGCGCCAGCAGCATTTATCAGACTGATGAATGAAGTGTTTCACGACTACCTCGACAAGTTCGTGATTGTATTCATCGATGACATACTTATCTACTCTCGAGGAGAGGAGCACAGGGAGCACTTAAGGAAGGTACTCGAGAGACTAAGAGACCGGAAGCTGTTCGCCAAGTTCAGCAAGTGTCGATTTTGGAAGTGGGAGATTGGTTTCTTAGGTCACAGAGTATCCGAGCAAGGAGTTTCGGTAGATCCAGAGAAGATTGAAGTGATTCAGAAATGGCCTCGTCCAACCACAGCGACAGAGATCAGGAGTTTCCTTGGATTGGCGGGCTACTACGAAAATTCGTGAAGGCATTCTCCTCAATCGAAACCATTGACACGATTGGCGGGAAGGAAGTCCCATACGTTTGGGAAGAGCGTCGCGGAAGAAGCATTCAACAAGATCAAGGAAGCATTGACTACGGCACCAGTCCTTACCTTACCAGAGCCCGGTAAGGTATATGATGTCTACACTGACGCATCGCGGGTAGGATTGGGATGTGTACTTATGCAAGAAGGCAAGGTTATTGCATACGCCTCAAGACAGTTGAGGAAGCATGAGGAGAACTACCCCACACGATTTGGAGATGGCAGCCGTTGTTTTGCATTGAAGATATGGCGCTCGTATCTTTATGGAGAAAAGGTTCAGGTATTTACGGATCACCAAAGTCTTAAATACTTGTTCACTCAGGCGGATCTCAATTTGCGACAAAGACGGTGGATGGAGTTCATTGCGGACTACGACGTTCAGATTCAGTACCACCCAGGGAAAGCAAACGTGGTAGCAGATGCTTTGAGTCGACGAAGAGCAGTAGTAGATTCAGAGCGAGATTTGGAGTCTTTATCAGACGAATTCAAGAAGGTCACTTTGTCAGCATTGGAAGGAGAATCAAGCAAGCCATTGGGAATGCAAGCAGTGAATCAAGCCAGTTTGATTCAACGTATTCGAGAAGCGCAGAAGAAAGACGAGAATCTGAAGAATATCATGGAGCAGCTAGAAGAGCAAGGAGGGCCGAATGCTAGTGGATATCATATGGCAGAAGACGGAACTTTGCTACTCAACAGAAGGATCACAGTGCCAAAGGAAGGAGGATTCAAGGAGGAAATTCTCAAGACAGAGCATCAATCACTTCTGAGTATACATCTGGGAAGCACCAAGATGTACAGAGACATGAGGAGATATTACCATTGGCAAGGTATGAAGAAATCAGTTGCGAGATGGGTAGCGCAGTGTCAAGTTTGTCAACAGATCAAAGCTGAGCACCAAGTACCAGGAGGGTTACTTCAGAGCTTACCTATACCAGAGTGGAAGTGGGATTCGGTATCAATGGATCTGATTACCGGATTACCAGTAGCAAGAGGAAGATCAAACAATGCGATTTGGGTGATCATGGATCGACTGACAAAGGTGGCGCACCTGCTAGCAATTCGAGACACGGACAAGACGGAGACGTTGGCGGAGCTTTACATCAATCAGATTGTAAGACTACATGGAGTGCCAGCGAACATCATCTCAGATCGAGATCCAAGGTTTACAGCAGCATTCTGGAGAGCATTGCAAGGAGCATTGGGAACAGAATTGCACATCAGTACTGCATTTCATCCAGAGACGGACGGACAGACGGAGAGGACGATCCGTACGATAGAGGATATGCTACGCTTGTGTATTCTTGACTGGAGAGTGCATGGGAAAACTATCTACCTTTGATAGAATTTTCCTACAACAATAGTTTCAATGCCAGCATTGCTATGTCTCCATCTGGCGTTGTATGGAAGACCATGTCGAACACCTCGTGTTGGGCGGAAGTTGGAGAAAGAAGATTATTCGGACCAGGAGTCATTGAGGAGACATTGGAGAAACTGCAAGTCATCCGAGCAAACATGAAGAAGGCACAGGATCGACGAAGAAGTATGCTGATCAAGGAATCAGTAGTATTTGCAGTTGGAGATATGGTCTATCTCAAAGTGTCAGCTCAGAAAGGAAAAGATCGTTTAGGCAAAGTCGGAAGTTAGCAGTTCGTTTCATTGGTCCATATCGGATCATTGGAAGAGTTGGAGAAGTAGCCTACAGGTTAGAGCTACCGGAGGACATGAACTTACATCCTGTATTTCATGTGTCCATGTTACGGAAGCACATTAGCGACCCAAATTGATCGAGCGGAAAGGATTCCAGAATTGAGACAAGACCTCACCTATCCAGAAGGCCCGATTAGAATTGGAGAAAGGCGATCAGAAAACTGAAGAATAGGAGATTCCTCGAATTCAAGTGTTTTGGGAAGGCAGAACCGCATGGTGATCACATGGGAAGATGAAGAGAAGTTTCGACAGAGTCACGAGCTCTTGAAGATCAAGCGGAGGCGTCAGCAACCTTATAGAATTCGAGGCGAATTCTATTAAGAGGAGAATGTAATGACCCTGTTCAGAAGTAGAAAAGTCAAGACCTTGACCATGAGTTGGTTGAGCCAAGAAACGGTCATGGTCGAAGCGATGGTCGATCGTCTAAACCGAAGGTCGTCAAGCAAATTTTGAAGAAATGTAAATAAGGAGAATCTTTATCTAGGCAGCTCAAGGGAGTCATATTAGAGCATATGTTCATGCCAAAACCAAGTTGGTTCAGGAGGAATCAAGAGTTGGTGAAAATCTGCATTATCGGGTAAAACGGTTCCGACCGTCCGATAAGCGATTTTGATGAAACGAAGCGTCATGGGAGCATTTTGAAGTGGTTTTCTACTCAAAACACTCAATGAAGATTTTTAGAAGTTGGTGACGTGGCAAGATAAAAGTGGACCAGAGATGACATGGCGACCTCCCATTTGCTGCGAAGAAGTGATGTGGCGGTACGTGGCGATTTCTCATTGGCGGAGGAAACTTTGTGACCAAGTTTATGAGCTTCAGAGGGTGAGTCTTGGCTTGCAAGGGATAAAACTTGGTGACCAAGCTGCTAAATCTTCTAGAAACCAGTAGCTTGCAAGCAAGGTTACCTAAATGGACAAATGTCCATATTTTCCCATGTATGAATGCCACTTGTCCAGCCAGCCTCAGCCCCATTTCCTATAAATACCCAGCCCCTCCCATTCATTTTCTTCATCCCAAAACCGTGAGAGCTTACCTTAGAGAGAGTGAGTTTAGAGAGAACCGAGTGTTAAGGAGTGTTTTTCGGTTTCTTTGGTTTAGCGTTTTGGGAGAGTGATCCGGAGGTGTTAGGGTAGTCTTCGTTGTCAGCAACCAAGGTGGGTTCGGAGACTTGTAATGTGTGTTTGTGCATGCAGGTGTGAGCTTAGACCGAGGGTCTCAAGTGGAGACCAGGGCAAAGTTAATCGGTTTTGTGCAGGGCCGGGAGAATCGTGTAGCATGCATTTGTGTTATGTTTGTGTCATCTAGATATTGTTTTATTGATGGTGCATAGTTAGTTGCATGATTATATAGATGATATAATATCGTTGAACCGCAAGAGGTTGAGAGTCTCTCTCTTGGCGGGTGTGTTGTTGCATGCATTATAGTTGATAGGTGCATGTAGTTTAGATGCTGTTTTGTGTTGCATGGAGGTTTGAGGTTGAGCTCCCTCATGCTTAGTTGAGCTGTGAGCATCTAGACTAGGATTTGTGTTTTGCGTGTGAGGTGCATTTAGTCTAGGATGCAATGCGTGTTGGTCAGAGGCGGAGCTCCCTCACGCTAGTATTTTGAGTTGCATCCAGACTAGTTTGCGGACCCTGGTGAGATCGGGGATGGACCTGATTCTCCAGTGGTGGAGTTAGCCTCCATTGCTTGTCAAAGGAAAGTGGGTAGCGCCCATGGACGGCCTTGGGGGGCGGGGTGAGATTGGGAGTGAACCAATTCCCGGTGATTTCGATCATGTGACTTGTGTGTTTATGATCGGACGTGGGGAGGGGCGGGGCTTCTCAAAGAGTGAAAGGCCTTTGTATTTTATTTTTGAGAGTTGAGTCTAGTCGAGTCTAGGATTGAGTCTAGACTGCATTAGTTGTTGTTAGGTCTCGGGAGGAGACTTGTTGCATTGCATTGAGTAGTTGTATTGCATTGATTGGTTGCATTGCATTTTAGCATTGTTGCATGTTTGTGTGTTGTTTATGCATTGTTAATGTATGTGTATTGTGTGCTTGTTTTAAGCATGGGCTGGGAGGGTAGTTGTTGTTTATTGTTGGACTCACTGAGTAATCTTGATTACTCACCCCTCTCTACTATGCAGGTAACCAGTAGGTGGGAAGCTTAGAGGCGGAGCGTTAGGCGGTGTAGATTTGAAGTGGCATAAGCATAAGCAAGGACTCTTTTGGAATGTATAATTACTTTTCTTTTCTTATTCTTTTGGCTAGGCGTGTAAACTCGATATATTCGTTGTAATGTTTTATAAGGCGCTTTCCACCTATTATTAATTAAAGAATGTTTATATTTGTGATTGTGTGCTGAATGATATAAGACCTAGTCGAGTCGACACAACTTCGGAGACCCTGATGCGGGTTCGCGAAGCCTTAGGCCGTAGGCTCGAGGACATAGCAAACCGGGACGGGTTGGTCGAGTCGGATTTGTTCTCGATTCTTGGTCGATCCGGTCCGCAAGCGATAATTGTGGCCTCCCAGGCGTTCCGGTTAGTCCAGCCTAGGGCGGTCGGGGTGTTACACCGGGTTGGGATGCGGGTCGCACCGCAGGTTGGGGCGTGGGTCGTGAATGGGTCGAGTGAGTGGAGAGTGACCAGCGTGGTCTTGCCAGCGTCTGTCTCGTATCCGTGCGCCTGCGTCCGCATGGTGAAAGTGTCAGCGTATGCATCCGCGCATTCTTCGTCCGTCCGTCCGTCCGCACCTACCAGCGGTACCTCCATCCAGCATTCGGTGCTGCGCGTTCGGATCATCGAACTGACTGTCCGTTCCGCGTGGGGTGCTCGTGTAGTGTAAAGCTGTCAGCGCATCCGACTGCCGTCCGTCCGTCGTCCGCACCTACCAGCGGTACCTCCGACTTCAGCGCATCTCCGTCCTGATTGGTCCGGCCGTCCGTGCGGGTTACGGCTCAGCGCATCTCACGTCCTGATTGGTCCGGCCGTCCGGCGGGTAACACGGCTCGCGCATCTCAGACCGCGTGTTCGGATCTAAGGCAGTCCGGCCTCTCAAACCGACCCTTTTTTTATTCTTCCCACTCATGCACACCATCTGCATCCCACTGATCTCCCATCATCCAAAAGCTTCGAAAAATAAATCCTAATGCAATATTTACAAGGATAACCATGGGACTTCCTCCCAAGTGAGCTTGTTTAAAGTCACTAGCTTGACTTTGCCTCCTTTGAGGTTAGGCAAGGGGAGCATCAGAGAGTGGGGTTGATGTCCCATCCTCCTTTGGTATTGTGGCCATATATTCTTTGAGTCTCTGGCCATTCACTGTGAAGTCTCCACCATCTTTGTTCCACAGCACAATGGCTCCATAAGGTCTCACTTCTTTGATCACAAATGGACCAGACCACTTTGACTTCAGCTTTCCAGGAAATAACTTCAGTCTAGAGTTGTAAAGAAGCACTTGATCTCCTGCCTTGAACTCTCTCTTGAGGATGTGCCTGTCATGGAAAGCCTTAGTCTTTTCCTTGTAGATCCTTGAGTTCTCAAAGGCATCCATCCTTATTTCATCCAGTTCATTGCGTTGAAGAAGTCTCTTCTCCTTTGCACCCTTGATGTCAAAGTTTAGAAGCTTCACAGCCCACAATGCCTTGTATTCAAGCTCAACTGGCAGATGGCAAGACTTTCCATAGACAAGGTTGAAGGGAGTAGTGCCTAGGGGAGTCTTGAAGGCTGTTCTATATGCCCAAAGAGCATCATCAAGCTTGGCTGACCAATCCTTCCTCTTGGTTCCTACAACCTTCTCCAAGATCCCCTTGATTTGCTTGTTGGAGACCTCCACTTGGCCACTTGTTTGAGGGTGATAGGGTGTTGCAACCTTGTGTTTCACTCCATTCTTCTTGAGAAAACCCTCAAATACCTTGTTGATGAAATGTGAGCCTCCATTACTTATGACCACTCTTGGAACTCCAAACCTTGGGAAAATAGTGCTCTTGAACATTTTAACCACCACTCTTGAATCATTTGTAGGACTTGCTATTGCTTCCACCCACTTTGATACATAGTCCACAGCCACCAAGATGTATTTGTTACCATAAGAAGAAGGGAAGGGTCCCATGAAATCAATCCCCCAAACATCAAACACTTCCACTTCAAGGATTGGGTTCTGAGGCATCTCATTCCTCTTAGTAATGTTCCCACTCCTTTGGCAAGAGTCACATCTTGAAATGAAGTCTTGTGAGTCCCTGAACATGTGTGGCCACCAAAATCCAGCTTGTAGCACCTTTGAGACAGTCTTGAATGTAGCAAAATGGCCTCCATAGGAAGATCCATGGCAATGTGAGAGGATTCCTTCAACTTCTTCTTCAGCCACCACTCTTCTATAAATCTGATCTTTGCATAGGGTGTAGAGGTATGGTTCATCCCAATAGTATCTCTTCAATTCTTTGTAGAACTTCTTCTTCTCATACCCTGCAAGCCCCAATGGTTCCTTCCCAGTGGCTAAGTAGTTAACCAAATCAGCGTACCAAGGTAAGTTGTTCTCTTCAGCTGCCTTAACCTCTTCAATCTTTTTCCAGTCTCAATGACTGCCACCACTGACATGATGGCCATGACATGCTCTTCTCTAAGTCCCTCATCAATAGGGATTCCACCTTCAATCCTCAACCTGGACAAGTGATCAGCAACTCCATTCTCAATCCCTGGCATGTCTCTAATCTCCAAGTCAAACTCTTCAAGCAAAAGGATCCACCTTAGTAGTCTTGGCTTGGCATCCTTCTTTGCTAGGAGATGTCTCAAAGCTGCATGGTCAGTATACACAATGACCTTGGAACCCACCAGGTAGCTTCTGAATTTCTCAAAGGCGAAGACAATGGCCAGCATCTCTTTCTCTGTTGTGGCATACTTCATCTGTGCATCATTCAGGGTTTGGCTAGCATAATAAATCACATGAGTTTTGCCATGCTTCTTCTGCCCCAGGACAGCCCCAACAGCAAAATCACTAGCATCACACATTATCTCAGAAGGGAGGTCCCAATCAGGTGGCTGGACAATGGAAGCACTAACAAGGTCACCCTTTATCTTCTTAAAAGCCTCAAGACAATCTTCATCAAAGCTGAAAGCGGCCTCCTTGCACAGCAACTTGGTCATGGGTCTAGCAATCTTTGAGAAGTCCTTGATGAATCTTCTATAGAACCCAGCATGGCCAAGGAAGATCCTGATGTCTCTCACTGTCTTTTGGTGGTGGCAAGCTAACCATCACCTCAATCTTAGCCTTGTCCACTTCAATGCCCTTTTCTGAAATCTTGTGTCCAAGCACAATCCCCTCTTTGACCATGAAATTACACTTCTCCCAACTCAGCACTAGGTTGGTGTCTTCACATCTCTGTAGGACCCTGCACAAGTTGGACAAACAAGCAGAAAACGAAGGTCCGTAGACAGAGAAATCATCCATGAATACCTCCACTATATCCTCAATGAGATCCGAGAAGATAGACATCACGCACCTTTGAAAGGTTGCTGGAGCATTACATAACCCAAATGGCATCCTTCGATAAGCAAAGGTGCCATAGGGGCATGTGAATGTTGTCTTCTCTTGATCATTGGGATGTATGGGGATTTGGAAGAACCCTAAATACCCATCAAGAAAACAATAGAAAGGATGGTTTGCAAGCCTCTCAAGCATTTGATCAATAAATGGCAATGGAAAATGATCCTTTCTAGATGCAGAGTTGAGCTTTCTATAATCAATACACATCCTATGGCCAGTTATGGTTCTAGTTGGTATCAATTCATCCTTGTCATTTTTAACCACAGTGATACCACCTTTCTTTGGAACTACAAGCACAGGAGATACCCATTTAGAATCTGAAATAGGGTAGATAACACCAGCATCTAAGAGCTTAAGAATCTCCTTCTTTACAACATCCTTCAGGTTAGGATTCAACCTTCTTTGATGCTCTATAGAAGTCATTGATTCATCCTCTAGATGTATCCTATGCATGCACAAAGAAGGTGATATCCCCTTAATATCATCTAGTGAGTATCCAATTGCCTTTATAAACTTTTTAAGTGCATTTAAAAGTTGAGAAAGCTCAAGTTCGGTAAGTTCACTACTCACAATGACAGGATATGACTCATTAGGGCCTAGAAATGCGTACCTTACACCATGGGGAAGAGGTTTTAGCTCCACTTTTGGTGCCTTGAGCTCACTCCAATCATCTTGTTGGGTGTTCTTTTGTTGAGTGGCTGAAACAGCTTGGTGCACCTCTTGTTTGAGGTCCTCATACTGGCCTTTGTCAACAATCTTCTTGCGAGAATCCAGCATGGCTGCAATAGCATCACTCTCTTGGTTCTCATCCACTTGGACCTCTTTATCCACTGTTAAAGCATGCTGCAAAGGGTCCTCTATTGTCAACTCTCCTAGTGCCAATTCCTCAAGGAGCTCATCAGCAAGAGCTTCCATCTCCTCTATGTAAAACACTTGGCCTTGCACAGTTGACCTCTTCATTACCTCATTGACATCAAAATGGAGAGTGTGCTCTTTCCCCAAATGAAGATCACTCTTGCCTTCCTTCACATTGATAAGGGCTCCTGCTGTGGCTAAGAATGGTCTTCCAAGGATCAAGGGGTCTCTAGCTTCTTTATCCATCTCAAGAACAACAAAATCAGTAGGAATTTCACAATTTCCCACCATCACAGGGAGGTCTTCAAGGATACCAATGGGAAATTTGACTGAGCGGTCAGCAAGCACCAAAGAGAGTTTGCACTTCTTGTATTGGCTGAACCCAAGCTTCTTGGCAACAGATAGACATCTCTCAAACATCAAAGGACCAATGGCACAAGGTAGGGTAAAGCAGCCTGGATCCTCTAGCTTCTTAGGGATTGTCAATCTCTGGATAATGGCACTGCACTCATGAGTAAGAATCATCATGCCTTCCATTTCCTTCTTCTTGGCAGCCACAGCATCCTTCAAGAACTTGCTATATTGAGGGACAAGCATGAAGGCATCAATGATGGGCATTGTGACTTGAACTTCACTCATTTGCTTCTCAAAGAGTGCTTTGTATTTCTCCAAAAGTTGCTTCTTGAATCTTCCAGGAAATGGCAGCTTAGGTTCATAGGGAGGAGGAACAAAAGAAGACTCTTTTGTTGGAGTGGCAACTTCACCATGCTTTAGTGTTTTCTTCTCTTCTCCAACCTTTCCTTTACCCTTGGCTTCAACAATCTTTTCTAGAATCTCCTCATCAACTTTCTCATCTACAATCACAACATCATCATCAATGTTGATAGCCACCCCCCCACTTAGTGTCTCACCATCCTTGGGGAGAGTTCTTGGAGGTAGCTCTCTACCACTTCTCAAAGTGATTGCCTTCATAGGCTCCTTGGGGTTTTGCTCAGCCTTTCCTGGTAGTGTTCCTGTTGGCGACATGGCTGAGAGTTCATAGAAGCAAACTGATTCTCCAAAGCTCTAATCTTGTTGTTTAGCTCAGTGTAGCTGCTAACAATCTTTGAGTGAACAGTCTTGAACTCATGGCCAATGTCTTTGGCTGCTCTAGCTTGACCTTCCAATAGTTGTTTGAACATAGCTTCCATAGATGAATCTGGGGTTTAGCTTGGGAGGAGCTACCTTGAGCTTGAGTAGATTGATTGCCATGGTTTGTAAAACCAGGAGGAGGATTCTGCCTAGGCTGGTAGTTCCCTTGCTGAGTGTTTTGCTTTGGTTGATAGCCTCCTTGCTGGTTGTTGGGATAAGACCTTTGCTGGTAGTTGTTGTACTGAAAGTTAGGCTCCTTCCTGTACCAAGAACAATTGTTGTTGATGAAGCAAAGCTCTTCTTGCCCTTCTAACCCTTCAACTTCATTAACCTTAGGAGGAGTTTCCTGACTTGGACCACCCACAAAGTGGATCTGCTCCTGTTTGGCTTGGTTAGCAATCAGCAAGTCTATCTTCTCTTGCAAGGATTTGATTTCCTTCTTGGTCTGGTTGTCATCAACTCTGGTTGTTCTATCAGCTCTGTCACGTTCTCCACTGTAAACTGAATCACTCTTCACCATGTTCTCCACCAGCTCCTCAGCATCTTCTTCAGACCTGCTCAGGAAGAAACCATTGCTTCTTGTATCCAATCTTGCTCTAAACTCAGGAAGGCCACCTCTATAGAATGTGCTCAGCAAACTCTCCTTTGAGAAGCCATGGTGTGGGCACTTAGCTTGATATCCCTTTAACCTTTTCCATGCTTCACTAAAGCTTTCCAAGTTCTTCTGCTGGAAACTAGAGATCTCATTCCTCAGCTTGGCTGTCCTTGATGTGGAGAAGAATTTCTCTAAGAAGGCCTTCTTGCAATCATCCCAAGTAGTGATGGAATCACTAGGTAGATATTTCTCCCATTGGCGTGCCTTGTCTCCTAGAGAGAATGGAAACAACTTGAGCTTGAAGGCATCTTCGGACACACCATTGGTCCTGGACAAGCCACAATAGCTATCAAACTTGTCCAAGTGATCAAATGGGTCTTCTGAAGCCAAGCCATGGTACTTGTTGTTCTCAATCACACTCAAAAAGCCTGACTTGATCTCAAAGTTGTTAGCTTCCACAGCTGGTGCGCGGATGCCCGTCCTATTGCCATGAATGTGAGGACGGTCATATGTGCCAATGGCTCTAGCTGGCCGCTGTGGGTGTTGTTGTTGCTGGCGCTGTGGTCCAAGGTTGTCAGCTCCTTGACCATTGCCATCTTGAGGTTGATGCTGGTGATCATCCATCTCAAACCCCAACCTTTGAATGTGAGCCTGTTGCTCTTCTTCTCTTCTCCTTCTTGCTATTTCCCTCTCAAGTGTAGCTATCTCTTCAACAGTGGGAACCAGGTTAGTTGCACCCTGCTTCTTGTGTTCATACACCTGAAAATCAAAGGAAGAGGCAAAAGGAGAATCAATATCACAAGAAAAGAAAAATGATTTAGTCTCAAGCAAGTGACTAAATCCCAATGTCACAATCAACTTAGAATTTGGCAACGGCCAATTTGATGAAAGGACTTTTCTAAGGTCCTAATCAAATGATGTAGTATATAAGATTGTCGAACCAGTCCTAAGTGACCATGAAACAGAGGGAATGCAAGTCTATGCTTAATCTAAATGCAATCATTAAAGAGGATGATGATTAAACTAAGACAATAAGTAAAATGCAACAAAAGTAAAACTTTCTTTCTTATGAGGAGAATGAGACCCATGGGTATAGGGACTTGATATCAAATGATTAAGATTCAATCTAAGATGCTAACTTTTCAATCAATCTAATTCTTTATGCCTAGACAACAAAACTAAGCAAGCTCTATCCCTAGATGAATGCTCTTTTGCAATGATCACCCAAGTACACCAAATCCCTTTGGCTGTAATGATCAAAGCAAACATGGAGAATGAGTCTAATAGCAATCCTAGCCTCTTTGACAACTAATCCCTTAGGCAAAGCAAGCTAAAAGCATAGATGAGTTGGTTCAGGCATTTCATAGAACACCTTCCGGGCATGAAATGCCTATAGCTCTATGTTTGAGAGGCCAACTCAAATATAGGATTAAGAACACCAAATCAATGCAAGGAGATGATAGATCTAACCCTAAGCACCTTGGATCTTCACTTAATCACCCTAATAACCCTAACCCATGGATCTTAGATGGATCTACTCACTAATCCACATGCTTACTCTTAAACCCATGAGAGATTAAAGCTTAAACATATAGAGAAAGAAAGGAGATGAAATAAACAATCAAGAACACAAGATGAGATGAGATAATAAATCAAAGATGAAGCTTTACTCAAAAGGTTTGTGTTCGTAGATAATAAATAACATAAGTCCCACAATAGGGAAAACAAGGGTACTTATAGTTAGGCTTAAAAGCCCTAGAAACATAGAATAAGATTACTAAAAAGCCCTTAGAAACAATAGGTCTCGACCAATGGGAAGACAGTATAAAAAACGCTCAGGGTCGTAACTGCGCATGCTTGGCCGCGCAGTTCTGTCTGGCCGTTGCTCGTCCCGCGCGGGTGTGCTGGCACGGTCGTTCCGTCCCGCGCGTATGTACAACTCCGTCTGGTCTCGTCCCGCGCGGGTACTACGCACCGCACAGCTCAGGCCGCACATCCGGCTGGTCTTGTTCGCCTCGTCCTGCGCGGGTACTACGCACCGCACAACTCAGGCCGCGCATCCAGATGCCTTAGTCCACCCGTATGGTATGTCCTGACCCGCGCGGGTAAGGTAGCCCGAGCAGATCAGGCCGCGCATGGTCTTGCTTCAGCTCGTCCGTGTGGTGTGATCTGTACCGCGCGGGTAAGTGGTCCCGTGCAGATCAGGCCGTGCATCCGTATGTTCGTTGGGTTCTCATGCGCGGGTGATCTTGGCCGAGCATGTCCGTCTGGGTGCTGCATCGTCCAGCATCATCCCTTCGTCCCGTGCGGGCTGGTCAGGCCGTGTGTGCTGACCCCGGGTGTACTGACATGCCTTCACTCAAATAATCATAACTCCTCCAATATTGCTTCAAATGGCTTAAAACCACTCCCAATGGAAATCTAACTCAAAATAATATGTCCCCACCAAATCTTAGCACAGAAAGACTTCTTTATGGCCATCTTCCATGTCCATCTTTCATCCTTCCTTTTTGTAACAAAGTACCCCCAAACACCTTCAAATTCTCCAAAGTACACTCCAAGACCTGATAAAGACTTATGAATGCAAAATGAACCTAAATATGCCTAATGCCTAAGCTAGAAGGGATAAAATGCACAAAATGGAAAGCTAAAACAATGAAAATATGCAAGACATCACTAACGAGTTTCCCTGCCTAGCAACTTTTTCGATGGTCTCCCTCCAGCGTTCACCACCGATGAGTCGTTCGAGTATGAAGCGAAGAAGAATGTGTTTGCCGAGGGTTCTCGTCTAATCAATGAAGTTTATCCTTTGAACTTTGATCGTATATATTACTATTGTTGCATATATATTTTTCTGATCCTAAGTTTGTACAGGGAATGAGGGTGTTCGGAGCGGCGCTTTATGGAAGCTTTCGAGGATCGAGGATCTCTCGCTTCAAAGCCGAGGAAACCGAACGTGAACTCTTCCGTTTCCAGAAAGAGGTTGAGGAACAAAGCCGGAAGCAGGCCGAACTTCATTCTCGAGCCCTCGTGCGTGCGGAAAGGAGAGGAAGGAGAGCGATCGTTTCCGAGATGGCGCGGAGGGCTGAATCGTTTTCCACCGAGTTCGAGAGCTTGAAGGAAGCTCAAGAGTCTGTGGGTGATTTCCGCGAGTGTCGGGGTTTGGTTGCTAACCTTTACAAGTCGCAGAACCCGGACTTCTCCTTCTCCTCTGAGATCGCTGAGATGAAAGGTCTCATGAGCGAATGCGCTCATGCTGAATCCTTGGTTCCTCCGATCGAGGGAAGGGTCCGGAAGCTTTGGGACCCCATCAAGGTTTCGGAGGACACGGTGGAGACCGGAGCAGGTGGAAACGCGGAAGGCGTAGATGAAGAAGTTGACCATCCCGTGGATTCGTTCGGGATCTCCATGTCGGATTCCTTGACCTCGATTACTGAGGATCGTTGGGATTGTATCCCTTTATCATGATGGTTGTATGCTTGGCGGGTGTGGCGTTTATATGTATATTCCACGACCGGGAGTGTAACTTTGTATATTATGTGTAGATTTTGCAGAAATTTGCCTTGTGATTTGATTTATACTTTCGTCAAGTGTAGAGGGTAGAATTCGAGAAGTCACTTCGTATTCTAACTCTTATTTTGTCGCTAGGTCCGTATACTACTTTGTAGCGAGTGTTTTAGGTGTTAGCGATGAGAGACATGTTTTTGGATATCGTATCTGGTGTTGATACTATGTCTGTGAGATGTTAAGATCCAGCAAGGCTGGTTTTAGGGCAAGACCTAGGCTTACTCTCAGCTTTAAGGCTATGTGATGGATGATCGGCTTTCGTTTTGCCTGTTAGTGATTTCTTCCTGATTCTTCCTGATTAAAGTCCACGACTTGGCACTGGCTTATGCGACTTGTGTAGTAAGAATCGAGCTATCTCCAGAGAATATCCGGAGTGCTAAACCAAAATTTTGGGTTTTCTTGCGAAAAGGTCTGACTACGGATTTGTATTAGTGAAACGTTTCTGTGTTCGTCCGTCGGGGCCAATCGACGGGCGTTTGTTTTTTTGAAGTCGCAAGTGGACTGTTATGACGGATGATGCGATTTTGATACCTTTGGGAAATTGCGACGTCTCGCGTTTCCCCGAAGATATGATTTTTGTTTTCCGAAGTTTTTATGCGTTACTGTATTAAGTACGCATTGAAAGATGGATAGAAAGAATTTTATTGAAAAAGTTTCGAAAATTTCGAATACATGTGCGGGTATTTCGCATCTTTGTGGGAGTATAGGAGTATACGTACCCACTCCCCCCCTTTTTTGGTGAGGGGGATAGCTGAACTCGCCGGGTTTCGACGAGCTTCTTACGTACCTCTTTCGAGGATCAAGCCATCTCGTAGTTCTGATTGTTGCTGCGGACGTTTTTACTCCCCGGTGTTGCCATTCCGATCGGACTAGCCGGATTGGTGGTCTGTGCGGGGGTTGAGTTGTCTGCTTTTATGGCGATGGACTCGGAGACTTTGTCGCTGTCTTGAATCGTTGCCTGTTTGGATGATTCTGGATCATCTTTTTCGAATTTTCAGGAATGTTATGTGATTCATTTGCTTGTTTCGGGTTAGCCGCAGGGGTGTTCTGATCTTTTCGCAGTTTGTGCTCGGCTAGGAAGCAGAGTCTTGACTATTTATGGCTTCCCCAGATTACTGCAGTTCCAGTTGGAGTCGGAAATTTGATTCCAAGGTGATATGTGGACGGTACTGCCTTCATGGAGTTGATCCAAGGGGTTCCCATGATCGCATTGTAAATGGCCGGGTTATCGACTACTGCGAACTCGACGATTTTCGTAATTTCTTTAGCCATGACCGGGAACTTAATGCTCCCAAGGGTCATAGAGGTGACGCCCAAAAACCCAGTTAAAGGTTTCGGCTCTGGGATGACTTCTCTAAGTGGGATGTTCATCCTATAGAGGGTGTCGTGGAAGATGATGTTGACCGTACTTCTTGTATCGACAAGGATGCGGCCGACTTCGAGATCCTGGATCACCAGGTCGATAACTATAGGATCGTAATGAGGTTTGTCGATTCCGACAGTTTCTTGTTCCTCAAAAACGATCGCGTGGTTGGGAATGTTGCTTTCCGGAAGCCAGTTGGAACTTTTATCGGCTTTTCGCCCGTAGGCTTTGATCGATGAGACCGAGTCTTGATAGAACTGCGATCCTCCGATAATCATATTTATCCTCTGGTGACTGTTGTTGTTCCCCTGGTCGTCCTGTCTCCTTCCGCGCTTCTCGCCGGATTGACTTTCAGGCGCGTGGTTCTCGGAGGCGGCCTTATCGGTTTTTTGGCGGCGGATTCCAGAAGCAGGTCTTTATACCCTTAACCTTTGACAGTTCGCGGCGGAGCTTTGCAGCGAGCCTGGCGCGAAATTTTGCAGTTCGCGGTGGAGTGACCTCTGGTATCGTGGAACTTCGGTAGGAATTATCCTTGTACTGTGTCCTGGTCCAGGTGTTTCGGAGGTTTTTCCTGCTTCGAGTTGATGGCGTAGTTATGTTCGCGTCTTCCCTTCGTGATGGACGACTTGTCGTTACGAGAGGGTTTCTTCTTTGAGGGCGTTTTCTGCGGTCCATTCTTTGCGATAGGACTCTCATCTCTTCCTCCATGACGATGAAGTTCGTTGCCTTGTGGAGGTATCCTGGATCATCCGTGGTTTTCCAGCAATATCCACTTTCGAACCGACTTGTACCAGAGAGTTTTCTCGGCGTCGATCGCGACTTTGTCGCTGATACCCGTCACTGGCCATTACTAGTTTGAACCTTCTCATAAAGTCGCGGAGTGATTCGTCTTCCTTTGAGCTAGACTCCAGAAGTCCACGTCGGAAGTCTCTCTATCCATAAACATGGAATACTGTTTGAGAAATGCCGAGGCTAGTTGGCGGAAATTTCTATGGAGTTTCTTTTGAGCTGAGAGAACCATTCGAGCGCGGCGCCCCTGAGGTTCTCGACAAAGAGAAGGCAGTGGCCGGCGTCTCGTTCACGCTGGGAGTTTGCATCTTCCCATCGCGATCTGGAAGGACTGTAAGTGTGCCTTTGGATCTGTGGTACCGTCGTAGACGGGAATTCTGATCTTCCCAGGGTCCGAGACGTGTGTTTCTGTGATCCGAGCGGTGAACGGCGTTTTTCGTGCTTCCTCGAGAAGTCTATCGATCTCGGGAGCGGCACTAGTTTCCTGGTGAATTTGTGATTTCACCGCTTTTACCTCGGCTACTGTTTTTGCGAGAGACTCGCGGAGATCGTGGATCTCGTTATCGCTACCTGCGTTCTTCCGAGCTTGTCGGTGCTGGTTACGATGGATCCGAGTTTGATCCTCCGCCAGTTCTTCCTGTTCTATCCAGTAGAGGTCTTCTTCCTTTTTTGTCATGGGTTTTTCGAAGGGCACCGTCTGTCGGGCAGACTGACTTCGGGTCCTTCTAGGATGAACGTCAACGTTATCGTCCGAATGATTGAATCGGTCGCAAATGTCCAAGTCGATTCGTTCGATGTCGTTTTCTTCGTTGTCCCCAACGGGAGGTGGAAGATTCTACGTAATCGGTTGCGCACCCGGTTGGAGAGATTCGTCAGGGTTTTGGCCTGAGGAAATCTTGTCCGCGCGCGTGCAGCTTGATCGCCCGGAGTCTCGAAATTGAGTCTTCTGCCGCTGCGGGCTCTTGTGATCCCTCGTGGGGCCTTGCTCTTGGCCTTGGCCGTTAAGGTTTCCACCTGTTTTGCGAGAGAGGCCACGAGTTTTCCTTGTTCGTCCGCCTGTTTCTGAGCGGAGGCGAACATTTCTTTCATCTGGTCCAGTATCGTGGTGCCGGGCAGCGACCGTTGATACGTTTCGAGCTAGAGTGTTGGTGGCGTTGGCATCGATGGGAGTTCCGTCGTGCGTTTGCGGGTTGTCAGCGTTGGTCGCCATATCAGACCGAGCGTGTGTGGTTGCGAGTGAGATAGATCCGTACCCCTCCTCCCTCTAGCGCCAAACTGTGGGAACCGAAATTCACACCGTCAAGTTTTGTTGATCTGAGGAAAGCCAACTAAACCTAGCCTTCCCTGATGGTCCCGGTTATCTGCTGGGCCACATACGACACAATCAATATATAATAAATGGGAATGTAAAAATCGTAAGAACAAAAGATAGAGCAAAAGATCTTATTTCCGAATTCGCGTTTAAGCGTGAACAACAGGAAAGAGATCGGCTACAAGAGCTGTCGATGAGTTCGCTAGTCCAGCCGCCTAAATCTAACCTAGTTGAGTCGCAGCTCGCTAGTAAAAACGGAAAAAATGCCTAAGTTGCTCTAAGTGCTATGTTGCTACTAAGATTTCTCTCAAAAGTTCTCCCCCTTGCTCCTCGCCCCAAGCTCTCTTTATATACTCCTCTTAGGACGGTCTATTCCTTCTTTGGGCCGAATCTATCGCGAATCGGGCTTCTTCCATTTTCGTTAATCTTCATGTTTATCGGGAAACTTGACATTTATCTTAGGGAAACTTGACATTTATCTCTTTATGTAAAGATAAACATGGGCCGTCATGTCCATTTCGACTTAATCCTCTGAAAAGTCGTAAGTGGACCGCTTGTTCGCGTTCGGGCCTTCTGGGGCCGTTGTTTTGACCGTGGACGTTTTACGATTTCATGAGAAACTAGCCTGTTATGGTACTTTTTTGCTGAAGGAACCCCAACTCCTCGTATAGTCGAGATGACTGGTGTTTTTAGAATAACCGTGATCGTTTTATACGATGAATCAAAATCCATTCGTCAACCGAAATGGGGTTTTTAGGTTTCACGTCTTCAAGGAGTTGAACGGTGAGTCTTCGAGCAAAGATGCAAAACGCGGAATTGGACTAGTTGTCGAGACGGTTTCACGGGGAAAATGTCGCACCTGTTGAAAAGTCCCCACGCAGGTGCTCGGGACCTGGACACAGATGCTCGCACTGGCGGCCGTGGCCAGCACGGGCGAGCCGGCACCGGCGAGCCGGCACCGGCGCCAGGGACCAGCAGCGGCGAGCGGGCGCCGGCGCCGGACCGCACGGGCGAGCTGGTGCCGCACCCGGACCAGCAAAGGCGAGCCAGCGCCCGGCGCCGGGACCAACGGCGAGCCGGGACCAGTCGCAAGCAACCGGCATGGGCGACGGCGCCCGCAGGACCAGCACGGGCGAGCTGGCCCAGCGCCGGGGCCAGGCCGGGCGTGCTCGCGCCGGCGCCCGGGGCTAGGCCGTGGCTGCTCCTGCTGGTGTCCGGGACTACGATGCGATCATCCGTTTCGGCGTTTCGTCGAGTAACTAGTTTTTCTTGGTTTTATTCGTCACTTGATTCCTTCCAAGGACTTTCGGGCGTTGATTGCATCTTTGACCGATTTTGACCCCAACAGTGAGTGCATGATTATCTAGATGATATAATATCGTTGAACCGCAAGAGATTGAGAGTGTCTCTCTCTTGGCGGTTGTGTTGTTGCATGCATTATTGTTGATAAGTGCATGTAGTGTAGATGCTGTTTATGTGTTGTATGGAGGTTTGAGGTTGAGCTCCCTCATGCTTATTTGATTTGTGAGCATCTAGACTAGGAATTGTGTACTGCATGAGAGGTGCGCGGTGGGAACTGAAATTCACACCGTCAATTTCCGATAAAGATTTGTGGAGGAAAACCGAGTTAACCCGATCTTCCTTGAAGGTCCCGAATATCTGCTGGGCCGCACACGATACAATCAATGAGAGTTTAAGTCGAAAAGTAAAAATCGTAAAGTAGAGCGGAAAAGATCTTATTTCTGAATTCGCGTTTTGAGCGTGAACAACGGGTAAGAAATAAGCTACAAGAGCTGTCGAAAGGTCCGTTAGTCCGGCGCCTAGATCTAACCTAGTTGAGTCGCAGCTCCCTAATGAAAACAGAAAGAGAAAGCTAAAACGCTCTAAGTGCTAAGTGCTCTGGAAGTTTTGTGTTGATTTGCTCCTCGCCCAAAGCTCTCCTTATATACTCTTCTTAAGACGGTCTATCTTCTCGGGCTGAACCGGGCATTTTCCATTTTCGTCCATCTTCGTGTTTATAGGAAACTTGACATTTATCTTCGAAAACTTGACATTTATCTTTTGGAAACTTGACATTTATCTCTTATGTGAGGATAAGGATAAACCGTCATAGTTATCCTTCCTTTTCGGAAAATCGTAAGTGGGCCGTTTTGGCCATGTCGGGCCGTTTAGGCGTTGTTACGGTTTTGAAGAACAGTCTTTGAAGGTTTTGGTTTTCGAAGGAACCCCAATTCCTCGTATAGTCGAGATGTTTGGTGTTTTAGAATAACCGTGATCGTACCAAACTCACGAAGATTGATCCAAACAAGCCAAGGTGGGATCAGACCGAGCATGATGGGACCGAGACCAGGACAAGGACCGCCGACCGGCGTAGGTTTGCCGCCCGGCCAGGCCGGCGAACGCGTGCCGCCGGGCCAGGCGAGTGCCGCGGCGCCAGGCCGGCTGGCGTGCGCGGCCAGGCCGGTGTGCCGCCGGCGGCGGATCGCGTGGCGCATGCCGCGGCTGGGCGCCCGCGTGGCGCGTGCGCCGGCGCCAGGACGTCTTGCAGTCCGTGGGTTTTCCGTTGTTCGATCTTTCCCGTTAGTCGTTCGTAAGGAAATCCTTGAGTTTGGAAGGATCTTTAGCCGTAGGTTTAGAGATAACCATTTTCAAGGGTTTGAGTAATGTGGTTTCGAGCTTTAGACGTTTAAAAGATGATCTTTTAAACAATCGAGAAAGCTTTGCGGAAGAATTATTATAGTTGGCGGACAATCCGGACATGGGTTTAAGGGACCAAGATGGTGCCGTTGCCCGAGATCACGAGACGATTGCATAGATGGGAACCAGGACCCTTGCCGCGGCGCCAGACGGGACAGGGCAAGCCTGCCGCCCGTGCCGTGTCCTGCGTCCACCGGTGCCTGCTTGCCTTCGTTGATCCCCGGGGATCACGGTCCGATCATGCCTTCTTGTGAGTTCATCGAGTGATGATCCGTTTCTTGGTTTTGATCGTCACTTGGTTTGTCTTTCGAGGACTTTCGGGTGACGATTTCGTCATTGACCGATTTTGACCCCAACAGTTAGCCCCAGCTAGCTAGGAACCGAGTGCCTTCGGTCCTGGCTTGCGGTTTAGCCGTATGGGAAGGTGTAGAGACGTAATCGTTTGCCGAAAGTCGGGGTAAATAGTGATTTTACCAACTTTTTAAGGAGGGAGTAAGAAATCTCATTCATTCTTACTTCACCATAAAAAGTCATTCTCTCTCAAGAATCCTTTCTCTCTCTCTAAAAATAATGTCTTCAAGATCCTCAAAGAGAAATTCTTCTTCCCATTCTTCCTCGGGTGATTCTCCTGCCCACATGACGGTGAAACAAGAGGAGTTTGTTGAGGAGGAAGCGAAGAATGCGTATTACCGAGCCCTTGTGGGTTCGCCCCCATCACTGCCAGATATCCTTATTCCGAGGAGACCTCCGAGGCAGCCTGGTGCTCCTTTTACGCCGAGCTTGGTTTCTCGTAAATATCTCAAGGTTCTTCGAGATTTTTACTAGGTTCCCGAAGGAGTCAAATTCCGGATCCCTGTCGGTAACGAGAGTGCGAGGAATCCTCCGGAAGGTTTCTTTACATGTTATGAGGCCTTCTTGATTTATTTCCGCATGTGGTTCCCGATCCCCGGCACCATTGTTCGTGCGCTTCATCACGAACTCTCGATCGGTCAGCTCAGCGTCCCCGCCTTGGAGAGTTGGCTTGGCGTACTGATCTCAAGTTATGAGCTCGGGATCGATCTCAGTCCTGGTGATTTCGAAGGCCTTTGGAGCACTCGGCCGACGGGGAGCGATGGTTACTACTCCATGCTGCCCAAGAAGGATATGGCCATAATTCAGGGGACCACTTCGAACCCTAAGTCGTGGCAGGAACGTTTTTTCTATGTCCGAATAGATGGTGAGTCTGTCGAGGAGAGCTGCCTCCATCTATTTCCGCACGCATGGAACTTCAACCGAGGTAATGTGACGAAAACTCGTCGTCTATTTCGTTATTCCGGAAGTGCGAGTTTTTAATGAAAAAGTTCCGTTTTGTAGATAATGGGGCGGTTGCGCATTTGAATGGCGATCTTTTCGTCAAGAGGGACCTCCTTCGTCAAAGACCGTTTTCTGAAGTCCTTCACTCGAACGGATTCGAGGCAGTAAGGCTTTACCGGTCGAGACCCTGTCCCATCGTATGACGCTGATAGCTTGCATATTTACATGTCCGGTGCAAGCAGCCGGCCGGCTTGGACACGGCCAGAACTGGACAGGCCGGGGAGCACAGACCGGGTTGGATGGGGATGAGTCTCCCCTGACCGAATTTTAAGCTTCATTTTGATTGGCTGAAGACTTAATGACCTCATGGGCATTTTAGTAATTTTTAATGATGTTTCTAAGGGCTTTCAAGCCTCCTTTATATACTCTTGTAATCTCATTAAGAGATCTAACTTCTTTTCTCTCAAAAACATAATAAGATCTTGAAGAAAGTTTGGATCTTTGATCCTTTTTATCTCATTTCTCTTGTGTTTAATAGATTATCTTCTTCTCTAATCATGTTTAGCCTTGAATCATCATTGATTTTGAGGTTTTCCATGGCTATTAGTGAGTAGATCTATCTAGGGTTCATGGGCTTGGGAGACTAAGGGTGATTAAGTGTAGATCCAAGGTGCTTAGTGTTAGATCTATCCTTTCCTTGCATTGATTTGGTGTTCTTCAAGCTATATTTGAGTTGGCCTCTCAATTATAGAGCTATAGGCATTTCATGCCCGGAAGGTGTTCTATGAAATGCCTGAACCAACTCATCTATGCTTTTAGGTTGCTTTGCCTAAGGGATTAGTTGTCAAAGGAGCTAGGATTGCTATTAGACTCATTCTCCATGTTTGCTTTGATCATTACAGCCAAAGGGATTTGGTGTACCTGGGTGATCATTGCAAAAGAGCATTCATCTAGGGATAGAGCTTGCTTAGTTTTGTTGTCTAGGCATAAGGAATTAGATTGATTGAAAAGTTAGCATCTTGGATTGAATCCTGGTCACCCAAAGTCAGTTCCCTTGTCCCAAGAACCCCCTTGCCTCATTGAGAAAGAAAGTTCAATCTTTTATTGCATTTTTAATATTGTCTTAGTTTCATAATCATTCTCTCATCTTGATTGCACTTAGATTAAGCATGAACTTTCATTCCCTTTGCATTAGAATCTCTTAGAATTGGATTGACATCTTGTATTCTACAACATTTGATTAGGACCCTAGAAAAGTCCTTTCATCAAATTGGTGCCTTTACCGGGGATGAAAGGACTTAATTTTTTTTTTTAAATTTGATTACATCCCCCAAGGATGCAAGTGATGCAATCTACATGATTCAAAAATTTAAATTTTTTTTTTTTTTTGATTTTCTATGCACTTATGAATGTACAATGCAATGCATGAGACTCAAAATCACAAAGCAAGCATGATCAAATACTTGGTACCTCCCCCACACTTAAATCACACAGTCTCTGTGTGAGTAAGAGAGAAAGAGATACCCCAACAAGACAAAAATAAATGTTTACAAGAAGGGTTGGAGTGATACCACATAAGGAGTGTTGGGTGTTTAGTGCCGGGGCTAGGAGCTGGCTTGGTTCATAGCAACTAGAGGAGGCTTCTACATGGCAATCATAGGGCTCAGGTGATTAATCACCTTTCTTCTCTCCTCTAGTGCTTGGCTGAACCTGAAAACCTCAACCACTTTTATTAAAAACTTAAAGAAAAATTAAAATTGCAAAGCTATGTACAAGGATAACCATGGGACTTCCTCCCAAGTGAGCTTGTTTTGAGTCACTTAGCTTGACTACCTTGTCTCTTGAACTAGTGAGAAGGAGGATCCTTCCCACCTTCAAGTGTGATGGTGAGGACCTGAGAGAGAAGCTCTTGAAGCTTGATTGGGTCATCTTGGAGCTGAGGAGTGATGATGGCTCTAACACTTGAGAATGGTGTGGACCTGCCCTTATGCTTGATCTTGTACTCAATGGCTCCATCCTTGAGCTTCTTTGGATGGAGAGTGAGAGTGTGTGAGAGCAAATCAAGAGGTGGAGGATGAGGCTCTTTCACTATCTTCTTCTTGCCATGAGTGGCCTTTGAGGCTCCACCCATCCCTCTCTTTAGCACTTTCCAAGTGCTCAACACACAACTCCTTAGAACACTCCCCATCAAGACCTTCTTTCTTACCAACAACCTCTTCATCTTGGAGCTTCTCAACAGCTTGTGCATCACAAGTGATTGTCCCACAATAGTCTGATTCCATTGCAGGATCCAATCTTCAAGGGAAAGTCTTTGATTATGCCAAGTGGGGTTGTAGAAGAGGAATCCCCAAAGGTGAGAGGAGGAGTATCTGTTTCCATGCTTTCAATCCCAATACTCTGCACCGTATCCAAGGAGATGACATTCACACTAGCTCCACTATCAACAAGAGCATCATCCATAGTTAGCTTACCAAGAGAGCAAGACAAGTTGAACTGCCCTTGAGACTCAAGCTTAGGGAGAGACTTTGGAGGGATTGGTGGATCAATCTTCAGAAGTGAGATGTCCAAAAGCTAAGCCACTTTAGCTTTGTGGGTGAGAATGTCCTGTATGAGCATCATTTGGACATGAGCAGCATGCATATTGCTGATCTCTGGAAGCTTGACTCCAATATCACTGAGGTCTTTTCTGAATTTGGAGACCACTTTTTTCTGAGCTTTGGTGAGGAACCTTTGAGGGAAAGGGAGCTTATCATAGGGTGATAGCTCAAACTCATTGTCTTCTTCCTTCACTTCTTTCAGCTTGGGGTTAGCACTCTTCTCAACTTGTGTCTCAACCTTAGGTTCATCAATCTTTCCTTGAACCTTCTTATCAGCTCTCTTCACAACTCTAGCTTCAGCTGTGGCCACAACCAGTCTCTTATCATTTTCAATCTGATGTCAAAGCACTAGCCTCTCAATCTCATCAACATCATTCTTATGATCACTCAATGCAATCCTTGAAGAAGTGGAGAGGATAACATTGCAAATCTCCTTAGGGTTCTTCTCTGGTTTTCCTGGTAGAGATCCCATTGGATTCTTGGAGGATGAAGACATGGAGGCAACCTGGCTCTCCAAAGCTTTGAGATGAGAGGCAAGTTGCATGTACTTGTTGTTGAGGTCAGAATAGGTGCCATCAATCTTAGCATGGATGTTTTTGAACTCATCACCAATGTTCTTAGCATTTCTTTCTTGAGCTTCTAAGAGTTGCTTGAACATGGACTCCAAATTTGAACTTGGAGCCTGAGCTGGAGAAGAGCTTCCTTGGGGCTGAGTAGGCTGGTTTGCTTGGTAACCTCCTTGTTGATTGTTGTAGTAAGGTCTTTGCTGGTAGTTGTTTTGGTATTGGAAGTTTGGCTCTTTCCTATACCATGTGCCATTAGCGTTGATGAAGCACAGCTCCTCTTGACCTTCTACACCATGAACCTCAGTAGTCCTAGCAGGCTGTTTCTGTTGCTGATTCCCAATGGAGTTAAGCTGCTCTTGCTTAGCCTTCTCAAGAAGCTTGTCCAACTTTTCTTGAAGAGATTTCAGGGCCTTTCTTGTGTGCGGATCATCTTCATCAGTGCCTCTGTTTGCCCTATCATGCTCCTCACTGTAGACTGAGTCACTCCTGGCCATGTTCTCCACCAGCTCCTCAGCATCCTGCTCAGTTCTGCCCAAGAAGAACCCATTGCTGGCTGTGTCCAATCTGCTCCTGAACTCTGGTAGAGCACCTCTGTAGAAGGTACTAAGCAAACTCTCCTTGGTGAAGCCATGATGTGGGCATTGAGACCAATAGCCCTTGAACCTCTCCCATGCTTCACTAAAGCTCTCAAGGTTCTTCTGCTGAAAGCTAGAGATCTCATTTCTGATCTTGGCTGTTCTTGAGGTAGAGAAGAATTTCTCTAGGAATGCCCTCTTGCACTCATTCCAAGTTGTGGTAGAGTCACTTGGAAGAGCCTTCTCCCATAGATGTGCCTTGTCTCCCAAAGAGAAGGGAAACAACCTCAGCTTGAAAGCATCTTCAGAGACTCCATTAATCTTGGACAAGCTACAGTAGCTATCAAATGTGTCCAAGTGATCAAGAGGATCCTCCACAGCAAGGCCATGAAACTTGTTGTTCTCAATCAAATGCAAAAGCCCTGATTTGATCTCAAAGTTGTTGTTCTCCACAGCTGGTGCCCTTATCCCCAACCTATGACCATGAATGTGAGGTTGGTCATAGGCTCCAATGGCTCGTGCTTGGCGTGGTTGTTGTGGCTGGTGCTGTGGTCTTATGTTGTCAGCTCTTGGACCATTGCCCTCTAGGGCATCACCATCTTGAGGCAGATTCTCCATCTCAAACCCCAACCTTTGTAGATGAGCCTGTTGCTCTACTTCTCTTCTTTGTCTTGCTATCTCTCTCTCAAGTGCAGCAATCTCTTCAACAGCAGGAACCAAGTTAGATGCCCCTCTGCTTCTTGTGATCATACACCTGAAAGTCAAAGATAGTGAAAGAGCCTCATCCTCCACCTCTTGATTTGCTCTCTCACACTCTCACTCTCCATCCAAAGAAGCTCAAGGATGGAGCCATTGAGTACAAGATCAAGCATAAGGGCAGGTCCACACCATTCTCAAGTGCTAGAGCCATCATCACTCCTCAGCTCCAAGATGACCCAATCAAGCTTCAAGAGCTTCTCTCTCAGGTCCTCACCATCACACTTGAAGGTGGGAAGGATCCTCCTTCTCACTAGTTCAAGAGACAAGGTAGTCAAGCTAAGTGACTCAAAACAAGCTCACTTGGGAGGAAGTCCCATGGTTATCCTTGTACATAGCTTTGCAATTTTAATTTTTCTTTAAGTTTTTAATAAAAGTGGTTGAGGTTTTCAGGTTCAGCCAAGCACTAGAGGAGAGAAGAAAGGTGATTAATCACCTGAGCCCTATGATTGCCATGTAGCAGCCTCCTCTAGTTGCTATGAACCAAGCCAGCTCCTAGCCCCGGCACCAAACACCCAACACTCCTTATGTGGTATCACTCCAACCCTTCTTGTATATACATTTTGTTTTGTCTTGTTGGGGTATCTCTTTCTCTCTTACTCACACAGAGACTGTGTGATTTAAGTGTGGGGGAGGTACCAAGTATTTGATCATGTTTGCTTTGTGATTTTGAGTCTCATGCATTGCATTGTACATTCATAAGTGCATAGAAAAAAATTTAAAATTTTTGAATCATGTAGATTGCATCACTTGCATCCTTAAGATTGAGTCTAGAGCATATAGGTTGCATTCACTTGCACATGGAGCATTGCCTTGTAAAGAACACTTGTTTGCACTGAATTTGGTACCCTAGTTAAACATATCAAGTAGCTTGAGCATCTTTTGAAAGGCTTGCATGCTTTGAGCCTTGAAAACTCTTCTTGAAACTTGCTTGCTTGCTTGATATTGGCATTGTTCTTAAGACCAGCTCCACCCTGAACTTAGACTTGAATGAACTTAATTTCTCTTGTATATGGGCATTTGCATACTTGATCATGGATCTCATACACATTTGGGTTATCTTTTCCCCATTGTACCACTCTTAGTCAACCCAAATGGCACTTCCATACCCTTGAACCGTATCCATTCTTTGAAGCCTACATTGATTTGCATGAGTGAGGCCTTTTCTGATAGTTTGTCATGTGCAAAATCTTGAGAGTACTGGGAGCGACATGGATTTGTTCTCATCTCTTGCTAGCATAGGGTCCTCATTTGAGCTAGCTTCTAGGATGGTGAGTGGGTTTCTTGTTCCTTAAAGGTTTATATCTTGGGTTTGGGATGTGACAATGTTGAGATTGATGAACAAAGAAAGTTTTGAGAAAGAAAAACCCTAGGGACCTAGAAATGAAAAATGTAAAGCTCTTGATTGAAGTTTTTGACCTTCCCCCTCAAGTATATATTTATATAAAAAAAAAAGAGAAAAATAAAGATTCAATAAGATAGTGGGGAAGGAAAAACTTCAAGAGTTAGAGTTTAGAAAAGTGATTTGAGGTCCTTAGTGGTTGAATCTAAAAGAAAGAAAATGTTCATTGGGTGAGTGATGTGAGAATGTTTTTCAATTTTGGGTTATGGGATGAATAAAAGGGGTGTAGATCTTGTAATCATTTAGGAATTGGGTAGAATGATGAGGATGGATCCATGTATGCATGAATTGCTCCTAGTCTTAGATAAATTTTGCATAATGATCAAGCTCCTTGATTTTGAGTGATTGCCTCCTTGAAATGATGCATGGAACCCCCATTATCATCCATATTAGACCATTTGATCACCTAGCCAAATGATTGAGATCATGTGCCCATATGTGAGACTTCACCTTGTGTGTGTGTGTGTGAATCAATGTGAGGGCTGGTTAAGAGAACTTGTTGGTTGATAAGCATTGCATCTTGTGTAGAGGCATAAGAGTCATTGATAGGCCTTGTGAAGCTAGAGCATTATAGGAAGTTTTCTCATGCTATTTGCTATGTTTCTTTAGGATGTCAAGTTGAGTGCTATGAGTGTTTCTTTTGGCTTTGCTTCCATCTCTATGTCTCTCCTCCTTGTGTTTTGAAAAATTACTTGAGGACAAGTAAAGGTCTAGTGTGGGGGAATTGATAGCTTGCATATTTACATGTTTTTAGCATCCATATCTTATGCATTTTGATCATATAAGTTAGGCATTAGGCATGTTTAGGTCCATTTTGCATTCATTTGTCCTTATCAGGTGTTGGAGTATGCTTTGGTGTGATTTGTGGTGTTTGGAAGCCTTATGGCCCCAAAAGAGATGAAGTATCATGTTTGGCCATGAAAAGAGAAGTCAAACCATGATCTGGTCAAGACAAAGATGAGCATGGACAGAGGTCTTAGAGATGTCTCCTACTGCTAAGATTTTGTGGAGACACAGAAAATTGAGTTAGCCTTCCAATGGAAGTGGTTTTCAAGTCATTTGGACCTGTATTGGAGAAGTTATGATCAATTCACTTGAAGCATGTCAGGACGGCCGGGTAGAGACAGCCGGGTAGAGACAGCCGGCCGAAAAGGACAGATGGATGGAAGTGATCCAGTCCGGGATGACTGAGCCTGGGACAGGTACCCGGTCGTTTGGCTTGTGCTGGAGGTGACCAGACCGGGTAGACAAGTCCGGGTTTGTATAGCCGGACGGGAAGAGACGGATCAAGGCGTCCGGACGGCCGGGGAGGAAGAACCGGGGAGCATAACCTGGACTGACTGGACAGAGCACAAGAGCATGCACTGGACCGGGGAACACAGGCGGTTGGATGACCCCGTCGGGAGAAGCAAAACACAAGCTGGAAGAGGCCGGCCGGGTAGAAACGTCCGGGTGCAAGCAGCCGGCCGGCTTGGACACGGCCAGAACTGGACAGGCCGGGGAGCACAGACCGGGTTGGATGGGGATGAGTCTCCCCGACCGAATTTTAAGCTTCATTTTGATTGGCTGAAGACTTAATGACCTCATGGGCATTTTAGTAATTTTAATGATGTTTCTAAGGGCTTTCAAGCCTCCTTTATATACTCTTGTAATCTCATTAAGAGATCTAACTTCTTTTCTCTCAAAAACATAATAAGATCTTGAAGAAAGTTTGGATCTTTGATCCTTTTTATCTCATTTCTCTTGTGTTTAATAGATTATCTTCTTCTCTAATCATGTTTAGCCTTGAATCATCATTGATTTTGAGGTTTTCCATGGCTATTAGTGAGTAGATCTATCTAAGGTTCATGGGCTTGGGAGACTAAGGGTGATTAAGTGTAGATCCAAGGTGCTTAGTGTTAGATCTATCCTTTCCTTGCATTGATTTGGTGTTCTTCAAGCTATATTTGAGTTGGCCTCTCAAACATAGAGCTATAGGCATTTCATGCCGGAAGGTGTTCTATGAAATGCCTGAACCAACTCATCTATGCTTTTAGCTTGCTTTGCCTAAGGGATTAGTTGTCAAAGAAGCTAGGATTGCTATTAGACTCATTCTCCATGTTTGCTTTGATCATTACAGCCAAAGGGATTTGGTGTACTTGGGTGATCATTGCAAAAGAGCATTCATCTAGGGATAGAGCTTGCTTAGTTTTGTTGTCTAGGCATAAGGAATTAGATTGATTGAAAAGTTAGCATCTTGGATTTAATCTTGATCACCCAAAGTCAGTTCCCTTGTCCCAAGAACCCCTTGCCTCATTGAGAAAGAAAGTTCAATCTTTTATTGCATTTTTAATATTGTCTTAGTTTCATAATCATTCTCTCATCTTGATTGCACTTAGATTAAGCATGAACTTGCATTCCCTTTGCATTAGAATCTCTTAGCATTGGATTGACATCTTGTATTCTACAACATTTGATTAGGACCCTAGAAAAGTCCTTTCATCAGACGCCGAACCAGTTACCAAGCCCGACTCGAGGCGAAGATCTCGTAAAGGGAAAGAGATCGATGGTGGGGAAGGTTCGGAAGATCCTTCACCGTTGGAGGAAAACCCTAGTTTTGTTCCAACGGAAAAAGGCGAAGCCAGCAATTTTCCTCTTCCCAACAACTTCTTTGAAGGTCTTCCTCCGGAGTTTGTTACCGATGAGTCGCTAGAGGAAGAGAAGAGGCATTGGGTTTTTGCCGAGGGTTCCCAGTGGATCAATGAGGTTTTGTTCTTTGAACTTCTTAACCGTATTCTTGATTCCGCATATATGTATGTTTATTGGTCTTGAATTTGTGCAGGGACTAAGAGTGTTTGGCAATGCGCTCGACTCAAGTTTCCGCAAGTCCAGGATCGGTAACTTCAAGACCACAGAAGCTGAGCGAGAGCTTTTCCTGTTCCGACAAGAGGTAAAGGTGCAGAATGCGAAGCAAGCTGGGCTTCATGCTCGATCTCTTGTTCTGGCGGAAAGGAGAGGAAGGAGGATGGTCGCATCTGAGGTGGCGAGACAGGCGGAATCGTTCGCTGCTGAGTTTCAATGTTTTAAAGAAGCTCAGGAGTTTGTTGGCGATTTCCGCGAGTGCCGGGGATCGGTCGTAAACCTTAACAAGTCTCAGAACCCGGATTTCTCTTTTGATTCCGAGATCGCTGAGATGAAGGATTTTATGGCCGAGTGCGCCCATGCTGAGTCCTTGGTTCCTCCGGTTGAAGAAAGAGTCCGGAGACTATGGGAACCTATCGAGGTTTCCGAGGATACGGTGGAGGCCGGAGCCGATGAGAACGCCGAGGGTGGTGGGAACGCTCAAGGCGTGAACGAGGAAGTGGACCAGCCTGCTAGTTCATTCGGGATTTCCGCATATGGATTTCTCAATGTTGACTTCCTTTTGTAAATCGTATGTTTTGGCCATGTGTGGCCGTTTTTAGGAGTTTTATTCTGCGACCGTTGGAGGTTGCATTCTTATGTTTTGGGACTGGCCGTTGGTGGCTTAGAATCCTGCCGTCTTTGCGGCTTTTATAAATATGAAAATTTTGCGAGATTTTGTCTTTTGTTTTGATTTATACTTTCGTCAAGTGTAGAGGAAAGAATCGCAGTAGTCGCCATTATCCTAACTCTTTTTTTGTCGCTTGGTCCGTATGCTATTTTTTAGCGAGCGTTTTAGGTGTAAGCGATAAGAGACATGTTTTGGGATCTCGTATACGATACTATGTCTGTGAGATGTCAAGATCCAGCAAGACTGGGTTTAGGGCAAGACCTAGGCTTACTCTCAGCTTTAAGGCTGTGCGATGACTGATCGGCTTTCGTTTTGCATGTTAGTGATTTCTTCCTGATTCTTTTCTTTTAAAGTCCGACTAATTAGCCGGCTTATATGACTTGTGTTAAAAGAATCGAGCTATCTTCGGAGTTTATCCGAGACGCTAAACCAAAATTTTGGGTTTCTTGTATAGCGCTATGATATCCTTGTCGGATGTAAGAGGACCTTGTAGGTCTGACTACGAGTTTGTATTTGAGTCAAACGTTTCTGAGTGCGTCCGTCGGGGCCAATCGACGGGCATAAGTTGTTTTAAATTCGCAGGTGGGCATGATACGAGTTTTGTTATCTTTTCAGAAGTTGCGACGTCTCGCGTTTCTTTTGAAGATATGATTTTCGTTTTTCCGAAGTGTTTATGCGTTAAGTGAGCATAAAAGATAGAAAGAATTTTATTTAAAATTTGAAAAGTTCGAGTACATGTGCGGATATTTCGCGTTTTTGTGGGAGTATAGGAGTATCGTACCCACCTTTTGGTGAGGGGGATAGCTGAACTCGCCGGGTTTCGACGAGCTGCCTACGTACCTCTTTCGAGGATCAAGCCATCTCGTAGTTCTGATAGTTGCCGCAGACGTTTTACTCCCCGTGCGTTGCCGTTCCGATCGTGCTGGTCGGATCGGTGGTTTGTGCGGGGGTCGAGCTGTCTGCTTTTATGGCGGTGGACTCAGAGGCTTTGTCGCTGTCTTGAATCGTTGCCTGTTTGGATGATTCTGGATCATCTTTTCGAGTCTTCAGGAATGTTGTGTGATTCCTTTGCTCGTTTGGGTTGGCCGGGCGTTCCGATCTTTTCGAAGTTTGAACTCGGCTAGGTAACAGAGTCTCGACTGTTTCTGACTACCCCAGATTGCTGCGATTCCGGTTGGAGTCGGAAATTTGATGCCGAGGTGATATGTGGATGGTACTGCCTTCATGGAGTTGATCCAAGGGGTTCCCATGATGGCGTTGTAGATGGCGGGTTGTCGACTACTGCGAACTTCGGCGATTTTGTGACTTCTTTCGCCATGACCGGGAGCTTGATTTTCCCAAGGGTCATGGAAGTGACACCCGAAAACCCAGTCAAAGGTTTTGGCTCAGGAACGACTTCCCCAAGTGGAATCTTCATCCTGTAGAGGGTGTCGCGGAAGATAACGTGGACCGTACTTCCTGTATCGACGAGGATGCGGCCGACCTCGAGATCCTGGATTACCAGGTCGATAACCAAAGGATCGCAATGAGGCTTGTCGATTCCGACAATTTCCTGTTCCTCGAAAGTGATCGCGTGGTTAGGAATATCACTATTCGGAAACCAGTTGGAACTTGTCTCGGCTTTTCGCCCGTAGGATTTTATCGATGAGACTGAGTCTTGGTAGAACTGTGATCCTCCGATGATCATGTTTACCCTCTGGCGATTGTTGTTGTTTCCTTGGTCGTCCTGTCTCCTTCCGCGTTTTTCACCCGATTGGTTTTCGGTCTCGCGGTCCTTGGAGACAGTTTTGTTGGTATTTGAGCGGTCAGAGTCCAGGAGCAGGTCCTTTACACTCTTGACCTTTGATAGTTCGCCGGTGAGGAGCTTTGCGGCGAGCCGGGCGCCGAGAACCTTGCAGTTCGCAGTGGAGTGACCTCTGGTTTCGTGGAACTCGCAGTAGGAATTATCCTTGTACTGGTTCCTGGTCCAGGTGTTTCCAGAGGTTTTGCCTTGCTCGAGTTGATGGCGTAGTTATGCTCGCGGCGCCTTCCCTTCGTGATGGACGTTTTGTCATTAAGAGAGTTTTCTTTTCGAGGGCGTTTTCTGTGGTCCGTTCTGCGATAGAAGCTTCATCTCTTCCTCCATGATGATGAAGTCCGTTGCTTTGTGGAGGGTATCCTAGATTGTCCGCGGCTTTTCCAGTAGTATCCACTTTCGAACCGACTTATACCGAGAGAGTCTTCCTCGGCGTCGATTGCGACATTGTCGCTGATGCCCGTTACTCGCCATCACCAGTTTGAACCTTCATGAAGTCGCGGGCGATTCGCCTCCTTCTGAGCTAGACTCCATAGGTCAACGTCGAACGTCTCTCTATCCATGAACATGGAGTATTGTTTGAGGAACGCCGAGGCCAGTTGGCGGAAGCTTCCGATGGAGTTCCTTTTGAGCCGGGAGAACCATTCGAGCGCAGCGCCCTTGAGGTGCTCGACGAAGAGAAGACAATGACCCGCGTCTCGTTCGCGCTCCGGGAGTTTGCACCTACCCATTGCGATCTGGAAAGACTGCAGGTGCGACTTAGGATCCGTCGTACCGTCATAGACCGGGATTTTGATTTTCCCTGGGTCTGAGATGCGTGTTTCCGTGATCCAAGCGGTGAACGGCGTTTTCTGTGGTTCCTCGAGAAGTCTATCGATCTCGGGGGCGGAACTGGTCGCCTGATATATTTGCGATTTCACCGCTTTCACTTCAGCCACGGTCTTCTTAAGAGATTCGCGGAGATCATGGATCTCGCTATTGCTACCGGCGTTCCTCCGATTTTGTCGGCGCTGGTTTTGATGGATCCGAGTTTGATCCTCCGCGAGTTCTTCCTGCTCCATCCAGTAGAGTTCTTCTTCCTCTTCTGTCATGGGCCTTTCGAAGGATACCGTCTGCCGAGCGGACTGGCTTCGGGTCCTCCTGGGGTGGATGTCAGCGTCTTCATCGGAAGGATCCGATTGGTCGCTGATATCTAGATCGATGCGCTCGACGTCGCTTTCCTTGTTTCCCGTAGCCGGGAGTGGAAGGTTCTGCGAGGTCGTTTGCTGTCCTTTCGGAGCCGTTTCCTCGGGAGTGGGCTCTTTCGGGAATCTTTTCTCGTGCGGAGATCCGAAGTCCAGTATTCTGCCGCTGTGCCTTGGTGGATCCGCGGCAACTTGCTCCTCGCAGTTAAGGTGTCGACCTGTTTTGCGAGCGAGGTTATCAGCTTGTCCTGTTGTTCCGCCCGTGCCTGGGCGGAGGTAAACAGTTCCTTCATCTGCCTGAGCGCCTCAGTGTTTGCATCAGCAGTGACTGTGGACGCATCTCCAGCTGGAGTCTTCTCAACATTGGTGTCGACGGTGTTCCGTCTGCTAGCTGATGATCTTTGGTGACGTCAGTAGACATGATCGAGCGTGTGCAGTTGCGAGATAGATAGATCCGTAACCCACCCTCCTTCTAGCGCCAAACTGTGGGAACCGAAATTCACACCGTCAATTTCCTATAAAGATTTGTGGAGGAAAACCGAGTTAACCCGATCTTCCTTGAAGGTCCCGGATATCTGCTGGGCCGCACACGATACAATCAATGAGAGTTTAAGTCGAAAAGTAAAAATCGTAAAGTAGAGCGGAAAAAGATCTTATTTCTGAATTCGCGTTTTGAGTGTGAACAACGGGTAAGAAATAAGCTACAAGAGCTGTCGAAAGGTCCGCTAGTCCGGCCGCCTAGATCTAACCTAGTTGAGTCGCAGCTCGCTAATGAAAACAGAAAGAGAAAGCTAAAACGCTCTAAGTGCTAAGTGCTCTGGAAGTTTTGTGTTGATTTGCTCCTCGCCCAAAGCTCTCCTTATATACTCTTCTTAAGATGGTCTATCTTCTCGCGGGCTGAACCGGGCTTTCTCCATTTTCGTCCATCTTCGTGTTTATAGGGAAACTTGACATTTATCTTCGGAAAACTTGACATTTATCTTTTGGAAACTTGACATTTATCTCTTATGTGAGGATAAGGATAAACCGTTATAGTTATCCTTCCTTTTCGGAAAATCGTAAGTGGGCCGTTTTGGCCACGCCGGGCCGTTTAGACGTTGTTACGGTTTTTCAAAAGAACAGTCTTTGAAGGTTTCGGTTTTTCCGAAGGAACCCCAATTCCTCGTATAGTCGAGATGTTTGGTGTTTTAGAATAACCGTGATCGTACAAAACTCACGAAGATTGATCCAAACAAGCCAAGGTGGGATCAGACCGAGCATGATGGGACCGAGACCAGGACAAGGACCGTCGACCGGCGTCAGGGGGCTTGCCGCCGGCGCCAGGACGTCTTGCAGTCCGTGGGTTTTCCGTTGTTCGATCTTTCCCCGTTAGTCGTTCGTGCGGGAAATCCTTGAGTTTGGAAGGATCTTTAGCCGTAGGTTTAGAGATAACCGTTTTCAAGGGTTTGAGTAATGTGGTTTCGAGCTTTAGAAGTTTAAAAGATGATCTTTTAAACAATCGAGAAAGCTTTGCGGAAGAATTATTATAGTTTGCGGACAATCCGGACATGGGTTTAAGGGACCAAGATGGTGCCGTTGCCCGAGATCACGAGACGATTGCATAGATGGGAACCAGGACCCTTGCCGCCAGCGCCAGACGGGACAGGGCAAGCCTGCCGCCCGTGCCGTGTCCTGCGTCCACCGGTGCCTGCTTGCCTTCGTTGATCCCCGGGGCTCACGGTCCGTTCATGCCTTCTTGTGAGTTCATCGAGTGATGATCCGTTTCTTGGTTTTGATCGTCACTTGGTTTGTCTTTCGAGGACTTTCGGGTGACGATTTCATCGTTGACCGATTTTGACCCAACCATGCGCTTAGTACGGATGCGTGTGCTTGTTGGTTAGAGGAGGAGCTCCCTCATGCTTGTGTTTGTGTTGACGCAACGTGACTAGTGTACTTGGACCCTGGGGTTAGATCGGGGGATGGACCTGATTCTCCAGTGGTAGGGATGGACTTCTCTCCACAGCTTGTCAAGTGAAGTGGGTAGCTGATGATAGACTTTTCTAGGGTCCTAATTAAATGATGTAGTATATAAGATTGTCGAACCAGTTCTAAGTGACCATAAAGCAGAGGGAATGCAAGTCTATGCTTAATCTAAATGCAATCATTAAGGAGGATGATTATCAAACTAAGACAATAAGTAAAATGCAACAAAAAGTAAAACTTTCTTTCTTATGAGGAGATTGAGACCCATGGGTATAGGGACTTGATATCAAATGATTAAGATTCAATCCAAGATGCTAACTTTTCAATCAATTTAATTCCTTATGCCTAGACAACAAAACTAAGCAAGCTCTATCCCTAGATGATTGCTCTTTTGCAATGATCACCCAAGTACACCAAATCCCTTTGGCTGTAATGATCAAAGCAAACATGGAGAATGAGTCTAATAGCAACCCTAGCTTCTTTGACAATTAATCCCTTAGGAAAAGCAATCTAAAAGCATAGATGAGTTGGTTCAGGCATTTCATAGAACACCTTCCGGGCATGAAATGCCTATAGCTCTATGTTTGAGAGGCCAACTCAAATATAGCTTTAAGAACACCAAATCAATGCAAGGAAATGATAGATCTAACACTAAGCATCTTGGATCTACACTTAATCACTCTCAATCACCCTAACCCATGAATCTTAAATGGATCTACTCACTAATCCACATGCACACTCTTAAACCCATGAGAGATTCAAGCTTAAACATGTAGGGAAAGAAAGGAGATGAAATTAAACAATCAAGAACACAAGATGAGATTAAGATTCAAAGATAAAACTTCTCAAAGTTTTGTGTTCTTAGAAAGAAAGTAACATAAGTCCCAATCTAGGGATAACAAGAGTATTTATAAGTGGCTTGAAAGCCCTAGAAACATAAAACAAGATTACCAAAAAGTCCTTAAGCTAAATTGGTCTAAACCAATGGGAATGAAGCTTAAAATTCGGTCAGGGGAGACTCAGCCTGTCGCAACCCGATCTGGCCACCCGGTCCAGGCTTACCTTGGCCTCTGTCCAGCCCGTCCGGGTTCTGTTCCCCGTTCATCCATCCCGGCCGTCCGGGTGACCCTTGATCCGTCTCTACCGACCGGGTGTCCCTTCCCGGACTGATCTACCCGGTCTGGTCTCCTCCAGCACCACTCAAACGACCGGTTACCTGTCCCAGGCTCAGTCATCCCGGACTGGACCACTTCCATCCATCTGTTCTTTTCCCGGCCGGCTGCTTGAACCCGGCCGTCTCTACCCGGCCATCCTGACATGCTTCAAGTGAATTGATCATAACTTCTCCGATACAGGTCCAAATGACTTGAAACCACTTCCATTGGAAAGCTAACTCAATTTTCTGTGTCTTCACACAATCTTAGAAGCAGGAGACATTTCTAAGATCTCTGTCCATGCTCATCTTTGTCTTGGCCAGATCATGGATTGACTTCTCTTTTCATGGCCAAACATGATTCTTCATCTCTTTTGGGGCCATAAGGCTTCCAAACACCTCAAATCACACCAAAGCATACTCCAACACCTGATAAGGAGAAATGAATGCAAAATGGACCTAAACATGCCTACTGCCTAACTTATATGATCAAAATGCATAAGATATGGATGCTAAAAACATGTAAATATGCAAGCTATCAACCCCCACACTAGACCTTTACTTGTCCTCAAGTAATTTTTTCAAAACACAAGGAGGAGAGACATAGGGATGGAAGCAAAGCCAAAAGAAACACTCATAGCACTCAACTTGACATCCTAAAGAAACATAGCAAATAGCATGAGCTAAACTTCTTATTATGCTCTAGCTTCACAACGGCCTATCAATGACTCTTATGCCTCTACACAAGATGCAATGCTTATCAACCAACAAGTTCTCTTAACCAGCCCTCACATTGATTCACACACACACACAAGGTGAAGTCTCACATATGGGCACATGATCTCAATCATTTGGCTAGGTGATCAAATGGTCTAATATGGATGATAATGGGGGTTCAACGCATCATTTCAAGGTGGCAATCACTCAAAATCAAGGAGCTTGATCATTATGCAAAATTTATCTAAGACTAGGAGCAATTCATGCATACATGGATCCATCCTCATCATTCTACCCAATTCCTAAGTGATTACAAGATCTACTCCCTTTATTCATCCAATAACCCAAAATGAAAACATTCTCACATCACTCACCCAATGAACAACTCTCTTTCTCATGATTCAACCACTAAGGACCTCTATTCATTTTTCTAAGCTCTAACTCTTTTGGTTTTCCTTCCCCACTATCTTATTGAATCTTTCTTTTTTTTTTTTCTTTTTTTTTCTTTTTTTTTTTCTTTTCTTTTCTTTTTTTTTTTTTAACATGAAGGGGAAGGTTAAAACATCAATCAAGAGCTTCTTATCTTTCTATTCTAGGTCCCTAGGGTTCTTCTTTCTTATGATACTCATTTGTTCATCAATCTCAACATTGTTACATTCCAAACCCAAGATATAAACCATTAAGGAACAAAAACCCCACTCACCATCCTAGAAGCTAGCTCAAATGAGGACCCTATGCTAGCAAGAGATGAGAACAAACCATGTCGCTCCCAATACTCTCAAGATTTTGCACATGACAAGCTATGAGAAAAGGCCTCACTCAAGCAAATCAATGTAGGCTTCAAAGAATCGCTAGGGTTCAAGGGTATGGAAGTGCCATTTTGGTTAACAAAGAGTGGTATAATGGGGACAGATAACCCAAATGTGTATGAGATCCATGATCAAGTATACAAATGCCCATATGCAAGAGAAATTAAGTTCATTCAAGTCTAAGTTCAGGATGGAGCTGGTCTTAAGAACAATGCCATTATCAAGCAAGCAAGCGAGTTTCAACAAGAGTTTTTCAAGGCTCAAAGCATGCAAGCTTTTCAAAAGATGCTTAAGCTACTTGATATGCTTAACTAGGGTGCCAAATTCAGTGCAAACAAGTGTTCTTTACAAGGCAATGCTCCATATGCAAATGAATGCAACTTATATGCTCTAGACTCAATCTTAAGGATGCAAGTGATGCAATCTACATGATTCAAAAATTTTAATTTTTTTTTATATGCAAATATGAATGAACAATGCAATGCATGAGACTCAAAATCACAAAGCAAACAGGATCAAATACTTGGTACCTCCCCCACACTTAAATCACACAGTCTCTGTGTGAGTAAGAGAGAAAGAGATACCCCAACAAGACAAAAACAAATGTATATACAAGAAGGGTTGGAGTGATACCTAAGAAGGGTGTTTGGGTGTGGTGTTTGGTGCCGGGGCTAGGAGCTGGCTTGGTTCATAGCAACTAGAGGAGGCTGCTACATGGCAATCATAGGGCTCAGGTGATTAATCACCTTTCTTCTCTCCTCTAGTGCTTGGCTCAACCTGAAAACCTCAACCACTTTTATTAAAAACTTATAGAAAAATTAAAATTGCAAAGCTATGTACAAGGATAACCATGGACTTCCTCCCAAGTGAGCTTGTTTTGAGTCACTTAGCTTGACTACCTTGTCTCTTGAACTAGTGAGAAGGAGGATCCTTCCCACCTTCAAGTGTGATGGTGAGGACCTGAGAGAGAAGCTCTTGAAGCTTGATTTGGTCATCTTGGAGCTGAGGAGTGATGATGGCTCTTGCACTTGAGAATGGTATGGACCTGCCCTTGTGTTTGATCTTGTACTCAATGACCCCATCCATTAGTTTCTTTGGATGGAGAGTGAGAGTGTGTGAGAGCAAATCAAGAGGTGGAGGATGAGGCTCTTTCACCATCTTCTTCTTGCCATGAGTGGCCTTTGAGACTCCACTCATCCCCCCTGTTTTAGCACTTTCCAAGTGCTCATCACACAATTCTTTTGAAGACTTTCCATTAAGACCTTCGTTCTTACCAACAACCTCTTCATCTTGGGGCTTCTCAACAGCTTTTGCATCACAAGTGATTGTCCCACAATAGTCTGATTCCATTGGAGGTTGGAGAGGATAGGAGACAGCTTTGTTGACATGCATGAGTGTGACCTTCTTGTTGGGAAAGTCAATGCAAGCTCCAACTGTTGTGAGGAAAGGAGTGCCAAGGATCAAAGGGACTCTCTCTTCAGATGCCATCTTCAAAACAGTGAGGTCAGTAGGTATGTTGCAGGATCCAATCTTCAAGGGGAAGTCCTTGATTATGCCAAGTGGGGTTGTAGAAGAAGAATCCCCAAAGGTGAGAGGAGGAGTGTCTGGTTCCATGCTTTCAATCCCAATACTCTTCACCATATCAAAGGAAATGACATTCACACTAGCACCACTATCAACAAGGGCATCATCCATAGTTAGTTTACCAAGAGAGCAAGACAAGGTGAACTTCCCTTGAGACTCAAGCTTAGGGAGGGACTTGGGAGGGATTGGTGGATCAATCTTCAGCAGTGAGATGTCCAAAAGCTCAGCCACTTTAGCTTGGTGGGTGAGAATGTCTTGTATGAGCATCATTTGGACATGAGCAGCATGCATATTAGTGATCTCTGGAAGCTTGACTCCAATATCACTTAGGTCTTTTCTGAATTTGGAGACCACTTTTTTCTGAGCTTTGGTGAGGAACCTTTTAGGGAAAGGGAGCTTATCATAGGGTGATAGCTCAACCTCATTGTCTTCTTCCTTCACTTCTTTCAGCTTGGGGTTAGCACTCTTCTCAACTTGTGTCTCAACCTTAGGCTCATCAATCTTCAAAATCTTTCCTTGAACCTTTTAATCAGCTCTCTTCACAACTCTAGATTCAGCTGTGGCCACAACCAGTCTCTTATCATTTTCAATCTGATGTCTAAGCACTAGCCTCTCAATCTCATCAACATCATTTTTATGATCACTCAACTTAATCCTTGAAGAAGTGGAGAGAATAACATTGCAAGTCTCCTTAGGGTTCTTCTCTGGTTTTCCTGGTAGAGATCCCATTGGGCTCTTGGAGGAGGAAGACATAGAAGCAACCTGGCTCTCCAAAGCTTTGAGATGAGAGGCAAGTTGCATGTACTTGTTGTTGAGGTCTGAATAGGTGCCATCAATCTTAGCATGGATGTTCTTGAACTCATCACCAATGTTCTTAGCATTTCTTTCTTGAGCTTCTAAGAGTTTCTTGAACATGGACTCCAAATTTGAACTTGGAGCCTGAGCTGGAGAAGAGCTTCCTTGGGGCTGAGTAGGCTGGTTTGCTTGGTAACCTCCTTGTTGATTGTTGTAGTAAGGTCTTTGCTGGTAGTTGTTTTGGTATTGGAAGTTGGGCTCTTTCCTATACCATGTGCCATTAGCATTGATGAAGCACAGCTCCTCTTGACCTTCTACACCATGAACTTCAGTAGTCCTAGCATGCAGTTTCTGTTGCTGGTTCCTAATGGAGTTAAGCTGCTCTTGCTTAGCCTTCTCTACAAGAAGCTTGTCCAACTTTTCTTGGAGAGATTTCAGGGCCTTTCTTGTGTGCGGATCATCTTCATCAGTGCCTCTGTTGGCCCTATCATGCTCCTCACTGTAGACTGAGTCACTCCTGGCCATGTTCTCCACCAGCTCCTCAGCATCCTGCTCAGTTCTGCCCAAGAAGAACCCATTGCTGGCTGTGTCCAATCTGCTCCTGAACTCTGGTAGAGCACCTCTGTAGAAGGTACTAAGCAAACTCTCCTTGGTGAAGCCATGATGTGGGCATTGAGACCAATAGCCCTTGAACCTCTCCCATGCTTCACTAAAGCTCTCAAGATTCTTCTGCTGAAAGCTAGAGATCTCATTTCTGATCTTGGCTATTCTTGAGGTAGAGAAGAATTTCTCTAGGAATGCCCTCTTGCACTCATTCCAAGTTGTGATAGAGTCACTTGGAAGAGCCTTCTCTCATAGATGTGCCTTGTCTCCCAAAGAGAATGGAAACAACCTCAGCTTGAAAGCATCTTCAGAGACTCCATTAATCTTGGACAAGCTACAGTAGGTATCAAATGTGTCCAAGTGATCAAGGGGATCCTCCACAGCAAGGCCATGAAACTTGTTGTTCTCAAATAAATGCAGCAGCCCTGATTTGATCTCAAAGTTGTTGTTCTCCACAGCTGGTGCCCTTATCCCCAACCTATGACCATGAATGTGTAGTTGATCATAGGCTCCAATGGCTCTAGCTTGGCTGTGGCTGTTGTGGCTGGCTGTGGTCTTATGTTGTCAGCTCTTGGACCATTGCCCCTAGGGCATCACCATCTTGATGCTGATTCTCCATATCAAACCCCAATCTCTGGAAGTGAGCCTGTTGCTCTTCTTCTCTTCTCTTTCTTGCAATATCCCTCTCAAGTGTAGCAATTTCTTCAACAGTGGGTGTCAAGTTTGATGCACCTCTGCTTCTAGTTATCATACACCTGAAATGCAAAGGAAAAGAGCAAGGAGAAGCAATATCACAATAAAGAAAAATGATTTAGTCTCAAGCAAATGACTAAATCCCAATGTCACAATCAACTTAGAATTTGGCAACGGCGCCAATTTGATGATAGACTTTTCTAGGGTCCTAAGCAAATGATGCAGTATATAAGATTGTCGAACCAGTTCTAAGTGACCATAAAGCAGAGGGAATGCAAGTCTATGCTTAATCTAAATGCAATCATTAAGGAGGATGATTATCAAACTAAGACAATAAGTAAAATGCAACAAAAAGTAAAACTTTCTTTCTTATGAGGAGATTGAGACCCATGGGTATAGGGGCTTGATATCAAATGATTAAGATTCAATCCAAGATGCTAACTTTTCAATCAATCCAATTCCTTATGCCTAGACAACAAAACTAAGCAAGCTCTATCCCTAGATGAATGCTCTTTGCAATGATCACCCAAGTACACCAAATCCCTTTGGCTGTAATGATCAAAGCAAACATGGAGAATGAGTCTAATAGCAACCCTAGCTTCTTTGACAACTAATCCCTTAGGAAAAGCAAGCTAAAAGCATAGATGAGTTGGTTCAGGCATTTCATAGAACACCTTCCGGGCATGAAATGCCTATAGCTCTATGTTTGAGAGGCCAACTCAAATATAGCTTTAAGAACACCAAATCAATGCAAGGAAATGATAGATCTAACACTAAGCATCTTGGATCTACACTTAATCACTCTCAATCACCCTAACCCATGAATCTTAAATGGATCTACTCACTAATCCACATGCACACTCTTAAACCCATGAGAGATTCAAGCTTAAACATGTAGGGAAAGAAAGGAGATGAAATTAAACAATCAAGAACACAAGATGAGATTAAGATTCAAAGATAAAACTTCTCAAAGTTTTGTGTTCTTAGAAAGAAAGTAACATAAGTCCCAATCTAGGGATAACAAGAGTATTTATAAGTGGCTTGAAAGCCCTAGAAACATAAAACAAGATTACCAAAAAAGTCCTTAAGCTAAATTGGTCTAAACCAATGGGAATGAAGCTTAAAATTCGGTCAGGGGAGACTCAGCCTGTCGCAACCCGATCTGGCCACCCCGGTCCAGGCTTACCTTGGCCTCTGTCCAGCCCGTCCGGGTTCTGTTCCCCGGTTCATCCATCCCGGCCGTCCGGGTGACCCTTGATCCGTCTCTACCGACCGGGTGTCCCTTCCCGGACTGATCTACCCGGTCTGGTCTCCTCCAGCACCACTCAAACGACCGGGTACCTGTCCCAGGCTCAGTCATCCCGGACTGGACCACTTCCATCCATCTGTTCTTTTCCCGGCCGGCTGCTTGAACCCGGCCGTCTCTACCCGGCCATCCTGACATGCTTCAAGTGAATTGATCATAACTTCTCCAATACAGGTCCAAATGACTTGAAACCACTTCCATTGGAAAGCTAACTCAATTTTATGTGTCTCCTCAAAATCTTAGAAGCAGGAGACATTTCTATTACCTCTGTCCATGCTCATCTTTGTCTTGACCAGATCATGGATTGACTTCTCTTTTCATGGCCAAACATGATTCTTCATCTCTTTTGTGGCCATAAGGCTTCCAAACACCTCAAATCACACCAAAGCATACTCCAACACCTGATAAGGACAAATGAATGCAAAATGGACCTAAACATGCCTAATGCCTAACTTATATGATCAAAATGCATAAGATATGGATGCTAAAAACATGTAAATATGCAAGCTATCAGTAGCGCCCATGGACAAGTGCTGCAGGACACTGCGGCTCGGGTTGTATTGGAAGTTAGCCGATCCCCGAAGATGATGTTTCCGACCATGTGACTTTTGTGTTTGCGGTCTGGAGTGTTCAGGGTGGATGAGTTTAGAGACCTCCAGTGTGTGTTGGGATCCTAGGATGTGTGGACATCCGAATTGAGTTGCGTGTGATGTATCGGTTGATCGAGTCTAGGATTGAGTCTAGACTGCATTATTTGTTGTTAGGTCTCGGGGAGGAGAATTGTTGCATTGCATTGAGAACTTGCATTGCATTTGCGCATTGTTGCATGTCTGTGTGTTGTCTTCGCATTGTTAATGTATGCGTATTGTGTGCTTGTCTTTCAGCATGGGCTGGGGAGGGTAGTTGTTGCTTATTGTTCGGACTCACTGAGTAATCTTGATTACTCACCCCCTCTCCTACTATGCAGGTAACCAGTAGGTGGGAAGCTTAGAGGGCAGCGGAACGATAGGCGACCGGTGTAGATTTGAAGTGGCATAAGCATAACAAAGGACTCTTTTGCAATGTATAATTACTTTTCTTTTCGTTTTGGTGCTAGGCCGTGTGCACAAACTCTGATATATTTGTTGTAATGTTTTATAAGACGCTTTCCACCTATTATTAATAAAAGAATGTTTCATATTCGTTATGGTGTGCTAAATGATATAAGACCTTGTCCAGGTCGACACAACTCGACGATCGTGGGACGGGTTACGAAGCCTTAGGCCATGGTCTCGAGGCAATAGTGACCCGGGACGGATTGGTCGAGAATCTTGATTTGTTCTTGATTTTTGGTCGAACCGTTCCAGCGGTCTATTTTTTTTTCTGTGGCGCCTCTCGGGCTGTTCCGGGTTAGTCCGGCCTAGGACGGTCCGGGGGTGTTACAGGCTCCCCCAATCCGAAAGAGTGGTCTCGACTCCTACGCTGATACTCCCTTTGCCGATGAGATCGCATTGATCGAGATGCCGAGGAAGCTCTCCTTCCCCAACATAAAAATGTACGACGGCACGAGAGATCCGGACGACCACATCGCTCAGTACAAGCAGAGGATGCTCGCCGTAGCACTCCCTAGAGAATCGCGTGAGGCCAGGATGTGCAAAGGATTCAGTTCAACCCTGGTTGGACCCACCTTGCAATGGTATATCAATCTGCCTACCTGGTCTATATCCTTTGTTGGGGTCAAAATCGGTCATGACGGAATCAACGGCTGAAAGTCTCTGGAAAGTATTTCTCGAAACAAGAAGTTTCGTATGATTTGAAAGAAGTCATGCGATATTTTCTCAAATTAGAATATCCACTCTCTGTTGGGCCCGAAAAAGGTTATCTCGAAGTCAACGGCTAAGATTATTTTTTTACTTATGGGTTCTTCGCGAAACACTTCTTAAAAGTAAGATCAGAAGACGACGGGCGTGCACGTACGAGAGTACCCGGGAAGATCGGTACAAAAAAAGGCGGATCAACCCAATCAAGGTCCGCTCGCCCAAGGGCGTCAAGATTCGATCACCACAAAAACCCTAAAGAATCTGCCTCGGAACTTCAAAGAGGTCGTTCTGTCAAACCGTGAGGAACCAGAAAACGATCAGGATATCAAATCGAAGCCCTCGCCGAGATCTTCAGAACAGGCGCGACCAAGGCCACGGGCGCCGGGCGTCGGCTCGCCCGTGCTGGCACAGGGCTCCAGGCGTTGGCTCGCCTGCTGGCTGGCGGCTGCTCAGCGGCCGGGCCGGCTGTTGGGGTCAAAAACGGTTATCTCGAAATCCACGGCTAAAGATCCTTCCAATCTCGAAGATTTCCCGCACGGACGACTGACGGGGGAAAGATCGAACAACGGAAAACCCACGGACGACAAGACGGCCTGGCGACCGGCGCACGCGCCACGCCGAGCGCCTGGCGCCGGCACGCCCACGTGGCCGCCTGGCGGCGGCACGCCACGCGGGCGGCTGGCGCCGCACACCGCCTGGCACCGGCGAACGCGTCACGCGGTGAAATGTAGGTTCGCGGTGGCATCGAGAATTCTCGATACCTCGTAACGATCGCGGAATTGAGGCCAACCCTAAAAAATCGACGACTGATAGAGATGGCCTCCCGAGAACCAAGCGAAGTCCATAGGCTAACCGAAGAGTCGCGCTTTGAACCGTTTCATCTCGCTCACGGATAAGTGCCTACCGTTTTACTAAACATTGAAGGGAAACAAGAAGTTCGAATGGTCCGACCAATGTGAAAAGCTTTCCAACAGTTGAAACATTACCTGGCCACTCCACCAGTCCTCGCGAAAACGGTGGAAGGTGAACCCTCTTCCTCTATATCGCAGTTTCCGACAGCAGTCAGTGGCGCCCTGATACGAAGAACGCAGCTTAACAAAAGCCAATCTTTACATAAGCAAGACATTACTGGATGCGAAACTCGATACCCGCTAATGGAAAATTAGCATTCGCCCATAACCTCGCAAGAAAACTAAGACCATATATCCAGTCTCATACTACAGTGGTTCTCACCACGTTCCCACTGCGGATAATCCTGCATAGTCCGAGCCAATCTGGTAGGCTCGCAAAATGGGCAATCGAACTGAGTGAATACGACGAATATCGCCCAGGACATGTGCAAAGTCCCAAGTACTTGCGGATTTCTTGGTAGAGTTACCCACTAGAGGCATGACTAACGAGGAACCAAACTCAACTTGGGTCCTCCACGCCGACGGTCTTCGCCCAAACAAGGATCCGAATCGAATACGACTCACCTCTCCTAACGGGAAATCCTAGAACAATCTTTCCGATTGGCTTTTCATGCTTCAAACAATGAGGCAGAATACGAAGCACTCGCCGCAGGCTGCGGCTGGCCCATGGATTAAAATCCGTAATATTCACGCTTACTGCGATTCTCGCTAGTCGCCAATCAATACAGCGGAGAATATGGGGCAAGAGATGAAAGGATGGACGATATCTAAAACTCGTCCAAGAACTGGCTCAGAAGTTTCGACCAGTTCTCCTGACCAGAATTCCTCGCCGAAAACGCCCAGGCCGACGCTTGGCTGCCCTCGCCTACAGCTCAGATCCAGGGCTCCAAAGGATAATCCCGGTCGAATTCATCGAACATCCAAGCATCGGACCACCAGTGGTTGTCAATCTAATCCGGGAAGAGATTGAAGATGCGGAAGAAGTCGAGGATCAACCGGAAGCGGATGTGGACCCAACCGAACGGCTGCGACAGCCCTTGGTTAGAACCAATCCGAGCCTATATCGTGAATGGAACCTTACCCGCCGAAAAATGGGCGGCTCGTAAAGTATAAACCCAAGCGGCACGGTACGTCACGATAGAGGGAGAAATTTATAAGTGGTGTTTCTATGGTCCTCTCATGACATGCACAGAAGGGGAAAGGGCAAGAAGAATCATGGAAGAGGTCCATTCTGGATCATGCGGAAATCATTCTGGCGGAAGATCTCTCGCAGTCAAAATCAAACGCCACGGTTATTATTGGCCAACCATGGTAAAAGACTGCGAAAAATTCGTCCGGAAGTGCGAGAAATGCCAAAGGCATGCTCCAACAATCCATCAACCCGCGGAAATCCTCTCTTCAATTCGTCCCCCTATCCTTTCATGTGATGGTCCATGGACATTGTCGGACCTATGCACCCATCAAAACAAAAACGCTTCCTCCTAGTCCTCACGGATTTCTTTTCCAAATGGGTAGAAGCAGAATCCTACGCAAGTATCAAAGACACACAAGTCAAGAACTTCGTCTGGAAACATATCATAACTAGACATGGGGTCCCATACGAAATCATAACAGATAACGGATCTCAATTTATCTCTGCTCGATTCGAAGCATTCTGCGAAAGATGGAAAATACGACTTACGAAGTCAACTCCCAGATATCCGCAATGCAACAGACAGGCAGAAACCATCAACAAGACCGTCCTTGACGGACTCAAGAAACGCCTAGACGCCAAGAAGGGGCGATGGGCAGAGGAGCTCGAAGGAGTTCTTTGGTCGCATCGTACAACCCCAAGACGGGCTACGGTGAAACTCCATTCGCCTCGCTACGAACGGAATGCATGATCCCGCGAAGTAGAATTCCCGAGTACGGAGAAGATTCCTCCCCGAAGAGAGAGATTTAAACGACGCTATGATGCTGGACAATCTCGACTCATCAATGAACGCCAGCGACCAGGCACTCATTCAATCCAGAATTACCAGCACGCCGCCGCAAGGTACTACAACTCAAACGCACGCCATCGCAGGTTCAAAGAAGGCGATTTAGTCTTACGCAAAGTCTTCCAAAACACTGCCGAATCAAACGCAGGAAAACGGGAGCAAACCGGAAGGACCGCATAAAGTCATAAAAGTAGTCCGACCAGGTTCATACAAAATCGCAAACATGCAAGACGCCAAAATCCGAGAACTTGGAATGCGATGCACCTCAAAAATACTACCACTAAACAATAAAACGTGGTACAAAAGAACTACGAGATGGCTTGATCCCTAAGCAAGGGTATAGGCAACCCGCCAACCGGCGGATTCAGCTATCCCCCCAATTAAAAGGGGAGTGGGTACGATACCGTGATACTCCCACAAATTTCGAAGACTCTAAAATTTTCAAACTTTCTCACTAATTTTTCAAATCAGCCAAACGCCACAACAACGGATCTAGTATCCAAGCGCATTATTACATCCAAAACAAATCCGGAGGGCCAACACTTCACAAAGCAAAATGAATGTAGACGTTTCTCCCTGGGTCGAATTTACGCAACCCCTTGGTCTTGCGTCCAAAACGGAGACAACAGTTTTCCGGCTGCAAACATTCGCAAAAACATCCCCAAAAGCCCGCAAGCGCTTCAACACGATGCGCATAAGGAAAAATTGACCTTCAGCACTGCAGACGCCGCTAACGAAGGACATTCTTTCCGCAAAACATTGCAGACGAAATCTTCGTCTCTGAACATACAAACGCACCTCAAAACGGTATCATTTCGTTGTTGCTGATCACAACAAACGAACTCTAATGTCCTAAACATACAAATAGCCGCCCTTCAAGGGGAAGGCTCTCTTACATCCGACAAGGATAAACATAGCGCGCTATACAAGAAATCCAAAATTTTGGTCTAGCTCTTCAGAAAGAAGTAGCTCGACTCACGCCCAGACAAATCATATAAGCCGACAACAATTCGCGGATTTTAAACGGTACGAGTCAGGTTAAAATCGCAAACAGGCAAAAACAAAAGCCGATTTGTCATCGCAAAGCCTCAGTCCGAGAGTAAACCTAGGTCTTGCCCTAAACCCAGCCACGCTGGATCTTGACATCTCACAGACAGAGTATGGTATACGAGATCCAAAAATTTGCCTTTACTTAAGCCTGTTTGTTTCACTTAACTTCTCGCAGAATCTGTAAACCGCGGAAAATCTCGCTTTATGCAAACAACAGGTACGGTGATCATCGGGGAAATAGGAATGAGACGACAACTCACACCCTCTTTCTCATACTTCAAAACCGAAGTTCATAAATGATCGAAAATGTTTCATAGATTGAGACCGAAAGTTCAAACAAAACCCCAAAAGGGCAGGGATTCGCCACCAACGCCAGTCCCGTAATATATCATGGCCTCTTAACGGCAAACACATAAAACGAAATCCCATAAGGGATTGATAAACCTAGGCACTCCCAGGAGCGTCACCTTCATCCTCACTCGCGATAGGAATAGCCTGCCGTCGCCTCCCTCGGTCGATCGCCACTACCCGCCTCGCCCACGCCAGCCTCGCAATCTTCTCCCGCGCCCTGATCTTCTGAGTCTTCGAGGTCAACGCAGGGTGCATTCGCCTGCAGGCCAGCAAGGATCGAATCGAATCTCCTCGGTGGCCGCCCACTCTCCTTTGCAGGACGATAGTCCTTCCTCCAAGTCCAAAGACGGGCCTCATTACCTCGGCAACTCGAGCTCACTCAAACTCCCTCGATCCCCTAAAGCCAAGTCCCTATCGGATGGCTATCAAGGACTCAAACAGGGTGGCCATCCTCGCCGACGACCAAAAGTTGCTGCAGGCATCGGCAACCTCCGAGGATCTACGGGCGCTCATCTCCTCATGAGTCGGATCTTCTCCCGAGACGGCGGACTTCCGAGGATTTGCTCCTCTTCTCCTTCTTCACCTTTAGTAACGAACTCGCGGTCTTCCCAAGGTCACGCCAAGATCACTGATACGAACCTCGCTGGGACGTCTGGCGCATGGGTGTCCTCGACACCGCGGGCTTCAGCGCGCTGACTTCTTCGCGATGCTTAATGGCTTCGAGACTCACCAAGCATTCCATCAATCAGCCGCACAAACTGTCCGCAAAGAAGGAGTAAGTATCATCGTAAAAAGCAATACAAGAATTGCGGATTAAAATCAAACCTTGAACAATGACGCCAACGGCTCTGAAAGTTCGCTCTCCTCGTTCGCGACCCCGCTTTTTTTGCTCGATGCCGCGACCAGCCCTTGCCCTTCCTTTGGGCAATGACGCTGCACCAGCCGCTGGCAGTGTCAAGACAAGTTCTCTTCGCCGGGGAAGAGGTGCAGATTCTATCGCATCCTCTTCCCGAGATCACGATCGAGCTGTCAAGAACCCGATGGATGGACCTGAACATCAAGAGTCTGTTCGAACAATAGCCCTTCCGCAGACGGGAGGGCATTGGATTGACTTCGGGTTGGGAACCGGAGGAATAGACGAAGGGAAAGAGCAGGCAAAGAGATCGGAGAAACATGCAAAGGAGTTGGAGCCGCTGAAGGAACATCGGGCGCTCAGTCCTCGCCGCTTAGAGCCTTCGCAGCACTACCGCGATAGCTTAGCCTTGAAAGAATCAAACCCATCAATGAGGGACGGAGTAGCCTCGAACGGCCTGAACGGCCGGAGCTTGGCTGGCCGGAACCGACGGAGCTTGCCGGCCTCACCCATCTCAACATCAGAATCGTTCTTTTCAACTTGGGATGAAGACATTTTCTTTCTTGAGAGAAGAAGAGAATTTGAAAAGATGTGAAGAATGAGAAGGAAGGCTGGCTATTTATAAGAAAAGGGGGGTGATGACACAGGTTTCCTGCGGAAAATCCTTAGCCGAAAATTCCGATTTTCAAAAATTGAATCCGCCCGCAAAATCGCCTCCGATCTTACGAGCTGGGGCTAACTGTTGGGGTCAAAAACGGTTATCTCGAAATCCACGGCTAAAGATCCTTCCAAACTCGAAGATTTCCGCACGGACGATCCGGGGAAAGATCGAACAATGGAAAACCCACGGACGGCAAGACGGCCTGGCGACGGGCGCAGCGCACGCGACGCCTGGCGCCGCGGCACCCGCCTGGCGGGACACGATCACGCGGGCGGCCTGGCGCTGTGACACGCTGCCACGCTGGCCGCCTGGCGCCCGCACGCGCGCGCTGACCGGTCTGGCGCGGCGTACACCGCCTGGCGGCGGCCGGCCACGCTGGCCGGTCTGCGCCGGCACCCCGCCTGGCGCGGCGTTCAGCCGGGCGCCATGGTACTCGCCTGGCGGTCGACGGCCTCGCCCTGGTCTCGGTCCCATCATGCTCGGTCTGATCCCATCTTGGCTTGTTTGATCGATCCTCGTGAGTTTGATACGATCACGGCTATTAAATGAACATCTTCGATTCGTCGACATCGTCATCGATGTTTTACTAAAAAAACTAGAAGGATTGATTTCGTAGAAGATATCGATAAAATAAAGATCGATTAACTTGAACATCGATCCTTTAAGCTATACGGTTTATTTTACGAGAAAGATAGTCTTTCAGAAATCGATAAAACGCTCAACGACTTAAGACAAGTCCACGGACTTACTTACGATTTTAAGGATTCAGGACCAATCAGGCTATGACGGTTTATCCGATTTCCTACGTCGGATAAACATCAAGTCAACGAAAAATAGCGGAAAACTCAAGGATAATTATGAAGACCGAAAATGGAATATTTCCTGAAGAGATAAGCTTGGGCCCAAAGGCGAGGTCCATCATCCTAAGGCAAACCGACCTTGGAGTGGATATATAAGGAGAGCAAGAGTAGAAGAGGAGGGGATCCGAAAATTAGACTGAGAGCATCCTGCTAGCTTAGAAGAACTAGGGTTTAGGTGGTTAGACTAGCGGAGCAAGGCTTAGGACGCTTGGCTGCCTCGCGACTCTATCTTTTCTTTAATCGCAAATCTCTTTGTCTTTGAGAATCCTTGTACTCGTATCTTCATCTAATAAACGCCTCGGCAAATATTACAATTCCCATCTTTGTCTTCGTTTATTTTATCGATTTCATGTGGCAACGCAGAGAATCCGACCTTCAAGGAAAGTCGGGTTTACTTGGCTTTCCTCCGCAATCTTATTTATCGGAAATTGACGGTGTGAATTTCGTTCCCACCGCTCGCCTGCTGGCACCGGCGGCTCACTTGTGCTGGCCCCGCCCGGCTCACCTGCTGGCCGGCTCGCCTGCTGGCACCAGGCACGGCTGGCTCTCCTGCTTGGCACGGCGCCGGCACCGGCGCCGCTCGCCTGTTGGCACTGGCGGGCACCGCTCGCCCGATTGGACCGGCGCCGGCGCCGCTCGCCGATGCTGTCCCGGCGCCAGGCGGCTTCGCCGTGCTGGCCCGTCGCCTGGCGGTTCGCCTGCTGGCCCTGAAGCCGGCTCGCCTGCTGGCCGGGCACCGCTCGCCTGCTGGCCCGGTCGCGGCGCCGGATCACCGATGCTGGCCCTGGCGCGGCGCTCGCCCGTTCTTTCCCCGGGCACCAGGCACCGGCTCGCCCGTGCTGGCACCAGGCGCCGGGCACCGGCTCGCCCGTGCTGGCCCCGGGTGCCGGCGCACCTCGTGGCTTCCGTGGAGTCGTAGCACCTTAGCTATGGACCTAACGTTCCTCGTTCAACTCGAGCTAGGAAGGTTGGTTCTTCCGCAAAGTGTATCGTGTAAAACAAGGACGATCAACTCGAATATCAATTCTTTAGGCTATATGGTTTGTTCTGCGGAAAAGATAATCTTTCCGAGAAATCGTACGAACGTTCGAGGTCTTGAAGTTTGTCCACGGGCTCACTTACAATTTTGGGGATCCAAGCCCAATAGGAGCTATGAAGATTTATCCTAACTCGCGGAAGTAGGATAAATGCTAAGTTTCTGCGGATAAATGTCAAGACTTGAGGATAACTACGAAGATCGACGGAAAATGGAATATTTCCAAAAGAGATAAACTTGGGCCCAAAGGCGAAAGGGTAAACGGGCCACCGACCTAAAACGACTATATAAGGAGGGCTGGAGAAGAAGAGAGAGGGATCCGAAAATCTGAGATTGGAGACCTAGAGAGCTCCTGTTAGCTGATAGAACTTAGAATTTAGGCGGTTAGACTAGCAAGGGAGGCCCTAGAACGTCTGGCCGCCTCCTGCTCGCAAATCTCCGCTCCTCACGGATGGATCGGACAATTCTTCTACTATAGAGCTCGGCACTTAGAAACCCTAGGCATCATTCTCGACATGCCTGTTTCTATAACCCACACTCATACTAGACGAACCCGCCCAGACGGTTCGATCTCTTTTTCAATTCTTTCTAACCGAACTACGTCCGACTTGATCCTCGAAAGGGGTACGTAGGCAGCCTTTCTTAAGGTCCAGTCCCAAATCTTAACAAAACCTTTTCCGCATTTATTTGGTCACTTGTCGTTGGCTCTCGCAGAGAATCCGGACCTCAAGGAAAGTAGGGTTTTCGTTGCTTTCTTCCATTATTATTCATTAAAATCGACGGTGCGAATTTCGGTTCCCACAATTTGGCGCTAGAAGGAGGGGGGGACGGATTACTCTTACTCTCAAGGCCACAAAACGCTTGACCGAAGCGATGTCTGGAAATATGAAAGACAAAACTCACAGCTCACATCAACGTTGGTAAACAACTTTAGCGTAAATGCTCCTACGGCCAACGCTTATGCAAACACCGTAACGCTCGAAAAAATAGAAATACCTAGTCGCGGCTTTTCGCCACAGGAAGAGCACGAAAACGAGCTCGCAATTTCTCAATAAAAACAGAAAGGGCAACGATAAAATCTATCAAACCCCAAGAAATTCGTCTAAATACCGAGTTTTAGAAATCTCGACGAGTAGGGGTTCGACCGAACGTTTTTTTGAGAAACCATGGAGAAACCCTAAATTACTCGCAGAAGAATAAGCGAAACGGGTTACCCGACGGACACGGCCCCGGGTGTCGGCGGCAACAGCCAGGACACAGCCCGGGCTGGCGGCTGCGCCGCGACTCTGGCGCGGCGACTTGACCAGCGCCACAGCCCTGGCGGTGGCTGCGCGTCACGACCCTGGGCGGCGGCTGCACCGATGGCCGCGCCGGCGGTTGCGGCCATTCCACGGTCCCGTGCGCCGGGCTGCGGGTCGTTCGTTGAGTGCGGCTAAGTCCTCGTGAAACCATCCCTACACTAGTCCAATCACGTTCTTTGCATCCTCGCTCGAAGCCACGTAGTACAAATCCTTAAAACCGTGAATCTAAGACCTCTGTTTCGTTTCGATCAGAACGATCAGGAAAGTTACGAAAAACCTCGGAAGGTTCAGTTAACGAATGGATTGCACTTCATCGTATAAAACGATCACGGTTATTCTGAAACACCAATCATCTCAACTATACGAGGAATTGGGATTCATTCGGAAGACCGATACCATGACGGAGTACCTTCTCGTAAAATCGTAACTTGACGAGCTAAGGACCCTACTCGAGTGACGTCCTGCTTATAGTGTCTAAAAACGCCCACCTTATCCCTCTTCGAGTTATCTCCTACTCCCCGTCTCTTTGTTTCAATGATGTTCCATCGAGCACATGGTAAGTTTAACCAGCAGTACGAAGAAACAAGAACAGGAACTTGGGCGTTGATATCTCTCTCTCGCTCCGATATTTTCGTCAGAATTTCGTCGAAAATTAATTCTCGTTCAGTATCAGACTTTTCGAATCCTTTGACAATGAATCGAAAGTGGCCATTCCTAAACGCCTAATAAACTTCCGATAAATTACTAACTCATACTCGCAAAAATCCTTCGACGAAATACACATGCGGTCTTGTAAAAACTAATGCTACGAAAATTGAAACTTGGATTAGAAGACATGAAACAAAGAGGAACGGACAAGAGGCGATCTCGAATAATCGATGAGAGTAAGGTACGTCAGACTTATAAATTCTTGTCAAGGTTTTAATTTTTCGTAGGACAGGAACGAAAACGTCTTGAAAACTGCCGTAGAATTTAGGGAACTTAGAACCTAGTTGGATAGTCTAGCAAGCTAAGTCTTAGGCAAATTTTCCAGTCTTGTTCCATTGTTCCTTGATTGTCCAGGCAGAACATGCAAACCGATCTAGTCTCTCGAAAAACCGAGAAACGATCGCCACGCATTCTAAAGCATACTCATCCGCTTCTAAAAGAAAGAAAACGTACACAAGCCTTGAAGAGCGGCTAACCCGTTTTCCTTCGTAAAAAGAAAAGGGAAGTAGGTACGTATACTATACCTGTATAATCCCATCTTTCAAAAACTTTTTCTTTTAGCATCAAGACAACGCTTTTGACAAAGCAAACTCTCGCAGCAATAAGATTGGTCTAACAAACGCTAGTGGCATAGTCCAACCGTTACAAACATAGTCTTGAAAACTCTACGTCGTCTCTCGTCGCAAACTCGCGACTAAAAATGTGTACCAACGTCAGACTAATAGCACGACGATGAACTACGAAAATAACGAAATAACCTTCGGTAAAACTCCATGAGTAATTCGAAGCAGCTTTCGTCCAAAGGTCGAAATCATAGCGGAAACATCTCCCGTGTAATCCGCGGAAACATCGCTACTTTGACAATCTGCGATTTTCTATCTCCATGAAACCGGTCATCCATTACTTTCGTATAACAAGAACATTTTAAAACAAAACAGCATATGGAAAAAACATGATCGGTCTCATGCAAAACGACTTTGCAGTACGCAAAAGTGAATGAGGAAAACATAATCCGTGGTCGCAAATATCGCAAGTAATTTGTGAGAAACACTCTCCAGTTACCTTCTGAAAACCCCTCTTACATCACTTTACGAAAAATCCTCTGTATGGTCGAGTCAATTCATACAAAGCAACTTTCGTAAAATAAACATAATGGGTCCAACGGGTAACTGTCATAGACAGTTTTTGCTCCACAAGGTTTCTGGCTCCTGCTTTCACTCCCCGCGGTTACGTCCGAGCAGGAAATAATCACGCAGGCGAACCCGCACGTGTCCTGCGTCGATCCCTTAAACTTTGTCCCCCCCCCCGGATAAAATGAAACGATTTTCATGCAACAAAAAAAATTTATACGAACCATTAATCGTATAACTCAGACCTAAAGTGGAAGATCGTTTCTAAAAGCCATCAGCCATAACTCAGAAAACTCCGCTATGCTTGGCATGTCTATCTCGGCAAACGCTATTTGGCCCTCGGCAAACGCTATTTGGCCCTCGGCAAACGCTATTTGGCCATTCCGTAAAAGCCCAGACCTGAATTCGGCATCCCCATTAAGGAAAATCGTAAACCAACATTACCTTAATAAGGGTCATGGTCTGATCGTTTACCAACAACTTCCTTGGCTATACGGCTGAATCTAGCCTCCATGCCAATCCAAAACTACTGAGCGACCACTGCTCCAATCGCTTAACAGCTAAAACAACAATCCACGACTTGTTCATAGAACGCCAAGTGACTATTACACAAGCAATTTGTCGTATAACCCAGAATCGGAAAATCATACGATAAACTCTTCATACCAAAACTCAGTCCTAACAACCATATGGTTAACGGAAGATTTAAACTTATCATCAATCCATTAAGTTCTATACGCCCCGTAAACACGGCATGAAAAGAAACACTCGTGACAAGGCTCCAAGAGTAATACGAGTCATCCTTAAAATATGCAAACAAATCCCGGAAGACCAACACTTCACGAAGCACAGTGAATTTAGACGTTTCTCCCTGGGTCAAATTTACGCGACCCCTTTGTCCTGCGTCCAAACTGAAACAACAGTTTTTGGCTGCGAACATTCACAAAACATCTCCAAGCCCGCAAACATTTCGTCCACGAAATGCGGCACAAGGAAAACTCGACCTTCAGCAGTGTGAGACGTCGCTAACGCTCGAAGGACATTCTTTTCCTCAAAACATTCCAGACGAAATTCTCGTCTCAGGAACTCTAAGCTGTAACACACCTTCAAAACGGTATCATGTCGTTGTTTCTGATCACAACAAACGAACTCTAACGTCCTAAACAGACAATAGCCGCCTTTAAAAGGGTAGGCTCTCTTACATCCGACAAGGATAACATAGCGCTATACAAGAAAACCGAAATTTCGTTTAGCACTTCCTAACGGAAGTAGCTCGATTTGTACCCAGACAAATCATATGACCCGATAACACTTTGCGGATTTTAAAACGGTACGAGTCAGGTTAAAATCGCAAACAGGCAAAACGAAAGCCGATTTGTCATCGCAAAGCCTCAGTCCGAGAGTAAACCTAGGTCTTGCCCTAAACCCAGCCTTGCTGGTACTTAACATCTCACAGGCATAGTACCCCAATACGAGATCCCAAAATTTGTCTCTTCATTTATATTTGTACGTTTATGAGTCTCCAAAACCAAAGACTTCGGGAATTCTCATCTTACACAACGACATCAGAGAGACAGGAATGATACGACAACTCACACCCTGTCCCTCTAACTTCGAAAAGCAGAAGTTCTCTCAATTTATAAAAACCACGATTTTATAAATTTGAGCAAATTATTTTTACAGGCCCTAAAACGGGCAGGGATTCAGGGCCACCAACGGCCAGTCCCGAAAAATACATCATGGCCTCACAACTGCCAGACCAAAACAAATACCATCAACAGCATCATGCTCGAAAGTCTCTGCACGACACATAACCAGACCATATAAGTCTCGCTGGAAAACAGATCACAAGGGTCTTAAACTCCAAAACGAACTATGGAAGGCTTGATCCCTTCGACATGGTTACGTAGGCAGTCTTCGAAAGGCGCAGCCCCAATCTTACCACTTTCAACGGAGCCTTTCAACCATTAATTCTGCCTATCATACCTGACATGTCTTACCGCTCGCAAGAACATCGCGAAGGTTCTAACGAGCTGGGGGGCTAACTGTTGGGGTCAAAATCGGTCATGACGGAATCAACGGCTGAAAGTATTTGGAAAGTATTTCTCGAAACAAGAAGTTTCGTATGATTTGAAAGAAGTCATACGAGATTTTCTCAAATTAGAATATCCATTCTCTGTTGGGACCGGAAAAGGTTATCTCGAAGTCAACGACTAAGATTATTTTTTTACTTATGGGTTTTTCGTGAAACACTTCTTCAAAGTAAGATCGGAAGACGACGGGCGTGCGCGTACGAGAGTCCCCGGGAAGATCGGTACGAAAAAAGGCGGATCAACCCAATCAAGGTCCGCTCGCCCAAGGGCGTCAAGATTCGATCACCACAAAAACCCTAAAGAATATGCCTCGAAACTTCAAAGAGGTCGTTCTCTCAAACCGTGAGGAACCAGAAAACAATCAAGATATCAAATCGAAGCCCTCGCCGAGATCTTCAGAACAGGCGCGACAAAGGCCCCAGGCGCCGGCTCGCCCGTTCTGGCACAAGGCGCCAGGCGCCGGCTCGCCCTTGCTGGCCGGGCCGGGCGCCCGGCTCGCCCTGCTGGCACTGGCTCGCCCGGTGCCGGCTCGCCGCTGCCACCAGGCGCCGGGCGGCTCGCCGTGCTGGACCTGGGCCCGGCTTGCCCGTGCTGGACCAAGCGCGGCCCGGCTTCGCTGGCCCCAGCGCGGGCCCGGCTCGCCGATGCTGGCCCGCGCCGGCTCGCCATGTTGGCCCGGACGCCGGTGCGGCTCACCGATGCTGGCCCGGCGCTTCGCCGATGCTGGCCCGGGCGCCGGCTCGCCCGTGCTGGCACCGGGCACTGGGCGCCGGCTCGCCTGTGCTGGCCCCGGGCGCCGGCGCATCCAGTCTGTTCCTAGCTCGTCCGATTTAGATCGCACCTCGTGGCTTCCGTGGAGTCATAGCACCTTAGCTATGGACCTAACGTTCCTCAGTTCAAATCGATTCGAGTTATCCTCGAAGTTTTACAACTAGAGCTAGGAAGGTTGGTTCTTCCGCAAAGTGTATCGTGTAAAACAAGGACGATCAACTCGAACATCGATTCTTTAGGCTATATGATTTGTTCTGCGGAAAAGATAATCTTTCCGAGAAATTGTACGAACGTTCGAGGGCTTGAAGTTTGTCCACGGGCTCACTTACGATTTTGGGGATCCAAGCCTAATAGGAGCTATGAAGATTTATCCTAACTCGCGGAAGTAGGATAAATGCTAAGTTTCTGTGGATAAATGTCCAGACTCGAGGATAACTACAAAGATCGACGGAAAATGGAATATTTCCAAAAGAGATAAACTTGGACCAAAAGGCGAAAGGGTAAACGGGCCACCGACCTAAAACGACTATATAAGGAGGGCTGGAGCAGAAGAGAGAGGGATCCGAAAATCTGAGATTGGAGACCTAGAGAGCTCCTGTTAGCTGATAGAACTTAGAATTTAGGCCGTTAGACTAGCAAGGCAGGCCCTAGAACGTCTGGCCGCCTCCTGCTTGCAAATTTCCGCTCCTCATGGAAGGATCGGACAATTTTTCTACTATAGAGCTCGGCACTTAGAAACCCTAGGCATCATTCTCGACATGCCTGTTTCTATAACCCACGCTCATACTAGACGAACCCGCCCAGACGGTTCGATCTCTTGTTCAATTCTTTCTAACCGAACTACGTCCGACTTGATCTTCAAAAGGGGTACGTAGGCAGCCTTTCTTAAGGTCCAGTCCCAAATCTTAACAAAACCTTTTCCGCATTTATTTGGTCACTTGTCGTTGGCTCTCGCAGAGAATCCGGACCTCAAGGAAAGTAGGGTTTTCGTTGCTTTCCTCCATTATTATTCATTAAAATCGACGGTGTGAATTTCGGTTCCCACATCCTTCTTCGCGACTCTCAGCGACCAGTTCGTGGAGCACTTCGCAAGTAGCAGGAACCTGGAGAAAACTTCGGACTTCCTCTATGAGATTCGTCAACGCCGGACCGAATCATTGCAAAGCTACATAGCCCGCTTCAACAAGGAGAAAGTGGCGATTCCCGGGTGTAACGCCCCAGCTGCAATATCCGCCTTTAAGAGAGGCCTTCTCCCAGACAAGGACCTCTACAAGGAACTGACCAAGTACCAGTGCAAGAGCATGTAAGATGTGCTATCCCGAGCCTGGGCTCAGGTAAAATGGGAAGAAGACGTCGCGAGCCGTGCGGAGGCATTGCTGAAACAGGGCCAAAAGGTAACCAAGCAAGACAGGCACGATCGGGATGAGAGACCCTCTCAATGACCATCCAAGGATTCCGGAAACAGGAACCGGGGCAGTTATCAGCACCGCCAAACTGAGAAGGCAGAAGGAATAGATGTGTCCACGTGGCCTGACATCTCCCACCTCTCCATGTCGAGGCTGGAACTGAACAATTTTCCGAGGCAGATGGGCCAACAGGTAAGTGGCCTCAGAAGATGAAAGCGCCCGACTCCTTCCGGAACCCTGACCTCTGGTGCGACTTCCATAGTGACCACGGTCACAAGATAGAGGTAAACGAGCTACTCAAGAAGGGACATCTCCGGGAATTCCTTTCAGATAAGGCCAAGAGCCATCTGAGCAAGGGAACATCCGGAAACCCCACTGAAGCTGTCCCGGACTCGCCACCTCGGCAGGATCGAACGATCCACGTCATATTCGGAGGCTCGGAGATAAGTGGCATAAGCCATGCAGCCGCCAAGAATAGTACACGGAATGCCCAGCACGGCCTAGAGACTGCGAAGCTTAATTGCCTGCTCCTGGGAACAGATGAAATAAGTTTCACGGCCAAGGAGCAGGAGAAGGTCCTAGCCTCACATTACGACGCCCTGGTCATATTGCTCACTGTAGTGAACTGCCTGGTGAAGAGGATACTAGTGGACAATGGAAGCTCCAGCAACATCATCTTCCAAGCCGCTTACCAGGACCTGGGGATTGAAGAGAGCGCCCTCACGCGCAAAGCAACCCCACTCGTGGGATTCAGCGGAGAGGTCAAGTAGACCACTGGAGAAGTCACTCTCCTGGTGTACGCCGAAGGAATTAACATGTCAACCAAGTTCCTTGTAGTCGACTGCCTGTCATCCTACAACATGATCCTTGGACGACCCTAGATCCACGACATGGGGGCCGTCCCCTCAATTCTCCATCAGATAGTGAAATTCCCCATGCCTTGGGGCATAAGAGAAGTCAGGTGTGACCAAGAGAACTCTCGTTCCTGTTACCAGACTACTCTGAAGGGAAAGACCAAGGTCTTATAGCAATTACAGAGCAAGCCTCCGACTCGACATACCGAAGAGCCGGAGGTCGAAGAAACGGACGATGTGAAATTGATCGAAGGGAATCAGACTCGACACCTCAAGGTTGGCTCCAAGCTTTCCAAAGGACTAAGAAGGAGGTTGATAAACTTCCTCAGGTCCAACTCCGATTGCTTCGCCTGGTCCCACGTCAATATGCCCGGGATCGACCCGAAAGTCATCATGCACAAGCTGCAAGTAGACCCTAAACTTCAGCCAGTCAGGAAGAAGAGGAGGAAGTTCGCTCCTGAAAGGGACGCGATCATCAACGAACAGTTCAAAAACCTGCTCGACGCAGAATTCATCAGTGCGGTACAATTGATGTCTTGCATATTTTCATTGTTTTAGCTATCCATTTTATGTGTTTTGATCTTGTATATTAGGATTTTGACATCTTTAGGGTCCATATTGCATCCATGTGTCCTTATCATGTGCTGGAGTATCCTATTGAGTGATTTGAGATGTTTGGGAACATTGTGATCCAAAAAGAAGTGAAGAATGATCTTTGGCCAAGCCAAGACAAGCCATACCTTGAAGCTGGTCGGGAACTGGCTGGGGAGAAGGTCACGGGTGGCCTTACCCGCGCGGCCTGAGTGATCTGGGCGAGACGGACGAACTGGTCGGGGAGAAGGTCACGGGTAGCCTTACCCGCTCTGTCTGAACGAAGACGAGACGGGCGAACTGGCCGGGGAGAAGGTTGCGGGTAGCCTCACCCGCGCGGCCTGAACCGAGACGAGACGGACGAAACCGGCCGGGGAGAAGGTCGCAGGTACCGACCAGGCCATCTACCCAGAGCATTTTTCTCTCATTTGGTCGAAGTTTAAGTGATCCCAAGGCCATTTTGGTTATTTGTCTTGATGTTTTTAGGTTTTCCAAGCTATTATAAATACTTTTGTAAGACCAATTGTTGGATTTATCTTATTATCTCTTAAGAAAACACATCACATTTCGTGAAAGTTCTTTCCTTGAATCAAATCATCATCTTGTTCTTGTATTCTTGATTGATTCTGAGTTCTTATTTTGCTTTCTTCACAAGATTAAGCTGAAATCCGTCATGGGTTTGAGAGTAATCATGGTGATTAGTGAGTAATCCACTTTTGGATTCATTGGTTAGGGAGACTAAGGGTGATTAAGCTAGATCTAGGGTGTTTTAGTGTAGATCCTTCTTCTTCCTTGCTTGAAGAGCGTTTTTAATGTTATTTTAGAGTTGACCTCTTTAAAGTTGAGCTTTAGGCATTTTCCACCCACAAGGTGTTTGATGAAATGCCTGAACCAACTCTCCTAAGCTTTTATCATTCTTTACCAAAGAATTTTGTTGTTAAAGGTGTTAAAATGGCTAATAGACTTGATATTAATGATTGCTTAGATAACATTCAACCAAAGAGATTTGATGCTTGAGTTATCTTTGTCAATGAGCTTCCATTTTGAGAAAGAGTTAGCTTAGGGTTGTGTTCTAGGCCTAAGGTTGATAGATTGATTGAAAGCTGCCACATTTAGTTCAAAACTTGATCACCCAAGGTCTTCCCTAGTTCCATGAGTTCTCCTATCTCATAATCAAAGAAAGCCTTATCTTTTATTGCATTTTACTTATTGATTTCACTTAGATTAAGCATGGTATTGTATTCCCTTTGCATTAGAATCAACTAGAATTGGTTCGACAATCTTATATACTCCATCATTTGGTTAAGGATCCTTGAAAATTCCAAACATCAAATTGGCGCCGTTGCCAAGTTCTAAGCTGATTTTGACATTGGGATTTAGTCACTTGCTTGAGACTAAGCCATTTTTTACTTTTATCTTGTTTCCGGTGTATGAACTTGAAGAGCAGAGGTTCATCAAGCCTAGTCCCAAGAGTTGAAAACATAGCTGAAACAAGAATGTTCGATCACTAGCAGTGTCGATTGATGATCTTATAGAGATATCGATCAATACACCTTTCACACTGTCGATCGATTGTCCAATAGGGATATCGATCAACGGGCTTCAGTTAAGCTTTACGAACGGGTTGAATATGCTCACCAAGCTTCCTAGATCAGTGGATAACTCAATCTAGCAATCTTAGCTCAATAGATAGATCAGGACAATATTATTCAAGGATGCTCAAACATACAAATTCCTAGAGTTCGATTTTCTAGTTAGCAATTCTAGAACAAGCATTAAGAACAACCTATTGATTAATATCACAAGCATATCTCCCCTGCGTTTTATCTATTAGGATTGGTTCGACAATCAAAACACAAGCAGCCTTACACCTAGGCAAGTATTTATCTATTAGGTAAAAAACTCGTCAGGGGAAATCTTGTAATTTGGTGAAGTCTTGGGCTGTAAGTCGGCTGGAACCAAATCAGGCCTTTCGCGCTTCGATATCGATCGATGGCACATGATGTGCATCGATCGATTATAATCTTCATATGTCGGTTCTTTTCTTCCGTATCGATCGATAGCATAGGATGTGCATTGATCGATTATTGTCTCTGAATGTCGACCTCTGGTAAGGTTTGATGGTTAGCTCGGATGGTTTCTCCTCTGTACTCCAAAATGCTCCAAAATCATCACTTTACTCCAAAACACTTGTGAACCTGAAAACATACCTAATAGGCTAGAAAACATAATAATTACATATTAAAATACCAATATACCATGGATGAAAAAGGGTCAAATCCATGGTATATCAACTCCCCCAGACTTACCCTTTTGCTTGTCCTCAAGCAAAACAAACAGGCAGTCTCTATGAAAGAGGTTTGAAAACAGCAGGAGCTCACATATTTAAAACTTTGAAATCATCACCTCTACAACATTGCAATCCACATCTAAAAACTCTAAACCACAAAAGCACATTATGCATTATCCTAGCTTAGCAACCAAGTTCATTCATCCAGCAACTTAGAAAACACTATCTGACATTCCCCTCTACTAACCTCATTTCTTAGCATAAAAATAAAAGTGAAGGCTTTACCTTGGGAGTATCGATCACAAGATGCAAGGATTTTCAGACAAATGTGGGAACCGAAATTTGCACTGTCGATTTTAATGAATAAGATTGCGGAGGAAAGCCAAGTAAACCCGACTTTCCTTGAAGGTCCGGATTCTCTGTGTTGCCACACGAAATCGAGAAAGTTAACAGATGACAAAAATAAAAATTGTAATGTTTGCTCGAAGGCGTTTTATTAAATGAAAGATATGAATACAAGGATTCTCCGAAAGACAGAGAGATTTGCGATTTAAAGAAAAAGATAGAGTCGCAGGCAGCCAAACGTCCTAAGCCTTGCTCCGCTAGTCTATCCACCTAAACCCTAATTCATCTAAGCTAGCAAAGTGCTCTAAGTCTAATTTTCGGATCCCCTTCTCCTCTGATCTTTCTCTCCTTATATACCCACTCCTAGGTCGGTTTGCCTTAGGATGATGGACCTCGCCTTTGGGCCCAAGTTTATCTCTTCAGGAAGTATTCCATTTTCGTCGATCTTTGTAATTATCCTCGAGTTTTCCCCTATTTTTCGGTGACTTGATGTTTATCCGATGTTCGGGAAATCGGATAAAACGTCATAGCCTGATTGGGCCTGAATTCTTAAAATCGTAAGTAAGTCCGTGGACTTGTCTTAAGTCGTTGAACGTTTTATATGATTTCTCGGAAAGACTATCTTTCTCGTAAAATAAACCGTACAGCCTAAAGGATCGATGTTGAGTTAATCGATCTTGTTTTATCACGATATCTTTTAAATTCTAATTTTTGTCTTTAAACATTGAGGATGATTCCAATCGAGTTGAATCGAAAGATGTTTATTCCGTAGCCGTGATTGTACCAAACTCATGAGGATTGATCCAAGCAAGCCAAGATGGGATCAGACCGAGCATGATGGGACCGAGACCAGGACGAAGACCGTCGACCAGCGCCAGGGCTTGCCGGCGCCAGGCCAGCTTCAGCGTGGCGCTTGCGCCCGGTATGTGACGCTTGCCGCCGGCACCAGGCCGGCTCGCGTGATGCTTGCCGCCGGCGCCAAGCCGGCTTGCCACCGGCTCCAGGCCGGCTCGCGTGATGCTTGCTGCGCCAGGCGGCTCGGCGTGCCGCGCCAGGCATATGCGTGGCGCTTCGCCGGCGCCAGGCGGCGCCGCCGGCCCCGGCTTGCCGCCCGGCCGGGGACGGCGCCAGGCGGCTCCATCTTGCCGCCGGGCGGGGTTCTCTGCCGCCCAGCGGGTTTTCCGTTGCCGATCTTTCCCGTTGGCGTTCGTGCGGGAAATCTTTGAGTTTGGAAGGATCTTTAGCCGTAGATTTTGAGATAACCGTTTTGACCCCAACAGTTAGCCCCAGCTCGTAAGATCGGAGGCGATTTCGCGGACGAATGATTCGAGTTTTCTGAAAATCAAAATTTTCGCTAAGGATTTTTTCGCGGAAACCTCGTCATCATCCCCTTTTCTTATAAATAGCCAGCCTTCCCTTCTCATTCTTCACATCTTTTCAAATTCTCTCTTCTTCTCTCTCAAGAAAATGTCTTCATCCCAAGTTGAAAAGAATGATTCTGATGTTGAGATGGGCGAGGCCAGCCAAGCTCCGTCGGTTCCGGTCGTTCAGGATGGTACTCCGTCCCTCATTGATGGGTTTGACTCTTTCAAGGCTAAGCTATCCCGGCGCAGTGCTGCGAAAGGCTCAAAGCGGGCGAGGACTGGGACGCCTGATGTTCCTTCCGCGGCTCCGACTCCTTTGCCTGTTTCTCTGATCTCTTTGCCTGCTCCTTCGGCCCCTTCGCCTGTTCTTCCGGTTCCCAGCCCCGAAGTCCCATCCGACGCCCTCCTGCCTGCGGAAGGGGTTATTGTTCCAGAACAGATTCTTGAGCAGATTCCTGATGTTCAGGTTCATCCATCGGGTTCTTCGACTGCTCCGATCGTGATCTCCGGGAGAGAGGATGCAATAGAATCTACACCTCTTCCCCCGGCAAAGAGGGAACTCGTCTTGGGACTGCCAGCGGCTGGTGCTGCGCCGTTGCCCACGGGAAGGGCAAGGGCTGGTGCGGCATCCGGAGAAAAAAGGAAGCGGGGTGCGAAGAGCGAGGAGAGCGAACTTTCAGAGCCGTTGGCGCGCCATCGTTCCAAGGTTCGATTTCAATCTATCTGCAATTCTTGTATCGCTTTTCTTTTTTATGATGATACTTACCCCTTCTTTTGCGGACAGTTTGTGTCGCTGATTGACGGAATGCTTGGCGAGTGTGGGTCGGAAGTCATTCGTCTATCGAAGGAGCTGGAGTCATCGCGAGGAAGCTGGCGTACTAAGGCTACTGCAGACCGTCGAGGACACCTATGCTGCCAGACGTCCCAGCTTGAGGTTCAGATCAGCGACCTTGAGCGTGACCTTGTGAAGACCGCGAGTTCACTACTCAAGGTGAAGAAGGAGAAGAAGAAAAATCCTCGGAAGTCTGCCGCCTTCAGCGAAGGTCGGACTCATGAGGAGAAGAACGCCCGTAGATCCTCGGAGGTTGCCGATGCCCGGCGACTTCTTTGGTCGTCGGCGAGGATGGCCACCCTGTTTGAGTCCTTGAAAGCCATCCGCTAGAGGACTTGGCTTTAGCGGGGATCGAGGAGTCTGAGTGAGCTCGAGTTGCCGGGGAACGAGGCCCGTCTTTGGATTTGGAGGAAGCCAGGCTATCGTCTGTAAAGGAGAGTGGGCGCCACCAAGAGATTTCGATTTAATCCTTGTCGCCTGCAGGCGAATGCACCCTAGCGCCAACCTCGAGACTCGGAAGATCAGGAGCGCCGGGAGAGGATTGCGAGGCTGGCGCGACGAGGCGGTGGCGGTGGTGTGACCGAGGGAGGCGGCGGGGCTATCCCAATCGCGGGTGAGTTTGAGGATGAAGGTGGCGCTCCGGGAGCGTCTAGGTTTATCAATCCCTTCGGGATTTCTTTTTGTATGTGTTTTGGCCGTTAAGAGGCCATGATGTATTACGGGACTGGCGTTGGTGGCTTGAATCCCTGCCCTTTTGGGGTTTTGTTTGAACTTTTGCGGTCTCAATCTATGAAATGTTTTTCGATTATTTATGAACTTCAGTTTTTTCCAAGTATAAGAAAGAGGGTGTGAGTTGTCCTCTCATTCCTAGTTCCCTGATGATCACCGTACCTATTGTTTGCATAAAGCGGGATTTTCCGCGGTTTACCGATTTACCCGAAAGTTCGTGAAACAAATAGGCTTAAGTGAAGAGACAAATTTTGGATCTAAGTATACCATACTATGTCTGTGAGATGTCAACATCCAGCGTGGCTGGGTTTAGGGCAAGACCTAGATTTACTCGGACTGAGGCTTTGCGATGATAAATCGGCTTTCGTTTTGCCTTTTTGCGATTTTAACCTGACTCGTACCGTTTAAAATCCGCGGATTGTTGTCGGCTTATACATCCTTTACGAAGAGCTATACCAAAATTTGGATTTCTTGTATAGCGTGCTATGTTTATCCTTGTCGGATGCAAGAGAGCCTACCCTTGAAGGCTATTTGTGTGTTTAGGGCGTTAGAGTTCGTTTGTTGTGATCAGCAACAACGAAATTATACCGTTTTGAGGTGCGTTTGTATGTTTTGAGTTCTAGAGACGAAGATTTCGTCTGCAACGTTTTGCGGAAAGAATGTCCTTCAAGCGTTAGCGACGTCTCGCAGTGCTGAAGGTCGATTTTTCCTTATGCGCATTCGTGGTGGCGGCTTGCGGGCTTAGGGATGTTTTTGCGAATGTTAAGCCAGAAAACTGTTGTTTCCGTTTTGGGCGGCGGGACCAAAGGGTGCGTAAATTTGACCTAGGGCGTCTACATTCACTTTGCGTGAAGTGTTGGCCCTCAGATTTGTTTTGGATGTGATAATCGCTTAGTGGATACTGGATCCATTGTCATTGCCGTTAAGTGTCGGTGAAATCGTTGTCTAAAAAGAGTTTGAAAGTTTCAAATTTTGAAATTGTGGGAATATCTGATATCGCACCCCTCCCCTTTAATCGGGGGATAGCTGAAACCGCCGATTAGCGAGTTACCTCGTACCCTTTAGGGATCAAGCCATCTAGTAGTTCTTTGTATCCGTCATTGTTAGTGATAGTATTTTTTTAAGATGCATCGCGTTCCAAGTTCTTGGGATTTTCGTCTTGCATGTTAGCGATTTGAGTACGAACCTGGTCGGACTACTTTTATGACTTTGTATGGTCCTTCCCAGTTTGCTCCCAGTTTTCCTGCGTTTCGTTGGCAGTGTTTTGGAAGACTTTCGCGTAAGACATCGCCTTCTCTGAACCTCGATGGCGTCGTTTGAGTTGTAGTACCTTGCGGCAGAGTGCTGGTAATTTTGGATTGAATGGCGCCTGGTCACGGCGTTCATTGATAAGATCGAGATTGTCCAGCATCATGGCGTCGTTTAAATCTTCGTTTGGGAGGAATCTTCTCCGTACTCGGGAATTCTACTTCGTGGGGATCATGCATTCCGTTCCATAGCGAGGCGAATGGAGTTTCACTGTAGCCCGTCTTGGGGTTGTCTGATGTGACCAAAGAACTCCTTGAGCTCCTCATCGCCCTTTTGGCGTCTGGCTTTTAGTCCGTCGAGGGCGGTCTTGTTGATGGTTTCTGCTTGTCCGTTGCATTGCGGATACCGGGAGTTGACTTTGTAAGTCGTATTTTCCACTTTTAGCAGAATGCTTGAATCGGCGAGATAAATTGAGATCCATTGTCATTCGATTTACGTCACGGGACCCCATGTCTAGTTATGATATGTTTCCAGAAGAAGTTCTCGACTTGTGTGTCTTTGATACTTGCGTAGGATTCTGCTTCTACCCATTTGGAAAAGAAATCCGTGGGGACTAGGAGGAAGCGTTTTGTTTTGATGGATGCATAGGTCCGACAATGTCCATGGACCATCGCATGAAAGGATAGGGGACAAGATTGAGGAGAGGATTTCCGGGTTGATGGATTGTTGGAGCATGCCTTTGGCATTTCTTGCACTTCGGCGAATTTCGCAGTCTTTTCTCATGATTGGCCAATAATAACCGTGGCGTTTGATTTTGACTGCGAGAGATCTTCCGCCAGAATGATTTCCGCATGATCGAATGGACCTCTTCCATGATTCTTCTTGCCCTTTCTCCTTCTGGCATGTCATGAGAGGACCCGAGCGCCATATAAATTTCTCCCTCTCGTGACATACAGCGGGGGTTTCACTTCACGGGCGCCCATTTTTGCGGGTAAGGTTCCATTCACGATATAGGCTCGGATTGGTTCTAACCAGGGCTGTCGCAGCCATACCGGTTTGGTCGCATCCGCTTCGGTTGATCCTCGACTTCTTCGCATCTTCAATCTCTCCTCGGATTAGATTGGCGACCACTGGTGGTCGATGCTTGGATGTTCGATGAATTCGACCGGGATTATCCTTTGAGCCCTGGATCTGAGCTTTGGCGAGGGCAGCAAAGCGTCGGCCTGGGCGTTTTCGGCGAGGAATTCTGGTCAGGGAACTGGTGAAATACGAGCCAGTTCTTGGGCGAGTTTAGATATCGTCCATCCTTTAGATCCCTTGCTTCATATTCTCCGCTGTATTGATTGGCGACTAACTGAGAATCGCGATGGCGTGAATATTACGGATTTTTAATCCATGGGCTAGCCGCAAGCCTGCGACGAGTGCCGTATTCTGCCTCATTGTTTGAAGCATGAAAAGCCAATCGGAATGACCGTTCTAGGATTTCCCGTTAGGAGAGGTGAGTCGAATTCGATTCGATTTGTACTCTGGCGGCTTGCGTCGCTGCCCGGCGTAGGAGTTCTCTGCGCCGTGGGTTTTCCGTTGCCCGATCTTTCCCTGTTGGCGTTAGATGCGGAAATCTTTGAGTTTGGAAGGATCTTTAGCCGTGAATTTGAGATAACCGTTTTGACCCCAACACCGGACTATCGTCTGTAAAGGAGAGTGAAGCGACCACCAGGAGATTCGATTTAATCCTTGCGGCCTGCAGTCGAATGCACCCTTGCGCCAACCTCGAAGACTCAGAAGATCAGGAGCGCGGGAGAGGATTGCGGGCTGGCGGGGCGGGTAGTGGTGGAAGCGACGAGGGAGGCGGCAGCTATCCTATCGCGGGTGAGTTTGATGATGAAGGTGGCGCTCCTGGGGCGTCTTGGTTTATCAATCCCGGGATTTCTTTTATATATGTGTTTTGGCCGTTAAGAGGCCATGATGTATTACGGGACTGGCCGTTGGTGGCTTTGAATCCCTGCCCTTTTGGGGTTTTGTTTGAACTTTAGGTCTCAATCATGAAACATTTTTCGATTATTTATGAACTTCAGTTTTTGAAGTATGAGAAGAGGGTGTGAGTTGTCCTCTCATTCCTAGTTCCTGATGATCACCGTACCTATTGTTTGCATAAAGCAAGATTTTCGAGGTTTACGATTCTGCGAAAAGTTAGTGAAACAAATAAGCTTAAGTGAAGAGACAAATTTTTGGATCGTATACCATACTATTTCTGTGAGATGTCAAGATCCAGCGTGGCTGGGTTTAGGGCAAGACCTAGGTTTACTCGGACTGAGGCTTTGCGATGACAAATCGGCTTTCGTTTTGCCTGTTTGCGATTTTAACCTGACTTCGTACGGTTTAAAATCGAATTGTTGTCGGCTTATATGATTTGTCTGATGAGTCGAGCTACTTCCTTCTGAAGAGCTAAACCAAAATTTGGATTTCTTGTATAGCGGCTATGTTTATCCTTATCGGATGCAAGAGACCCTACCCTTGGAGAAGACTATTTGTATGTTTAGGGCGTTAGAGTTAGTTTGTTGTGATCAGCAACAACGAAATGACCGTTTGAGTGCGTTTGTATGTTTTGAGTTCTAGAGCGAAGATTTCGTCTGCAGCGTTTTCGCGGAAAAGAATGTCCTTCAGCGCGTTAGCGGCGTCACCGTGCTGAAGGTCGATTTTTCTTATGCATTTAGTGGTGAAGCGGCGGGCTTGAGGATGTTTTGCGATTTTAGCAGCCAGAAAACTGTTGTTTCCGTTTTGGGCGGGACCAAGAGTCGTAAATTTGACCGAGGAAGCGTCTACATTCACTTTGCCATGAAGTGTTGGCCCTCGGGATTTGTTTTGGATGTGATAATCGGCTTAGTGGATACTAGATCCGTTGTCGTTGCCGTTCAGTAATGGCGAAATGCATTGTCTAAAGAGTTTGAAAGTTTCAAATTTTGAAATTCGTGGGAATATCGCGGTATCGCTGTCGGGGATAGCTGAGCCAACCGGTTAGCGAGTTGCCGTTACCCTTTTCGGGGAACCTGGTCACGGCGTTCATTGATAAGATCGAGATTGTCCAGCATCATAGCGTCGTTTAAATCTTCTCGTTCGCGGAGGAATCTTCTCTGTACTCCGGGGAATTCTACTTCAGCGGGATCATGCATTCCGTTCCGTAAACGAGGGCGAATGGAGTTTCACCTGTAGCCCGTCTTGGGGTTGTCACGATGCGACCATCGCCCCTTTTGGCGTCTAGGCGTTTTTTTAGTCCGTCAAGGACGGTCTTGTGGATGGTTTCTGCCTGTCCGTTGCATTGCGGATACCTGGGAGTTGAATTTGTAAGTCGTATTTTCCACTTTAGCAGAATGCTTGAATCGGCAGAGATAAATTGAGATCCATTGTCTGTTACGATTTAAATGTCGGACCCTATCGTGGATGACTCTGATTCTGCTTCTACCCATTTGGAAAAGAAATCCGTGAGGACTAGGAGGAAGCGTTTTGTTTTGATGGATGCATAGGTCCGACAATGTCCATGGACCATCGCATGAAAGGATAGGGGGCGAGATTGAGGAGAGGATTTCCAGCGGGTTGATGGATTGTTGGAGCATGCCTTTGGCATTTCTTGCACTTCCGGGCAGGTTTCACTTTTTTGGCGGGTAAGGTTCCATTCACGATATAGGCTCGGATTGGTTCTAACCAAGGGCTGTCGCCAGCCATACTCGGTTTAGTCGCATCCGCTTCGGTTGATCCTCGACTTCTTCGCATCTTCAATCTCTCCTCGGATTAGATTGGCGACCACTGGTGGTCCGATACTTGGATGTTCGTGAATTCCACGGGATTATCCTTTTGAGCCTGGATCTGAGCTTGGGCGGGCAGCCAAGCGTCGGCCTGTACGTTTTCAGTGAGAATTCTGGTCAGGGCGAACTGGTGAAACTCTGAGCCAGTTCTTGGGCGAGTTTTAGATATTCGTCCATCCTTCGTCCCTTGCTTCATATTCTCCGCTGTATTGATTGGCGACTAACGAGAATCGCGATGGCGTGAATATCGGATTTTAATCCATGGGCTAGCCGCAAGCCTGCGACGAGTGCTTCATATTCTGCCTCATTGTTTGAAGCATGAAAAGCCAATCGGAATGACTCTTCTAGGATTTATTCGTTAGGAGAGGTGAGTCGAATTCGATTCGGATCCTTGTTTGGGCGAAGATCCGTCGGCGTGGAGGACCCAAGTTGAGTTTGGTTCCTCGTTAGTCATGTCTCAGTGGGTAATTCTACCAAGAAATCCGCAAGTACTTGGGACTTTGCACATGTCCTTGGGTGATATTCGACGTCGTATTCACTTAGTTCGATTGCCCATTTTGCGAGCCTACCTGATTGGCTCGGACTGTGCAGGATTATCGCGAGTGGGAACGTGGTGAGAACCATAGTATGAGACTGGAAATATGGTCTTAGTTTCCTTGCGAGGTTATGGCGAATGCTAATTTTCCATTAGCGGTTATCGAGTTTCGCATCCAGCAACATCTTGCTTACGTAAAGATGGCTTTTGTTAGCGCGTTCTTCGTATCAGGGCGCCAGCACTGTTCGAAACTGCGATATAGAGGAAAGAGGTTTACCTTCCACCGGTTTTGCGAGAACTGGTGGAGTGGCCAGGTAATGTTTCAACTGTTGGAAAGCCTTTTCACATTGCTCGGACCATTCGAACTTCTTGTTTCCCTTTAGCGTTTAAGTAAAGCGGTAGACACTTATCCGTGGGCGAGATGAAGCGGTTCAAAGCGCGACTCTCGGTTAACCTTTGGACTTCTCGCTTGTTCTCGGGAGGCCATCTCTATCAGTCGTCGATTTGTTTAGGGTTGGCCTCGATTCCGCGATACGTTACGAGGTATCCGAGGAATTCTCCCGATGCCACCGCGAATCTGCATTTCGCCGGGTTGAGTTTCATGTTATGCTGGTTGAGTCGTGCAAAACATTCCTCTAGGTGGGTTACATGATCGTGTTCGTCAAGAGATTTTCACGAGCATATCATCGATGTATACTTCCATAGTTTTCCGAGTTGCTCGGCAAACATTCTGTTGATGAGTCGTTGATCACGTTGCACCAGCGTTTGAAGACCGAAGGCATTACCTTGTAGCAATACTTTCCGCGGTCTGTAATGAATGCAGTTTTTTCGCGGTCGTCGGGATTCATCATGATCTGATTGTATCCGGAAAAAGCGTCCATGAATGATAGAAGCTTGTTTCCGCGGTTGCCGACCAGTCGATCGATGTGTGGGAGCGAAGCAGTCCTTCGGACAGGCTTTATTCAGATCCGTGAAATCGACACAGACTTCGCCACTTGCCGTTCTTCTTTTTACCACGGCGGGTTGGCAAGCCAGTCGGATACCTAACTTCTCGACCCTACTTTGAGGAGTCTTCGACTTCCTCGTTCCATGATGGCACGCTCAGGTCCCAGCTTTTCGTCTCTTTTGTTTCACGGGTTTGTGAGTGGTCGATGTTAAGTTAAGTGACATGTTACGCTAATGTCGATTCCGGCATATCCTCCGCAGCCCAATGACGTACTGAGGTTCTTTTGAGGCATCGATGAGCTCTACTTTTATTGGTCAGCGGAGGTTAGCTCGATTTGACTTACCGTTCAGGAAGGAATCGTCGAGGCAGATTGAGACCACCGGTTAGCAGTTGGTTCACGCTTCCCTTCCAGGGCCTCAGCTCTTTGGGACTGCCAGAAGGTTTCTGGCGATTCGTGAATCATTTGCTTTTCCAAGAGGTCGATTTGAATTTTCCGTTTTAGTTGGTAGCGAGGTAGATCTGCGCTGCTCGTGACTACCATGTATCGTTCGACCCGAAGCGGGAACTTGAGGCATAGGTGGAATGTTGATGGGATCGCTCTCATGGAATTTAGCCAGGAGTTCCAACTATCGTTGTAGGATGTTGGACCATCGATCACCGGAATTCCGTGTTTTTGGCGGCGCTCGGCTCTGACTGAGAGGTTAGTCGAACGAGAGGGTCATAATTTTCGAGAGTCGAATACTGGGCTGGGGTCATCTGTAAGGATGCTTAGATCGGCCCATCCTTGTTGGGGTCAAAATCGGTCAGCGGCGAATCGTCACCGAAAGTCCTCGAAGAAAAACCAAGTGGCGATCAAAACCAAGAAACGTTTCGTCACTTTCGGTGAACTCAAGAAGGCATGAACGGACCATGAGCCCGGGATCAGCGAGCCAGCAAGAACACTGTCCCGTCTGGCGCGTGGCAGGGTCCTAGTACCCGTCTATGCAATTGTCTCGTGATCTCGGCAGCGGCAGCACTTGGTCCCTTAAACCCATGTCGGATTGTCCAAAAACTACAATGATTCTTCGAAAGCCTTCTCGATTGTTTAGAAGTCCATCTTTTAAACATCTAAAGTTGAACCACATTAATCAGACCAGCGAAAGCGGTTATCTCGAAATCTACCGCTAAAGATCCTTCAAAACTCAAAGATTTCCGCGCAAGCGACTAGCGGGGAAGATCGAACAAAGGAAAAACCCACCCGGACGGCGGAAAGCGGTCTACGCATCGATGGGCGATATAGCCGGCGTACGATCAGCGGGCCAGCCTGGCGCCGGCGTACATCGAGCGGGCCAGCCTGGCGGCGGCCGCAGCGAAGCGGCGCCTGGCTCCGGCGCACGTCGCGGAGCCAGCCTGGCGCCAGCGATGCCCGGTTTAACCCGGCGCAGCGTCCTTTGAGCCGGCCTGGCGGCACACCGCCTGGCACGGCAGCAGCGTCAGCGGACGACCTGCGGCGCTACCGACCTGGCGCCCGCACGCGCGCAGGCGAACGCGCCTGGCGGGCGCACACCCGACGCCAGCGGCAGCGTTACCAGCGGCGGCCACAAGCGCGGCACGCAGCGTTCATAAGCGGCCTGGCGCTGGCGGAAAGCCCGGCGCGGTCGGCGCCCTCGTCCTGGTCTCCGTCCCATCATGCTGATCCCACCTTGGCTTGTTTGGATCAATCTTCGTGAGTTTGGTGCGATCACGGTTATTCTAAAAACCAAACATCTCGACTATCGAGGAATTGGGGTTCCTTGCCGGAAAAACGAAACCTTCAAAGACTGTTTTCGAAAACCATAACAAGCGTCTAAGCGGCCCGATGTGGCCAAACGGCCCACTACGATTTTCGAAAGGAAGGATAACTATGACGGTTTATCCTTATCCTCACATAAGAGATAAATGTCAAGTTTCAAAAGATAAATGTCAAGTTTCGGAAGATAAATGTCAAGTTTTCGAAGATAAATGTCAAGTTTCCGATAAACGAAGATGGGCGAAAATGGAAAAGCCGGTTCAGCCTGCGAGAAGATAGCCGTCTTAAGAAGAGTATATAAGGAGAGCTTTGGGCGAGGAGCAAATCATCACCAAACTTCGAGCACTTAGCACTTAGAGCGTTTTAGCATTCTTTTCGTTTTCACTAGCGAGCTGCGACTCAACTAGGTTAGAACTTAGGTTGCTAGACTAGCGAACTTGCCGACAGCTCGTAGCCAAGGCTCTTACCTGTTGTTCACGCTCAAGCGGATTCGAAATAAGATCTTTTCTTCTTTGTTCTCGATTTTATTTCGTTTCATATTTTCTTTGTCGTAATGATTGTATGCGTGTGCGGCCCAGCAGATATCCGGGACCTTCAGGAAGGCTTGGTTCACTTTCCTTCAAATCAACTTAATTTGGCGGTGCAATTTCGGTTCCCACAGTTTGGCTAGAAGGAGGGTTACGGATCTATCTATCTGCCAACTGCACTGCGCTTCGATCATGTCAGCGTCAAAAGATCAGCCAGCTGAGCGGAACACTCGTCGCGCCAAGCGTTGAAGACTCCAGCTGGAGATCGTCCACAGTCACTGCTGATGCAAACACTGAGGCTCAGGCAGATGAAAGGAACTTTACCTCCGCCCGGCGGGGCGAACAACGACAAGCTGATAACCTGGCCGCCAAAACAGGTAGACACCTTAACTGCGAGGAGCAAGTTGCCAGCGGATCCACAAGGCACGCGGCAGAAGACTTCGACCGGATCTCGAAGCCGAGAAAAAGATGCCCGAAAGAGCCCACTCGAGCGGCTCGAAAGGACAGCAAACGACCTCGCAGAACCTTCCACTCCGGCTACGGAAACAAAGAAGCGGCGTTGGCGCGCTCGATCTAGATATCAGCGACCAATCGGATCCTTCCGATGAAGACGCTGACATCCACCCGGGAGGACCCGAAGCCAGTCCGCTCGGCGGCGGTATCCTCCGAAAGGCCCATGAGAAGAGGAAGAAGAACTCTACTGGATGGAGCAGGAAGAACTTCGCGGAGGATCAAACTCGGATCCATCAAAACCAGCGCCAACAAAATAGAGGAGCGGTAGCAATAGCGAGATCCATGATCTCCGCGAATCTCTTAAGAAGACCGTGGCGAAGTGAAAGGGTGAAATCGCAAATCCATCAAGCGACCAGTTCCGCCCGAGATCGATAGACTTCTCGAGGAAGCCGGCGCCGTTCACCGCTCGGATCCGGAAACACGATCTCAGACCGGGAAAATCAAAATCGGTCTATGGCGGTACAGCCGGATCCTAAGTCGCACCTGCAGTCTTTCCAGATCGCAATGGGTAGGTGCAACGGAGCGAAGCGAGGCGGGTCATTGTCTTCTTCGTCGAGCACCTCAAAGCTGCGCCAAATGGTTCTCCGGCAAAGGAACTCCATCGGAAGCTTCCGCCAACTGGCCTCGGCGTTCCTCAAACAATACTCCATGTTCATGGATAGAGAGCGTCCGGCGTTGACCTATGGAGTCTAGCTCAGAAGGAGGATGAGTGGCTCCAGCGACTTCATCGCGAAGGTTCAAACTGGTGATGGCGAGTAGCGGGCATCAGCGACAATGTCATAATCGGCCTCTGAGGAAGACTCTCGGTATAAGTCGAAGTTCGAAAGTGGATACTACTGGAAAAGCCGCGGACAATCCAGGATACCCTCCACAAAGCAGCGGACTTCATCATCATGGAGGAAGAGATGAAGCTTCTATCGAAAGCACGGACCACGAAAACGTCCTCGAAAGAAACCCTCTGTTAGCGACAAAAACGTCCATCACGAAGGGGAAGACGCCCAAGGCGAGCATAACTACGCCATCAACTCGGAGCAAGGCAAAACCTCTGGAAACACCTGGACCAGGAACCAGTACAAGGATAATTCCTACTGCGAGTTCCACGAAACCAGAGGTCACTCCACTCACGAACTGCAAGGTTCTCGGCGCCCGGCTGCATAAAGCTCCTCACCGGCGAACTATCAAAGGTCAGGAGTATAAAGGACCTGCTCCTGGACTCCGACCGCCCAAAGACCAACAAAACTGTCTCCGAGGACCGCGCGACCGAAAACCAATCGGGTGAAAAATGCGGAAGGAGACAGGACGACCAAGGGAACAACAACAGTCGCCAGAGGGTAAACATGATCATCGGAGGATCACAATTCTACCAAGACTCAGTCTGTCGATAAAAGCCTACGGGCTAAAAGCGAGACAAGTTCCAACTGGTTTCGGATAGCGATATTCCTAACCACGCATCCCTTTAGAGGAGAGCTGTCGAATCGACAAGCCTCATTGCGATCCTTTGGTTATCGACCTGGTAATCCAGGATCTCGAGGTCGGCCGCATCCTCGTCGATACAGGAAGTACGGTCAACGTTATCTTCCGCGACACCCTCTACAGGATGAAGATCCCACTTGGGGAAGTCGTTCCTGAGCCAAAACCTTTGACTGGGTTCTCGGGCGTCACTTCCATGACCCTCGGAAGAATTAAGCTCCCGGTCATGGCGAAAGAAGTCACAAAAATCGTCGAGTTCGCAGTAGTCGACAACCCGGCCATCTACAACGCCATCATGGGAACCCCTTGGATCAACTCCATGAAGGCAGTACCATCCACATATCACCTCGGCATCAAATTTCCGACTCCAACCGGAATCGCAGCCATCTGGGGTAGTCAGAAACAGTCGAGACTCTGTTACCTAGCCGAGTTCAAACTGCGAAAAGATCGGAACGCCCCAGCGGCCAACCCGAAACGAGCAAAGGAATCACACAACATTCCTGAAGACTTCGAAAAAGATGATCCAGAATCATCCAAACAGGCAACGATTCAAGACAGCGACAAAGCCTCTGAGTCCACCGCCATAAAAGCAGACAGCTCGACCCCCGCACAAACCGCCGATCCGACCAGCACGATCGGAACGGCAACGCACGGGGAGTAAAAACGTTTGCGACAACTATCAGAACTACGAGATGGCTTGATCCTCGAAAGAGAATGGCTTCGTCGAAACCCGGCGAAGTTCAGCTATCCTCCTCACCAAAGGGGGTAGATGATATCTCTATACTCCCATAAAAAGCGAAATATCCGCACATGTACTCAAAAATTTGAAATTTTCAAGTAAAATTCTTTCTATCTATTTCTTACGCTCACTTAATTCAGAAAGCAGGGAAAAACGAAAATCATATCTTGAAAGAAGCGAGGCGTCGCAACTTCTGAAAAGATAACAAAACTTCGTATCATCCGCTGAAACAGTCCGCCTGCGACTTAAAAACAACTTATGCCCGTCGATTGGCCCACGGACGCTCAAAGCGTTCACTCAAATACAAACTCGTAGTCAGACCTACAAGGTCCTCTTACATCCGACAAGGATATCATAGCGGCTATACAAGAAACCCAAATTTTGGTTTAGCGTCTGGATAAACTCGAAGATAGCTCGATTCTTTTAACAAAGTCATATAAGCGGCGACTAGTTAGCGGACTTTAAGCGAAAAGAATCAGGAAGAAATCACTAACAGGCAAAACGAAAGCCGATCAGTCATCGCATAGCCTTAAAGCTGAGAGTAAGCCTAGGTCTTCCCTAAACCCAGTCTTGCTGGATCTTGAAATCTCACAGACATAGTATCGTATATGAGATCCCAAAACATGTCTCTTATCGCTTACACCTAAAATGCTCGCTAAAAAGTAGCATATGGACCAGCGAAAAAAAAGTTAGGATCACGAAGTGACTACTCGCATTCTTTCCTCTACACTTGACGAAAGTATAAATCAAAACAAAAGACGAAATCTCGCAAATTTTCATATTTATAAAAGCCGCAAAGACGGCGGGATTCTAAGTCACCAACGGCCAGTCCCAGAACGTAAGAACGCAACCTCCAACGGTCGCAGAATAAAACTCCTAAAAAACGGCCACACACGGCCAAAACATACGATTCACAAAAGGAAATCAACATCGAGAAATCCAGATGCGGAAATCCCGAATGAACCTGCAGGCTGGTCCACTTCCTCGTTCACACCTTGAGCGTTCCCACCACCCTCGGCGTTCTCGTCAGCTCCGGCCTCTGCCGTATCCTCGGAAACCTCGATAGGTTCCCATAGTCTCCGGACTCTTTCCTCGACTGGAGGAACCAAGGACTCAGCATGAGCACACTCGGCCATGAAGTCCTTCATCTCAGCAATCTCGGAATCAAAGGAGAAATCCGGGTTCTGAGACTTGTAAAAGTTTACGACTGAGCCCCGGCACTCGTGGAAATCACCAACAAACTCCTGAGCCTCTTTGAAACATTGAAACTCAGCAGTAAACGATTCCGCCCGTCTCGCCACCTCAGCCGCGACCATCCGTCTTCCTCTCCTTTCCGCCTGGACAAGAGCTCGAGCATGAAACTCAGCTTGCTTTTCGTTCTGCGCCTTGACCTCTTGTCGGAATCGGAAGAGCTCTCGCTCAGCTTCCTTGGTCTTGAAGTTGGCAATCCTAGACTTGCGGAAACTGGAGTCGAGCGCATTGCCAAACACTCTTAATCCCTGAACAAATTCAAGACCAATAAACATACATATATGCGAAATCGAGAATACGGTTAAGAAGTTAAAAGAACAAAACCTCATTGATCCGCTGGGAACCTTCGGCAAAAATCCATTGCCTCTTTTCTTCCTCCAGCGACTCATCAGTAACAAACTCCGGAGGAAGACCTTCAAAGAAGTTGTTGGGAAGTGGAAAATCGCTGGCTCCGTCCTTTTCCGTTGGAACAAAACTAGGGTTTTCCCCCAACGGTGAAGGATCTTCCGAACCTTCCCCACCATCGATCTCTTTCCCTTTACGAGATCTCTGTTTACGCCTCCGAGTTGAGGCTTTGGTAACGGTTGGCGTCATCACGATGGGACAGGGTCACCGGGACGGTAAAGCCTTCTCGCTCGAATCCGTTCGAGTGAAGGACTTCCAAAGCGGTCTTTGTGAAGGAGGTCCCTCTTGGCGAAAAGATCGCCATGCAAATGCAACCGCCCGTTATCTACAAAATGGAACTTTTCATTAAAACCCGCGACTTCGAATAGCGAAATAGGCAGCGAGTTTTCGTCATATTACCTCGGTTGAAGTTCCATGCGTCGCGGAAATAGATGGAGGCAGCTCTCCTCGACAGACTCACCATCTATTAGGACATAAAAGCGTTCCTGCCGACTTAGGGTTGAAGTGGTTCCCTGAATTATGGCCATGTCCTTCTTAGGCAGCATGGAGTAGTAACCGTCGCTCCCGTCGGCCGAGTGCTCCAAAGGCCTTCGAAATCACCGGACTGAGATCGATTCGAGCTCATAACTCGAGATAAGTACGCCAAGCCAACTCTCCAAGGCAGGGCGCTGAGCTGGCTGATCGAGTTCGAAGTGATGAAGCGAACAATGGTGCCAGGGATCGGGAACCACATGCGGCAATAAATAAGGAAGGCCTCGTAACATGTAAAGAAACCTTCCGGAGGATTCCTCGCCTCGTTACCGACAGGGATCGAATTTGACTCCTTCAGGAACCTGGTAAAATCTCGAAGAACCGTGAGATATTTCACGAGAAACCAAGCTTCGGCGTGAAAGGAGCACCAGGGTGCCTCGGAGGTCTCCTCGAACAGGGATGTCTGGCAGTGATGAACCTACAAGGGCTCGATAATACGCATTCTTCGCTTCCTCCTCGACAAACTCCTCTGCTTTACCGTCACATGGGCGGAGAATCACCCGAGGATGAATGGGAAGAAGAATCTCTCTTTGAGGATCTTAAAGACATTGTTCTTAGAGAGAGAAAGGATTCTTGAGAGAATAATTTTTATGTTGAGGTAAGAGTGAATGAGATTTCTTACTCCCTCCTTATAAAGGAGGTAAAATCACTATTTACCTCGACTTTCGGCAAACGATCTCAACACCTTCCCATACGGCTATACCGCAAGCCAGGACCCGGAAGGCATTACGATTCCTAGCTAGCTGGGGGCTAACTGTTGGGGTCAAAATCGGTCAACGACGAAATCGTCACCGAAAGTCCTCGAAAGAAAAACAAGTGGCGATCAAAACCAAGAAACGGGTCACTCGGTGAACTCACAAGAAGGCATGAACGGACCGTGAGCCCCCGGGATCATTGAAGGCAAGCAGGCACCGGTGGACGCAGGACACGGCACGGGCGGCAGGCTTACCCTGTCCATTCTGGCGCCGGCGGCAAGGGTCCTAGTACCCGTCTATGCAATAGTCTCGTGATCTCGGGCGGCACTTGGTCCCTTAAACCCATGTCGGATTGTCCGCAAACTAAAATGATTCCGCCAAAGCCTTCTCGATTGTTTAGAAGTCCATCTTTTAAGCGTCAAAGTTCGAAGCCACATTACTCAAACCCTTGAAAGCGGTTATCTCGAAATCTACGGCTAAAGATACTTCAAAACTCAAAGATTTCCCGCACAGCGACTAGCGGGGAAGATCGAACAAAGGAAAACCCACGGATGGCAAGGCGGCGCACGGCGACAGCGTCCGCAGCGCCGACCTGCGCCGGCGACACCAACCTGGCGCCCGCGCACCCCGCCTGGCGCCGCCCAGCGTCGCGCGGCGGCCTGGCGCCACCGGCGTCCGCTGCCGGCCTGCGGCGGCTTACGCCTGGCGCCAGCAGCACGTCAGCGGGCCAGCCTGGCGCGGCGACGCCCGCCTGTCGCCGTGGCACTTGGCGCAGCCGGCCTGGCACCGGCGGCACACCGCCTGGCGCCGGCGCAGCCTGGCGCCGGCTGACCCGGCCCGGCGCCGCCTGGCGCCGGCGACAGCGTCGTTCGGGCCGCCTGGCGCGGCGGCACCCGCATGCGCGCCCGACAGCGTTCCGCCCGGCCTGGGGCGGCGGCAAGCCCCATGCGCGGTCGGCGGCCCTCGTCTGGTCGGCCCCATAATGCTCGGTCTGATCCCACCTTGGCTTGTTTGGATCAATCTTCGTGAGTTTGATACGATCACGGTTATTCTAAAACCAAACATCACGACTATATGAGGAATTGGGGTTCCCGGAAAACCGAAACCTTCAAAGACTGTTCTTTCGAAAACCTTAACAGCGTCTAAACGGCTCGATGTGGCCAGCGGCCCACTACGATTTTCGAAAGGAAGGATAACTATGGCGGTTTATCCTTATCCTCACATAAGAGATAAATGTCAAGTTTCCAAAGATAAATGTCAAGTTTCAGAAGATAAATGTCAAGTTTTCGAAGATAAATGTCAAGTTTCGATAAACGAAGATGGACGAAAATGGAAAAAGCCGGTCCAGCCCGAAGATAGACCGTCTTAAGAAGAGTATATAAGGAGAGCTTTGGGCGAGGAGCAAATCATCACCAAACTTCCAGAGCACTTAGCACTTAGAGCGTTTTAGCATTCTTTTCAGTTTTCACTAGCGAGCTGCGACTCAACTAGGTTAGAACTTAGGTTGCTAGACTAGCGAACTTGCCGACAGCTCTCGTAGCCAAGGCTCTTACCTGTTGTTCACGCTCAAACGCGGATTCGGAAATAAGATCTTTCGCTCTATTCTTTGTTCTTACGATTTTATTTCGTTTTCATATTTTCTTTGTCGTACTGATTGTGTCGTGTGCGGCCCAGCAGATATCGGGGACCTTCAGGAAAGGCTTGGTTCACTTGGCTTTCCTTCAAATTAACTTAATTTGACGGTGCGAATTTCGGTTCCCACAATCCTCTCGAGGGTGCTTTTATAGATAATATTAGCCGAGCATCCGGTGTCGACTAATACCCTTGCTACGTCAATATCCTGGATCGTGAGTTCTATTAGGTGGAGATTGTTGTGAGGTTTGGCCATACTGGCCGTTGCTCGATCCTCGAAGGATACGATGTTGCGGGCTGACGAAGTAGCCATACTGAACTTTGATCGATTGGTGGTTTTCGAGTTAGAGAATCCGTCCCCCCCTCCTTCTAGCGCCAAACTGTGGGAACCGAAATTCGCACTGTCGATTTTAATGAATAAGATTGCGGAGGAAAGCCAAGTAAACCCGACTTTCCTTGAAGGTCCGGATTCTCTGCGTTGCCACACGAAATCGAGAAAGTTAACAGATGACAAAAATAAAAATTGTAATGTTTGCTCGAAGGCGTTTTATTAAATGAAAGGTATGAATACAAGGATAGTATTCTTCTCCGAAAGACAGAGAGATTTGCGATTAAAAGAAAAAGATAGAGTCGCAGGCAGCCAAACGTCCTAAGCCTTGCTCCGCTAGTCTAACCACCTAAACCCTAATTCTTCTAAGCTAGAAAAGTGCTCTAAGTCTAATTTTCGGATCCTCTCTCCTTTGCTCTTGCTCTCCTTATATACCCACTCCTAGGTCGGTTTGCCTTAGGATGATGGACCTCGCCTTTGGGCCCATGTTTATCTCTTCAGGGAGTATTCCATTTTCGTCGATCTTCGTAATTATCCTCGAGTTTTCCCTAATTTTTCGGTGACTTGATGTTTATCCGATGTTCGGGAAATCGGATAAACCGTCATAGCCTGACTGGGCCTGAATTCTTAAAATCGTAAGTAAGTCTGTGGACTTGTCTTAAGTCGTTGAACATTTTATACGATTTCTCGGAAAGACTATCTTTCTCGTAAAATAAACCGTATAGCCTAAAGGATCGATGTTCGAGTTAATCGATCTTTTTTTATACGATACCTTTTACGAGAAATCCAATTCTTCTAATTTTTGTCGTAAAACATCGAGGATGATTCCAATCGAGTCGAATCGAAAGATGTTTATTCTGTAGCCGTGATCGTACCAAACTCACGAGGATTGATCCAAGCAAGCCAAGATGGGATAAGACCGAGCATGATGGGACCGAGACCAGGACGAGGACCGTCGACCGGTGCCAGGGGGCTTGCCGCCAGCGCTAGGCCAGCTCGCGTGACGCTTGCCGCCAGGCCGGCTTGCCGCCGGGGCCAGGCCGGCTGGCGTGACGCTTGACGCCGGCGCCGGGGACTTGCCGCTGGTGCCAGGCCGGCTCCGTCTCGCCTGCCGCTGGCGCCAGGGGTTCTCTGCCGCCTGCGGGTTATCCGTTGCCTGATCTTTCCCCCGTTGGCCGTTCGTGCGGGAAATCTTTGAGTTTGGAAGGATCTTTGGCCGTAGATTTCGAGATAACCGTTTTTGACCCCAACAACAATTAACATGCTGCTGTAAAGTTAATTGAAGCCTCTGTCCAAAGGTTGATAAGTATCATCCACCAGTGTCTGAGGTTCTTCTCCTAACATTTCTTGAGCTCCGAAAATACCAGATGCCAACTCATTAATCTCATCTTTGGTGTAGATATCTTGTGGTAGCCTGGTCTCTGTGAATGAAGCAGCATGTTCTGGAAGACATATGTAGCTGTAAGCAAACAAGGATTCTCTCTCCAGAATTTTTCTGATGTCTTCTTTGGTGACAGGGATAATTTTTCCAGCTAATCCCCTTGCGTATCCAAACTCATCTTTGTAGACCCCATACTCATCCTTCTGTTCCCACTTGAATTTTCTGGCTCCATACTGATCATAAGCTCGAAGTCAAAGCATAAGGTGTCTATCGGTCGATACTCGATGTGTCCCATCGAGCGATGTGGATGTTGCCCTGTCGAACGATGGTGGAACGAAGGCGTTGATCGATGGCTGGCTAACTGGTCGGCAAGATTGGTGTAAACCAGTTTCTGCTGTGTTGGCTGTAGGATGTTCGTCCTGGTCTTCAGGTACGTTGTCTGGATTGTTGTGTTATTGCATAAACAAGTTTTCTGGTCCATTGGCCATCTGAAGGATGTCTGCTATGTCATCTTTGGTGATGTGTAGAATCCTTCCATCCATAGCTCTTTCATGGCCATCTGGGTCCCTTAAAATACCAATTTCATCAGGAATTTGAAATCCATAATCCATATTTATATGTTTCTTATCGAAGAATTGAGATGGAAAAGCGATCGATGGTCGCTTTGGCGTATCGATCGATGCTAGCTTTGGCGTATCGATCGATGGCGGACGTCTGTCTGCTGAATTAGGGTTGTTGACTTGAATGATTTTCTTGGAGACTCCTTCAACAATCGATGGGTGTACGTGTGCTTGCATCTTGTCTGCTTTTGTGGTTTGAGAAATCTTCTGGGGTACAAAACTCCTTATATAGCCATCAGTTGCCCTACTTTGAATTGGAAAATTTCCTTTTTCCTTCTCAAAGTCGATTGCCTCAAAATCGGTCGATATACCAGCGATGGTATCGATCGATGCAATTGATAGTTTTACTGGATGAGGGTGGGAATCGATCGATGCGGAGTTGACTCTTGTCGATCGATAGCAATTGCGTTGTGTTGAAGGAATGGCTTGAAAATCTGTCTTTTTCTATGGCAATATCCGTAGCTCTTTCCTTCCAATAGTCTTCATCATACTCCTCTGTAGAATCTTCCTCAGGTGAAAGGATTACAATATCCACTGCAAAACCCTCATGGAATCCACTGTCTGCCCAACTGCTATTGAATAGTCATCTTGTCTGCTGTTGGGTTGAAAAGTCAAGTCTGGATAGCAATGATCTGGCAAGGTGTAGTGGTCAACCGGTTTCTCCATGTCCATCGATGTGTCTTGATGATCATCGGTCGGTGTTGAATCACACGAATCAATCGATGAAACAGTGTGAGTGTCAATCGATGCCGAGTACTCTGTCTCGTACTCTGCTTCACAATAGCATGCTGGAATATAGCCAAGATCATCTCCAATCTCCATGAGGTTGACCTGTTGTTTTACAACTCTGATTGGGTTATAGTGGATGTCTGGATCTATCAGTGTCAGGCAGAATCTGTTGGTGTTCATGTCACATACGGCTCCTACTGTGGCCAAGATTGCTCTTCCAAGCAGAAGGGAAGAGTTTCCATTGAGCTTGATATCCTGGACATGAAAATCCACTAGGACAAGGGCATTACCAATCTGCACCTCAAGGTCTCTGATGATACCTCCTGAGTTCCTCTCAGTACAGTCCACAAAGGTGAAGGACTCTGAAGAAGGCTCAACTTTCAGACCCAGATGGTCTGCCATAACCTTAGGTAGGATGCTGACTGATTCTCCTGTGTCACAAAGTGGATGGGGAAATTCAATACCCTTTACTAGACATGGTATTGCAAACTTCCCAGGATCACTTTTCTTCTTCAATGTGATCCTCTAATTCATCCTTTCTCTGACATGATGAAACATTCTGCTAAAATCCTCCTCAGTATCCTTTGTTTCTCTGAAGAACATCCACAATCTGTGTGTGAAATAAACCTCCCAAAAGGTTTGTCCAGTGGAATTCTGAGGAATCTCTTAGTGAAACCATCCGTCTCTTTCTCATTAGCTTCCCTCTTCTGGTTTTTTAAAAATCTTCTCCTTCATTTTCCTCAACTTCCTCCCTTCAGTGGCCTTATCAACTAGCATAGGCTCTGGTGTAGTGTCAGAAGGTTAGCTGGTAGTCTCAGGTGGGTTAGCTGATGGTTTAGGTGGTGGTCTGATTGCATTGATTCGGGATATATCAATAGGTGGTAGTTGCACTCGGTGCTGGAGAGGTGCTCATCGATTGATGAGGAATGGTGTATGTCGATCGACGTTTAACTCTCTCTGTCGATCGTTTGCTGGCTTGGGCTGTCAATCGATGTTCACGTAGATAGGGCAGGGTGGGTGTGGATGTCGAGCTGCGAACTCTTCATGAGTCATAATCCGTACTGCACTGCAACTCGTAGTTGACTCGGCTAGTGACGTCGATCGATGTTGGTTTAACTCTGTCGATCAATCACTGTCATAGTGTGTCGATCGATGTATATCCTCCGATATTGGTCGATGCCAATGTGGTTTGCCGAAACTCGAGGAACCTTTTACTTCGAAATCCTCTTCTCCAAGCTTCTCATGCTTCACCACTTGCCAGAAATCATAATCTATAATGGCATTGACATGGTGCTTCATGCTTTCATCACCTGCCTCTCTAGTCAAGGCTTCCTGCCTCTTAACAGCTTCTCCAGTCTGAACAACCTGCATCTCAAGTTTCTTAACGTGAGTGCCTAGATTCTCCATCCTAGTGTTCAGATCATTGTAGGAAGAATCAATCTTCCCATTGAAATCCATTGCTAGCCTCTACTGCCCTTCAAGAACTCGATCAATCATACTCTCAATCTTGCTCTCCTGAGTCTGTGGTGCTGGATTTTGGTAAGTTGAATTCCCATAGCTTCTGCTGTTGTTTCTGTAAGGCTTCTGAAACTATGAACTCTGGTTGTAGTTACTCCTCTGACCATTGCCATAGAAGTTCATGTTTCCACTCTGGTTTCCAGACCTCTGAAATCCAGTACCTCCAATGTAGTTCAAATCTTCTTCTCCTCTTGTCTATACAACTTCTTCTTCTTTAGCTGAGCAGACCTGCTTCCTGAGAAGCTCATGAACAACATCTAACTTTTCTCTAACTTCTTCCATCTGATCCTTCCCAAGGGATGCTACAAACTTCTTCCTTTCAAAGTCAGTGTTCTTGGTGCTGCTGCTGCTGTTTGCTAGATTCTCTATAAGTCTCACAGCCTCTTCTGGATTCCTGGTGTTGAAGTTTACCTCACTAGCTGTATCAAGAGCCATCTGATACCTCAAGGATATACCTCTGTAAAAAGTGATGAGCAGTTGCACTTCATTGAATCCATGGTGTGGACAATTTCTCTGGAATAACTTGAATCTGATCCATGCGTCCTTGAAAGACTCTCCAGTCTTATGCGCGAATGTAGCAATCTTTCTCCTCAAGTCTTCAGCGCGTGCCTCCTCAAAGAAATTACGCAAGAAAGCAATCTTGATTTCGGCCCAGGATGTAAGAGATATTGTAGGTAGCTGCTTAAGCCGATGTGAAGCTTCTCCAATCAGAGAGTATTTGAAGAGCTTGCAGAGCAGATAATCCTCAGGGACTCCATCCATGCGGATAGCAGCTATAAGATCCTCGAACCTCTCAAGATGGTCCATAGGATGCTCGTGTGGTAACCGAGAGTAGGGTATCTGTGACACGATTGTGTAGTACTGTGGCCTTAGCTCGAAATTTGGCTTATGAATCTCTGGAAGGCGAATGGCTGATCTGTTGGCGTATTTTTCGTCTGGACGGTTGTTGTCAGCCAGTGGTCTTGTTCGAGCAGCCTCATCTTCAGGTTGAACAGCTCCTGCAGCTACAGTATCAACCTCTGGGATTACATTCCCCTGTGCATCTAGTTTCTGACCTGTTGCATTACGCAGATGACCATCCTAGTCATACACTTCCATTCTCATCCTGTCTGAGAATAACAATCGCAACCATGCTTCGCGGCTGAGTATCGATCGATGTACGAGTGTAGTGTCGATCAATGTCGAGCGATAAAGATCGGTTGACTGTAGAGTCTGAGTGTCGGTCGACGGTTGGGTGCGAGAATCAGTCGACGAGAAAGCTGTTGTGTCGATGGATGTGGAACGTAAGCCTTTGCGGATTGAGCGTTCCAAGTGAGCAGGGTCTTCTGAGAATAGTAGTTGCTTATCCTTGTTGCTTCTGGTACTGCTGGGCATGCACCTGAAAACACCAAAAAAAAGATTTGTATTAGAAAAGGGATAAAGAAAAAGAAAACCTAGAATCAAACAAATTAAATCTAATGGCAATCAAAGCTCCCCGGGCAACGGCGCCAAATTTGACCTCACTCAAATTACCCTAAGGAGTGAATTACTCTCTCAAATAAGAGGTTCAGTTGAATACTTAGGGATCGAATCCAAAGAGCTAGGGAACCAATTAAATTTAATCAAAGAATCAATTCTATGTGAATTGTGGTTTTTATGGTTTTAAATCAATGTAAACAATCCTAATTGAGCAAGGCAGTTGCTCGACTAACAAGCTGACTGGTTTGAAACTTTATTTGGAAAACGCTAGACTAATGGTTTTTATTCAGGTATTCAGAGATTAGAATCCTATAGATGCCTAACAGTTGCATGCATGATATATTAGAGCTCAACTACTATATTTAACAACAATCCAATCAGCACTCGCAATTTCTTGGACGAGTCTATTAACTGGATCTAATGACCAGAACAAGAATGTTCAATCACTAGCAGTGTCGATTGATGATCTTATAGAGATATCGATCGATACACCTTTCACACTGTCGATCGAGTGTCTAGTAGGGATATCGATCGACGAGCTTCAGTTAAGCTTTATGAACGGGTTGAATATGCTCACCAAATTTCCTAGATCAGTGGATAACTCAATCTAGCAATATTAGCTCAATAGATAGATCAGGACAATATTATTCAAGGATGCTCAAACATACAAATTCCTAGAGTTTAATGTTCTAGTTAGCAATTCTAGAACAATCATTAAGAACAACCTATTGATGAATATCACAACTTAGCAAATCTATAGTTTGGGGCTAATCCCTTTAACCTATTTAAACCCTAAATCTAACAATGGAATTACTCATACATGGTCAAGCAATTCATAACACAAGCAAGGTAAGAAAACTGCATAGTATAGATTAAAAAAAGAAATGGAGTTCCAATAACAAATCTCTGTGAATCTTCTCTCCAACTCTCCAAATCTCTCTAAACTTTTGCTGTGAAAATAAGAATACAAAAAGCTCTCCTGCCTCCTAACACCTAGGCAAGTATTTATCTATTAGGTTAAAAACTCTTCAGGGGTAATCTTGTAATTTGGTGAAGTCTTGGGCTGTAAGTTGGCTGGAACCAAATCAGGCCTTTCGCGCTTCGATATCGATTGATGGCACAAGATTTGCATCTATCGATTATTATCTTCATATGTCGGGTCTTTTCTTCCATATCGATTGATAGCACAGGATGTGCATCGATCGATTATTGTCTCTGAATGTCGACCTCTGATAAGGTTTCATGGTTAGCTTGGATGGATTCTCCTTTGTACTCCAAAATGCTCCAAAATCATCACTTTACTCCAAAACACTCCTGAACCTGAAAACATACCTAATAGGCTAGAAAACATAATAATTATATAGTAAAATACCAATATACCATGGATGAAAATGGATCAAATCCATGGTATATCAGCTACTGGGAAGTAAGGAAGCGAATTTCCGCATTTCGCCAAGATCCACGGGAATCCTTCAAAAATGCATGGGGAAGATTCAAGAGCTATGAACTTGAATGTCCCCACCATGGTTATCCAGAACCACAATTCCTTAACATCTTCTATGGTGGTGTTAACCTAAACTATAAAACTACGCTCGACACAGCGAGTGAAGGAAGTTTCACCACCAGGAACCCCGAAGATGCGAAACGCCTTATCGAGAACATAGCAACAGGAAAATCCTACAAAAAATGGATGAAGAGCAAGGGAACTCGCTAGATTCAGAGCAAGGGAAATTCCCTCGACTCGCTTCACTCTCTTCTAAAAGAGCAGAACCGGTCGGATGCTTTCCAGATTGACAATGATGCTCTATCTGATATGGAAGATCAAACAGATTTTATGAGTGGAACAGACTATTCAGACCTCATCCTGTGCTTAATATTGATAGCTTTACCCGAGATTATGACATTGCTGTAAAATTAGGCACTGGAAAGGAAAAGTTCAATATAAAACAAGCCTTTAGTGGAAACCGTAAGACGAAGAGAGATTTCTACGGAAAGACAAATACAATTTACGGAAAGTTTATGGAGAAAACTGAGTCCTTAAGCGAACATATCCGGAGGTTAGAAAGTCAAGTAGCTGAAATTGCAATAGCCATAAAGAGAGAGACAGGACGTCTCCCTGGAAGAACTGACACAAACCTAAGATGTCAAGTCAGTGCCGTAATATTGCGAAGCGGAAAACGTCGCGCGAAGAATACGAGGGACGACTCTAATATTGATAGACCAAAAAAACTGACAAGACGGGCAAAAGAAATTCCCAGCCTATACTTCTAGATGATCCTGACCCTGACCCAAAATCCTCTCATGAAAACAGAAAATCTAGCGCTAAAAAGAATAAGGACAAGACGATTGGTTTGGAAGAAGAAGATTATGACTCCGAAATAGAGGCCCAAATCGATCAGGAGGGTTTATAATACCCTACCCCCTTTTCCTCCTAACAATAAGCAAGCTAAGAAGGCATTGGAAAATGCGATCTGCAAGAAAGCGTTAGACAAAATCAAATTAGAGATGCCCCTTAGTGACGCTTTGAAAATATCACCTTCCATAACGAAATGTGTGAAAGATATGACGTCTCCAAGCTATCCAACAGCAGAGCATAGTGTGATGATGGTATCAGGGAAGTGAGTGATATGATTCGAGAAGAAACTCCTATCAAAAGATCTGACCCTGGTAGTTTTGTACTAGACTGCAACATACGAAACATACGATTTCCTCGATCTCTTTGTGATCTCGGCTCTAGCGTAAATCTTCTGTCGCACTCTGTGGCAGTATCCTTGGGATATGATGAATTCATATCGACACCGATAACTTTGGTTCTAGCTGATCGATCTATCAGGATACCGAAGGGATACTCGAGGATGTACCAGTAAGGATTAACAATTTCCTCGTGCCTATGGATTTTGTGGTGTTAAAATACAAACAAGAGCCGAAAGATCCCCTCATATTTGTTTGACCGTTCCTAGCTACGGCTGGAGCGATCATCGACGTGAAGGAAGGGCGAATAAAGTTGAATATCGGAGACATCTCAATGACCTTTGATATGGAAAAGATGATTACGCGCCCCTTGATTGATGATCAAGCCTTTTACGTGGAAGGAATCTCTGAGCTGGAAAAGGAATCTTTCATGAGTATATGCTCAGATTGTCCTTTAAAAAACAATCTTACCAATATCGAAGGAGAAATTTTCAGCATGGTTAGTAGGACAGACGATTACGTGAACCTAATGAACGCAAGCCTTGAGGTAGCAAATGTCGAGGAGGATGATGATTCGGATATTATTGTCGATCGATATCTCTGAGAGGCCATCGACCGAAAGCCGTCTTCATCAGCCAACTGAAGTAAGGACAATCCACCAAAAGTTGAATTGAAACCACTTCCAGCTGGTCTTAAATATGCATGCCTCTATGATCAGTCTTACCCCGTCATCGTAAATGCAAATCTTACTAATGGAGAACTCGCGCTATTGTTAAAAAAATTGCACAAGTAGAGAAAAGCCATCGGGTATTCTCTTGATGACATTCCTGGTATCTCTCCTGATCTTTGCATGCACCGCATTCATCTGGAGGATGATTCAAAATCATCAATAGAGCATCAAAGGAGATTAAACCCGAATCTAAAAGAAGTAGTAAAGAAGGAAATTATTAAACTTTTAGATGTCGGAGTTATCTACCCTATTTCTGATAGTAAATGGGTAAGTCCTATGCATGTTTTTCCCCAAAAGGGAGGTATTACAGTAGTAAACAACGAAAATGATGAGCTTATTCCTACGCGTACCATCACAGGACATCAGATGTGTATCGACTATAGGAAAGTAAATCCCGCTACTAGAAAGGATAATTTTCCCCTACCCTTTATCGATCAAATGCTGGAAAGATTAGCCAATCACCAGTACTACTGTTTTCTTGACGGATATTCCGGATTTTTTCAGATCCCTATTCATCCTGATGATCAAGAAAAGACAACTTTTACGTGTCCTTATGGAACATTTGCATATCGCAGGATGCCATTTGGTCTTTGTATTGCCCCGACAATTTTCCAACGCTGCATGATGTCAATCTTTACAAATATGATTGAGGATTTTATGGAAGTTTTCATGGATGATTTTTCAGTCTATGGATCAAGTTTCAAGGGCTGCCTTGATAATTTGTGCAAAGTATTGGAAAGATGCGAGGAAAAGAACCTTGTCCTAAATTGGGAAAAATGTCATTTTATGGTTACCGATGGCATTGTATTAGGACATATGGTTTCTTCTGCCGGTATAGAAGTAGATCGAGCAAAAATCGAAGTAATGACCGGTTTACCAGCACCCACAAATGTAAAAGATGTGAGAATTTTCCTTGGACATGCCGGATTTTATAGGAGGTTCATACAAGATTTCAGTAAGATCGCTAGACCTCTCACTAATCTCCTGTGTAAGAAAGTGAAGTTTGATTTTACCCCGGAATGTATGGAAGCTTTTGAAAAATTAAAGAAATCCATTATAACTGCTCCCATTGTTCGGGAGATTGGAATCTCCTTTGGAGATCATGTGCGACGACGACTTAGATAGAAGCAGTTTTAGACCAAAGAGAAAATAAAAGCTCCATGCTATCTACTATGCTAGTCGTACACTTTATGAAGCACAAAAGAATTATGCGATACCAGAAAAAGAACTACTTGCAGTAGTTTCGCATTTGAAAAATTCCGACAGTATCTGATAGGATGACGTGTGATAGTCCATACTGACCACGCTGCTATTAAATATTTAATGCAAAAGAAAGATGTGAAACCACGACTCATACGCTGGATCTTACTACTCCAAGAATTCGATATAGAAATTAAAGATAAAAGGGGAGTCGATAATGGTGTCGCCGACCATCTTTCCAAGATAAAGCTAGAGGATGACGTCCTTATAGATGATTTCTTCCCAAAGGAAAACGTTGCCCGAATAGATACATCATTTGTCGGTCAAATATCTCTCGCGTCTGATGAGATATCGATCGACGCAAATGATGATATGTCGATCGATTCCCTGGATGGAGCGTCGTTCGATATTGATACTATTGCAACACCCGATATCACTAATAACAAAAATCACGACACCTCGTCTATAATTATCACTATTGACATAAAAGTTAACGTTGCTGGCAACACATTAAATCCCGAGCCTGATTCTACTATAGATGAAAGGTCAAGACGAGAAGTGTACGCAATTGGGAAAAACCCAAAAGATTGACCCTGGTATGCAAATATAGTCAACTATTTAGCAGCTGATTTTGAACCAGAGGAACTCAAGGGTTATATGAGGAAGAAATTCTTCAGAGAAGTTAGGAGATACCACTGGGATGAACCTTACCTCTACAAGCATTGCTCTGATGGGATGTATAGACGATGCGTATCCGAAGCTGAAATTCCAGATATCATATTCCAATGTCACGGATCCGACTATGCAGGACATTTCGCAACCCTTAAAACGGTATCAAAAATTCTCCAAGTAGGATTTTGGTGGCCGACAATATTTCGTGATGTTCATGCATTTATAGCACAGTGCGACAGATGCCAGAGACGAGGAAAGATCAGCAAAAGACATGAAATAGAACAGAAGTTCATTCTAGAAGTGGAAGTCTTTGACTGCTGGGGGATAGATTTTATGGGTCCTTTCCCATCCTCGTACGGGAGCAAATATATACTAGTCGCTGTCGATTATGTATCCAAATGGGTCGAAGCAGTAGCTTCCCCAACCAATGATGCATCTGTAGTTGTAAAGCTTTTCAAGAGTATAATCTTCCCTCGATTTGGAGTTCCTAGAGTAGTCATCAGTGACGGTGGATCTCATTTCATCAACAAGGTCTTTGATGGATTGCTCAAAAAGAACGGTGTTCACCATAGAGTTGCTACACCCTACCATCCACAAACCAGTGGTCAAGTAGAAGTTTCTAATCGGCAAATCAAGGAAATTTTGGAGAAAACCATAGGAGTCTCCAGAAAAGATTGGTCTCAGAAGCTGGGTAATGCACTTTGGGCTTACAGAACCGCTTACAAAACACCGCTCGGAACGACACCTTTCATCTACTTTATGGAAAGTCCTGTCATTTACCAGTCGAACTGGAGCACAAAGCAGCCTGGGCCATTACATTGCTGAACTTTGATATAAAGCCGGCTGCTGAAAAGTGATTGATTCAGCTTAACGAGCTCGATGAAATCAGACATTTAGCCTATGAGAATTCAAAGTTATATAAATAAAGGACGAAAGCATATCATGATAAGAAAATCATATCCCGACATTTCGAACCAAATGATCAAGTACTTTTATATAACTCTCGGCTTACACTATTTCCCAAAAGCTCAAGTCTCGTTGGTCAGGACCTTTCACAATAACAGAAGTGAAACCTTATGGAGCCATAACACTAATAAACGAAAAAAGAGAAAAGTTTACAGTGAATGGCCACCGAGTAAAACACTATTGGGCCAAACCACCAAGCATTAGGCCCATTCATTTAGAACCTCCAAATGACTTATTATTTAGTCATTAAGTCAAGCTAAAGACTTAAAGTAAAGCGCTTAATGGGAGGCAACCCATTTTTAATTTTTAATCGTAATTTTAATTTTTAGTTTCAATTTTAATTTTAATATCTTAAAAAAAAAGAGAAAGATGAGGGGGAAGAAGATATCGACCCACGCAAACCATGTTGCATCGATCGATGCGGAGGCAAGCCTCATTTAAGTCGACATCCGCCTCTTTCTCCCCCATTTCGCAAAACCCTAACGAAAGTAAAAACTCCCCATTCTCTCTCGATTCTTGACAGAATCTCTCCATTTCTTGTCCTAATCCACTAGATTTTCAACTCTCTATCTGTTTAGTTCATTCATTCATCCGATCTACAAGGTATGATTTTGAAATTCTCTATTTTTTGGAAGTTTTAACGTTAAGTTTTGAGATGAACTAGAACACATGATTAGGCTAGATTTTGGGATGATTTAAGAGTTTATTGTGATTATCTAGTGTTAGGGTACTGAATTTTGTGTTTCTTATGCCTTGAACTTGCGATTTGGGTTGAGTGATTGTTGCAGGTTTTGTTGGTGTCAAAATCGGTCACGACGGAATCAATGACTGAAAGTCTCTGAAAAGTATTTCTTAAAACAAAAAGTCTCGTATAATTTAAGAAGTTATACGAGATTTTCTCAAATTAGAATATCCACTCTCTGGTGAGGTCGAAAACGGTTATCTCGAAATCTACGGCTAAAGATCCTTATGAACTCAAAGATTTCCCGCACGAACGGCCAATGTTGGTATCAAAATCGGTCACGACGGAATCAATGACTGAAAGTCTCTAGATAGTATTTCTTAAAAAAAAGTCTCGGATAATTTGAAAAGAAGTTATACGAGATTTACTCAAATTTGAATATCCACTCTCTGGTGAGGTCGAAAACGGTTATCTCAAAATCAACGGCTAGGATTATTTTTTACTTATGGGTTCTTTGTGAAACACTTCTTGAAAGTGAGATCGAAGACTACGGGCGTGCGCGCACGAGAGTCCCCGGAAAGATCGGTCCGCTCGCCCAAGGACATCAAGATTCGATCACCACAAAAACCCTAAACACAAAAGAATCTGCCTCGAAACTTCGAAGAGGTCGTTCTCTCAAACCGTGAGGAACCAGAAAACGATCAGGATATCAAATCGAAGCCCTCGCCTTCAGCCTGGCGCCGGCGGCACCAGACCTGGCGCCGGCGGCACCGAGCCTGGCGCCGGCGGCACCGCCCTGGCGCCCGGCCTGGCGCCCGGCGGCACCGGCCTGGCGCGGCGGCACCCGCCTGGCGCCGGCACCCCTGGCGCCGGCGGCACCGCCTGGCGCCGCAGCACCGCCTGGCGCCGGCGGCACCCGGCCTGGCGGGCACGGCGGGGGCCTGGCACCGCGGCACCGTCGCAGCGGACGGCCTGGCGCCCGGCGGCACCCGCCTGGAGCCAGTGGCACCGTCGCGGGCGTCCTGGCGCCGGCACCGCCTGGCGCCGGCAGCACCGCCACGCGGGCGGCCTGGCGCGGCACCGCCTGGCGCCGGCACCTACGGGCGGCCTGGCGCCCGGCACCCGCCTGGCGCTGGTCGACGGCCCTCGTCCTGGTCTCGGTCCCATCGTGTTCGGTCTGATCCCATCTTGGCTTGTTTGGATCAATCATCGTGAGCTTGGGGCGATCCGCTACTGAATAAACATCCTTCGACTCGATTGGAATCGTCCTCGATGTTTTACGACAAAACTAGAAGGATTGGATTTCGTAGAAGATATCGTATAAACAAGGTCGATTAACGAACATCGATCCTTTAGGCTATCGGTTTATTTTACGAGAAAATAGTCTTTCAGAAATCGTATAAAGCGTTCAACGACTTAAGACAAGTCCACGGACCTACTTACGATTTTAAGAATTCAGGCCCAATCAGGCTATGACGGTTTATCCGATTTCGAACATCGGATAAACATCAAGTCACCGAAAACTTCGAGGATAATTACGAAGATCGGCGAAAATGGAATACTTCCTGAAGAGATAAGCTTGGGCCCAAAGCGAGGTCCATTATCTTAAGGCAAACCGACCTAGGAGTGAGTATATAAGGAGAGCAAGAGCAGAGGAGGGAGATCCAAAATCCTAGAATCTACACTTAGAGAACTCCGCTAGCTTAGAGAACTTAGAACTTAGGCGGTTAGGCCAGCGAGGCAGGACTTAGAGCGTCTGGCGCCTCTTGTTCTAGTTTTATCTTCTCCGCAGACCCATGTTCCTCTCGGAAGGATCTAACTATACTTTTACTCAGAGCTCCTCACATAGAAACCCTAGGCATTATCTTGACATGCCCGCTTCTATGACCAACGCCATATTAGGCGAACCAGGCCCTAGAGCGTCTGGCGCCTCCTGCTCGCAAATCTCCGCTCCTCTCGGAAGGATCGGACAATTCTTTACTTAAGAGCTCCGCGCATAGAAACCTAGGCGTTATCTTGACATGCCTGTTTCTATGATAAGCGCTCATACTAGGCGAACCGCCGACGATTCGATCTCTTGTTCAATTCTTTCTAACTGAACTTCGTCCGACTTGATCCTCGAAAGTGCGTAGGAGCCTTTCTTAAGGTCAGTCCCAAATCTTAACAAAACCTTTTCGCATTTATTCGGTCACTTGTCGTTGGCTGTCGCAGAATCCGGACCTTCAGGAAAGTCGAGTTAACTTGGCTTTCCTCCGTTTTATTCATTAAAATCGGCGGTGTGAATTTCGGTTCCCACAGTTTGGCTAGAAGGCGGGGACGGATTACTCTTACTCATCGGCCAAAGCTTGATCGAACCGATGTCGGAAATATGAAAGAAAAGTTGCAGTTTGCGTCAGCGATGGTAAAACAACTCCAGCAGCGATTGTTCCACGGCAACGCAAACGCCACGGTGCTCGAGCAAATCAAAACCTAGCGCGCTTTCCGCCACAGGAAGAGCACGAAACGAGCTCGCAATTTCTCTATCTAAACAGAAGGCAACGATAAAATCTATCAAACCCCAAAATTAGTCTTGTTACCAAGTTAGAGAAATGCAACGAGCAAGGTTTCTCTGAAAACGTTTCTTTCGAGAACCTCTCGGAAAAATAAAACTTATTCTCCTCGAAACCTTGAAACCCTATATTACTCGGGAACAGAAGCACGGCAAATCGGTTCACCGATTCCCACTGCCATACTTCTTACAAACAACTCTCGAGGAATAAGCGGGAAGCGAAAGGAGGTCGGAGCTTAATCTTACTAGGACGACTTGCCATAGGGTAAGATCAGTCTTCCCAGTCCGCCTTAGTAGGAGCCCACTTTGTTCTCCTTTGTGTCCAGGTCAAAATGGCTTTCGTTTCATCTCAATCGGAGTTTCCGTTGAGATTTTACTGAAGAGAACAAAGTCACTGTCCCGCCATCTCGCCGTGGGCAGGACAAACATTACCGAGGCCACCTCACCCTCCGACATGGCTACCTCGCCACAGGGCAAACTCACCTTCGTTATCCTTTGAGTTTAGATCAAAGTGGCTTCGTTCGTCTCAATCGGAGTTTCCGTTGAGATTTTACGAAGGAACAAAATCACTCTCGGCCACCTCGCCGTGGACAAGAACAACCATCACCAAGGTCACCTCGCCCATGGCCACCTCGCCTGTGGAAACCTCACTTTGCTCTCCTTTGAGTCTAGGTCAAGATGGTTTTCGTTTCGTCTCAATCGGAGCTTCGTTGAGATTTTACTGAAGAAAACAATGTCGCTGTCTCGACCACCTCGCCCATGAGAAGGATCTCTCGTCCGTCATAGGATGAGACCGGTCCTGTCTCAGTACATTGCATCTTTGCCTGAGTTTTCGTAACTTCGATCTTTGGTCCGTGAGCCCCGGGATCGGCGAAGGCAACAGCAGCATCGGCGGCAAGGGTCTTGGCGCCATCCGCGTTTTCGATCTCGGCAACGGCAACATCATGGTCCCTTAAACCCATGTTGGATTGTTCGAGAAACACGACGATTCTTCCGCAAAGCCTTCACGATTGTTTAAAAGGTTCATCTTTAAACGTCTAAAGTCCAAGCCTCATTGCTCAAACCCTTGAAGGCGGAAAGTCTATGAGTCCAAGTCCATCCAATCCCGATACCGAGGAGTCTGGATTAGAAACGATTATCTCGAAATCTGCGGCTAAAGATCCTCCCAAACTCAAAGATTTCCCACGAACGACTAACGAGGGAAAGATCGAACAACGGAAAACCCACGGACGGCAAGACGGCCTGGCACCGGCGGCCGCATCAGCGAGCGCCGGCCGGCGGCCGCCGCGGCACACACGGCGGCGGCACCTCACGCCGCCGTCCTGGCGCCACGGCACCCGCCTGGCGCGGCGGCACCGTCACGCGGGCCGTCCTGGCGCCGGCCACTGCCTGGCGGCGCATCGGGCCGCCCGGCGGCGGCACCCGCCTGGCGCGACCCTGCCGCCGGTCGACGGCCTCGCCCTGGTCTTGGTCCCATCGTGCTCGGTCCGATCCCATCTTGGCTTGTTTGGATCAATCTTTGTGAGTTTGGTACGATCACGGTTATTCTAACCACCAATCATCTCGACTATACGAGCAAATGGGATTCCTTCGGAAATGCCGAAACCTTCAAAGACTATTTTCTCAAATTTTTGTAAAGGTTTTAATTCTTCGTAGGACAGGAACAAAACGCCTTGAAAACTGCCGTAGAATTGAGGGAACTTATGACCTAGGTGGATAGTCTAGCTAGCTAAGTCTTAGGAAATATTTCCAGTCTCGTTCCATCGTTCCTTGATTTTCCAGGCAGAACATTCAAACCGATCTAGTCTCGAAAAACCGAGACGACCCAGCTCTAAAAGCATACTCATCCCGCTTCCTAAAAGAAAGAAAAACGTACACAAGCCTTCGAAGAACGGCTAACCCGCTTTAAGTAAAGAAAAGGGAAGTAGGTACGATACTATACCCGTATAATCCCATCTTCAAAACTTTTGCTTCAGCATCAAGACAACGCTTTGACAAAGAAAACTCGCAGCAATAAGATTCGTCTAAAAACGCTAACGCATATCCCAACCGCTACAAACATAGTCTTGAAAACTCTACGCCGTCTCTCACAAACTCGCGACTAGAAACGTGCACCAACGTCAGACTAATAGCACGATGGTGAACTACGAAAATAACGAAATAAACTTCGGTAAAACTCGATGAGTAATTCAAGCAGCTTTCATCCAAAGGTCGAAATCATAGCGGAAACATCTCCGTGTAATCCGGAAACATCGCTACTTTGACAATCTGCGATTTTCTATCCCCATGAAACCGGTCATCCATTACTTTCCTATAACAAGAATATTTTAAACAAAACAGCCTATGGAAAAAACATAATCGGTCTCATGCAAAACGACTTCTAGTATGCAAAAGTGAATGAGAAAACATAATCCGTGGTTGCAAATATCGCAAGTAATTTGTGAGAAAACTCTCCGCTACCTTTACAAAACCCTCTTACATCACTTTTACGAAAAATCCTTTGTATGGTCGAGTCAATTCATACAAAGCAACTTTCGTAAAATAAACATAATGGGTCCAACGAGTAACTGTCATAGACAGTTTTGCTCCACAAGGTTTCTGGCTCCTGCTTTCACCCGCGGTTACGTCCGAAAGCAGGAAATAATCACGCAGGCGAACCCGCATGTCCTGCCGATCCCTTAAACTTTTCCCCGGATAAAATAAAACGAAGATCGCTTTCTAAAAGCCATCAGCCATAACTCAGAAAACTCCGCTATGCTTGGCATGTCTATCTCCGCAACGCTATTTGGCCCTCGCCAACTACACACCTTCGTAAAGCCCGACCTGAATTCGCATCCCCATTAAGGACAATCAGAAACTAACATGACCTTAATAAGGGTCATGGTCTGATCGTTTACCAACAACTTCCTTGGCGATACGGCTGAATCTAGCCTCCATGCCAATCCAAAGCTACTGAGCGAGCACCGCTCCAATCACTTAACGGCTAAAAACAACAATCCACGATTTGTTCATAGAACGCCAAGTGACTATTACGCAAGCAATTTGTCGATAACCCAGAATCGGAAATCATAGGATAAACTCTTCATACCAAAACTCAGTCCTAACAACCATATGGTTAACGGAAGATTTAAACTCATCGTCAATCGATTAAGTTCTATACGCCCCGTAAACACGGAATGAAAAGAAACACTCCTGACAAGGCTCCATGAGTTATACGAGTCATCCTTAATATATACAATAAAATCCCGGAAGGCCAACACTTCACGAAGCACTGTGAATGTAGACACTTCTCCCTGGGTCGAACTTACGCGACCTCTTGGTCCTGGGCCAAACCAAAACAGTTTCTGGCTACGAACATTCGCAAAACATCTCCAAAGCCCGTGAACATTTCAACCACAAAATGCGGCACAAGGGAAACTCGACCTTCAGCACTGCGAGACGTCGCTAACGCTCGAAGGACAAAATCCTCGTCTCTAGAACTCAAAACATACAAACACACCTCTAAACGGTAACATGCCTCTAAACTGGCATCATTTCGTTGTTGCTGATCACAACAAACGAACTCTAACGCCCTAAACAGACAAATAGCCGCCCTTCAAGGGGTAGGCTCTCTTGCATCCGACAAGGATAAACATAGCGCGCTATACAAGAAATCCAAATTTTGGTTTCGCTCTTCGTAAAGGAAGTAGCTCGACTCACGCCCAGACAAATCATATAAGCCGACAACAATTCGCGGATTTTAAACGGTACGAGTCAGGTTAAAATCGCAAACAGGCAAAACAAAAGCCGATTTGTCATCGCAAAGCCTCAGTCCGAGTAAACCTAGGTCTTGCCCTAAACCCAGCCACGCTGGATCTTGACATCTCACAGACATAGTATGGTATACGAGATCCAAAATTTGTCTCTTCACTTAAGCCTATTCGCTTTCACGAACTTTTGAATCGGTAAACCGAAAATCTCGCTTTATGCAAACAATAGGTACGGTGATCATCAGGGAACTAGGAATGAGACGACAACTCACACCCTCTTTCTCATACTTCGAAAAAACTGAAGTTCATAAATAATCGAAAAACAAATACATCAACAGCATCATGCTCGAAAGTCTCTCATGACACATAACCAGACCATATAAGTCTCGCCGGAAAACAGATCACAAGGGTCTTAAAATCCAAAACGAACTACGGAAGGCTTGATCCCTACAACAAGGGTACGTGAGGCAGCCTTCGAAGGCGCAGCCCCAATCTTACCATTTCAACGGAGCCTTTCAACCATTAATTCCGCCTATCTTACCTGACATGTCTTATCGCTCAAGAACATCACGAAGGTTCTAACGAGCTGGGGCTAACTGTTGGTGTCAAAATCGGTCATGACGGAATCAATGACTGAAAGTCTCTAGAAATTATTTCTTGAAACAAAAAGTCTCGGATAATTTAAAAGAAGTTATACGAGATTTTCTCAAATTAGAATATCCACTCTCGGTGAGGTCGAAACGTTATCTCAAAATCAACGGCTAGGATTATTTTTACTTATGGGTTCTTTGTAAACACTTCTTGAAAGTGAGATCGAAGACTACGGGCGCGCGGCATCGAGAGTCCCGGAAGATCGGTCCGCCGCCCAAGGACATCAAGATTCGATCACCACAAAAACCCTAAACACAAAAGAATCTGCCTCGAACTTCAAGAGGTCGTTCTCTCAAACTGTGAGGAACCAGAAAACGATCAAGATATCAAATCGAAGCCCTCGCCGAGATCTTCAGCCTGGCGCCGGCACCCGGCCTGGCGCCGGCGGCACACGCCACGCGGGCGGCCTGCGCCGGCGGCACTCGCCCTGGCGCCGGCGCACCGCTGGCCGCCGCCCGGCGGCACCGGCCTGGCGCGGCACTCGGCCTGGTGCGGCGGCACCGCCAGCGGCGGCCCGGCACCGCTATCTGGGCGGCCTGGCGCCGGCGGCACCCCGGCCTGGCGCCGGTCGACGGCCCTCGTCCTGGTCTCGGTCCCATCGTGTTCGGTCTGATCCCATCTTGGCTTGTTTGGATCAATCATCGTGAGCTTGGGACGATCACAGCTACAGAATAAACATCCTTCGACTCGATTGGAATCGTCCTCGATGTTTTACGACAAAAACTAGAAGGATTGGATTTCTCGAAGAAGATATCGTATAAAACAAGGTCGATTAACTTGAACATCGATCCTTTAGGCTACACGGTTTATTTTATGAGAAAATAGTCTTTCCGAGAAATCGTATAAAACGTTCAACGACTTAAGACAAGTCCACGGACTTACTTACGATTTTAAGAATTCAGGCCCAATCAGGCTATGACGGTTTATCCGATTTCCCGAACATCGGATAAACATCAAGTCACCGAAAACTCGAGGATAATTACGAAGATCGACGAAAATGGAATGGTTCTTGAAGAGATAAGCTTGGGCCCAAAGGCGAGGTCCATCATCTTAAGGCAATCCGACCTAGGAGTGAGTATATAAGGAGAGCAAGAGCAAAGGAGAGGGAGATCCGAAAATCCTAGAATCTAGACTTAGAGAACTCCTGCTAGCTTAGAGAACTTAGAACTTAGGCGGTTAGGCCAGCGAGGCAGGACTTAGAACGTCTGGCCGCCTCTTATTCTAGTTTTATCTTCTCCGCAGACCCATGTTCCTCTCAGAAGGATCTAACTATACTTTCTACATGCCAGCTTCTATGACCAACGCTCATATTAGACGAACCAGGCCCTAGAACGTCTGGCCGCCTCCTGGTCGCAAATCTCCGCTCCTCTCGGAAGGATCGGACAATTCTTTTACTTAAGAGCTCCGCACATAGAAACCCTAGGCGTTATCTTCGACATGCCTGTTTCTATGACAACGCCATACTAGATTTAACCCGCCCAGACGGTTCGATCTCTTGTTCAATTCTTTCTAACTGAACTATGTCCGACTTGATCCTCGAAAGGGGTACGTAGGCAGCCTTTCTTAAGGTCCAGTCCCAAATCTTAACAAAACCTTTTCCGCATTTATTCGGTCACTTGTCGTTGGCTGTCGCAGAGAATCCGGACCTTCAGGGAAAGTCGGGTTAACTTGGCTTTCCTCCGTTTTTATTCATTAAAATCATGTTGTGAATTTCGGTTCCCACAGTTTGGCGCTAGAAGGAGGGGGGGGACGGATTACTCTAACTCATACGGCCGCAAAGCGCTTGATCGAACCCATGTCCGGAAATATGACAGAAAAAGTTGCAGTTTGCGTCAACGATGGTAAAACAGCTCCAGCAGTGACTGTTCCTACGGCCAACGCTTACGCAAACGCCACGGTGCTCGAGCAAGTCAAAAACCTAGCCGCGGCTTTCCGCCACAGGAAGAGCACGAAAACGAGCTCGCAATTTCTCTATCTAAACAGAAAGGGCAACGATAAAATCTATCAAACCCCAAAAATTCGTCTTGTTACCGAGTTAGAGAAATCGCAACGAGCAAGGTTTCTACGAAAAACGTTTCTTTCGAGAACCTCACAGAAAAATAAAACTTATTCTCCTCGAAACCTTGGAGAAACCCTATATTACTCGCGGAACAGAAGCACGGCAAATCGGTTCACCGATTCCCACTGCCATACTTCTTACAAACAACTCTCGAGGAATAAACGGGAAAACGAAAGGAGGTCGGAGCTTGATCTTACTAGGACGACTTGCCATAGGGTAAGATCAGTCTTCCCATTCCGCCTTAGTAAGAGCCCAATTTTTTCTCCTTTGTGTCTAGGTCAAAATGTCTTTCGTTTTATCTCAATCGGAGTTTCCGTTGAGATTTTACGAAGAGAACAAAGTCACTGTCCCGGCCACCTCGCCGTGGGCAAGGACAAACATTACCAAGGTCACCTCACCCTCCGACATGGCTACCTCGCCACAGGGCGAACTCACCTTCGTTATCCTTTGAGTCTAGATCAAAGTGGCTTTCATTTCGTCTCAATCGGAGTTTCCGTTGAGATTTTACGAAGGGAACAAAATCACTCTCCCGGCCACCTCGCCCGTGGACGAGAACAACCATCACCAAGGTCACCTCGCCCATGGCCACCTCGCCTGTTGAAACCTCACATTGCTCTCCTTTGAGTCTAGGTCAAGATGGTTTTCGTTTCGTCTCAATCGGAGCTCCCGTTGAGATTTTACGAAGAAAACAATGTCGCTATCTCACCACCTCGCCCATGAGAAGGATCTCTGTCCGCCATAGACGAGCCCGTCCTGTCTCAGTACCATGCATCTTTGCCTGATTTTTCGTAACTCGATCTTTGAGTCCGTGAGCCCCGGGGATCGACGAAGGCGAGCAACAGCAGCATCGGCGGACGCGGGACACGGCATCGGGCGGGCGCCGCGCGCGGCACGCCGCGCCTGGTGCCGGCGACAGGCTCGTCCTTTCCCGTCTGGCGGGCGCAGGCCGCTGCTTCGCCTGACGCCGGGCGGCAGGCCCGCTGCTTCCGTCCGGGCGGCAATGGTCCTGGCGCCCATCCGCAGTCGCCTCGGATCTCGGCAACGGCAACATCTTGGTCCCTTAAACCCATGTTCGGATTGTTCGAGAAACACGACGACTCTTCCGCAAAGCCTTCTCGATTGTTTAACAAAGTTCGTATTTTAAAATCCAAGTTCGAAGCCTCATTACTCAAAACTCCTTTGGATCAATCCTACGGAAACGAGAGAATTTCCGATTAAATTTAAGAACAAAATTACAGCTCTCCGCAGCGAGAGTGTCGGATATTAAAATTCGGTAACATCTTACGGAAACAACTTCCGTAAGATCAAAATCGGCAATATTTTATGAAACATCATTCGTAAAGTAGAAAAAAAAATCATATCAAACAACAAAGTCTGAGACTTGACCAGTTCGATCATGGCTTGACGAACTAAGAACCTCACCCGAATGACATCCTGTCCATTGCTCCCTCTTAGCCTGCTTCTCCTTCTTTTGTTTCACCGATTTCGTAAAATCCCTTCGGTACATAAAACGCAATCTGGTTCTGCCACATTGAGTCGGAAACATCTATTCATAACGCTTGATAGACTTTTCAACAATATACAAAGCGCACCTGTCAATTTAGGGAAGTACGAAGAAACGGAGACGTGAGCTTAGACGTTGATATCTCTCGTTCGCTCCGATATTCTCATCAGGATTTCATCGAAAATCAATTCATACGAAATTCAGTATCAGACTTTTCGAAGTCCTTTGACATAGAATTGAAAGTGGCACTTTTGAAACGCCTAAGAAAACCTTCGATGGAATACACATTCCTTCGCATAAAAACTATCACTACGGAAGGTGAAACACAGTCAGAAGACAAAAGAAGAAGAAGGAGGAAGAAGGGGCAATCTCGAATCATCGATGAGACTAAGGTATGTCCGACTTATAAAATTTTGTAAACGTTTTAATTCTTCGTAGGACAGGAACAAAAACGTCTTGAAAACTGTCGTAGAATTTAGGGAACTTAGGACCTAGGTGGATAGTCTAGCAAGCTAAGTCTTAGGCAAAAATTTCCAGTCTTGTTCCATCGTTCCTTGATTGTCCAGGCAGAACATGCAAACCGATCTAGTCTCTCGAAAAACCGAGACACGATCGCCACGCGTTCTAAAAGCATACTCATCCCGCTTCCTAAAAGAAAGAGAAAACGTACACAAGCCTTCGGAAGAACGGCTAACCCGTTTTCTTTCGTAAAAAGAAAAGGGAAGTAGGTACGTATACTATACCCGTATAATCCCATCTTCGAAAACTTTTTGCTTCAGCATCAAGACAACGCTTTTGACAAAGAAAACTCTCGCAGCAATAAGATTCGTCTAAAAAACGCTAACGGCATATCCCAACCGTTACAAACATAGTCTTGAAAACTTACGCCGCTCTCGCCACAAACTCGCGACTAGAAACGGCACCAACGCCAGACTAATAGCACGATGGTGAACTACGAAAATAACTAAATAAACTTCGTAAAACTCGATGAGTAATTCAAGCAGCTTTCATCCAAAGGTCGAAATCATAGCGAAACATCTCTCGCGTAATCCGCTGAAACATCGCTACTTTGACAATCTGCATTTTCTATCCCCATGAAACCGGTCATCCATTACTTTCCTATAACAAGAATATTTTAAACAAAACAGCCTATGGAAAAAACATAATCGGTCTCATGCAAAACGACTTCTAGTATGCAAAAGTGAATGAGAAAACATAATCCGTGGTTGCAAATATCGCAAGTAATTTGTGAGAAAACTTCCATCCTTTACAAAACCCTCTTACATCACTTTTACTTAAAAATCCTCTGTATGGTCGAAGTCAATTCATACAAAGCAACTTTCATAAAATAAACATAATGGGTCCAACGGGTAACTGTCATAGACATTTTTTGCTCCACAAGGTTTCTGGCTCCTGCTTTCACTCCCGGATACGCCCGAGCAGGAAATAATCACGCAGGCTAACCCGCATACGTCCTTCGGCCGATCCCTTAAAACTTTTTCCCCGGATAAAATGAAACGATTTTCATGCAACAAAAATAATTTATAATAACCATTCATCGTGATAACTAAGACCTAAAGTGGAAGATCGCTTCAAAAGCCATCAGCCATAACTCAAAACTCCGCTATGCTTGGATGTCTATCTCGCAACGCTTATTTGGCCCTTGGCCAACTACTCTTCCGTGAAGCCCGGACCTGAATTCGCATCCCCATTAAGGACAATCAGAAAACATGACCTTAATAAGGGTCATGGTCTGATCGCTTATCGACAACTTCCTTGGCGATACGGCTGAATCTAGCCTCCATGCCAATCAAAGCTACTGAGCGAAGCACCGCCCAATCACTTAACGGCTAAAAACAACAATCCACGCATTTGTTCATAGAACGCCAAGTGACTATTACGCTTAGAAATGTCGATAACCCAGAATCAGAAATCATAACGATAAACTCTTCGCACTAAAAATCAGTCTTAACAACCATATGGTTAACGGAAGATTTAAACTCATCACAATAGATTAAGTTCTATACTCGTGAAACACGCATAAAAGAAACACTCGTGACAAGGCTCCATGAGTTATAATGAGTCATCCTTAATATATACAAACAAATCCAGGAAGGCCAACACTTCACGGCACTCGTGAATGTAGACGCTTCTCCCTAGGTCGAACTTACGCTGACCCTTGGTCCCAAGGCCCAAACCAAACAACAGGTTCTGGCTGCTAACATTCGCGAAACATCTCCAAAGCCCGCAAACATTTCAACCACGAAATGCACAAGGGAAACTCGACCTTCAGCATGGCGTAGACGCCGCTAACGCCAAGGACATTCTTTTCCTCAAAACATACAAACACACCTCTAAACGTAACATGCCTCTAAACTGGATCATGTCGTTGTTGCTGATCACAACAAACTAACTCTAACGCCCTAAACAGACAAATAGCCGCCTTCAAGGGTAGGCTCTCTGCATCCGACAAGGATAAACATAGCGCTATACAAGAAATCCAAATTTTGGTTTAGCTCTTCGTAAAGAAGTAGCTCGACTCACGCTAGACAAATCATATAAGCCGACAACAATTCATGGATTTTAAACAAGACGAAGTTAGGTTAAAATCGAAAACAAAAACGAAAGCCGCATTTGTCGCCGCAAAGCCTCAGTCCGAGAGTAAACCTAGGTCTTGCCCTAAACCCAGCCATGCTGGATCTTGACATCTCACAGACATAGTATGGTATACGAGATCCAAAATTTGTCTCTTCACTTAAGCCTATTCGCTTCACCTAACTTTTCACAGAATCGGTAAACCGCTGAAAATCTCGCTTTATGCAAACAATAGGTACGGTGATCATCAGGAACTAGGAATGAGACGACAACTCACACCCTCTTTATCATACTCTCAAAAAATTGAAGTTCATAAAAATCGAAAACACATAATGGCCTCACAACGCTGATGATAGAACTTTTCAGATTCTAATCAAATGATGTAGTATATAAGATTGTCGAACCAGTCCTAAGTGACAATGAAACAGAGGGAATGCAAGCCTATGCTCAATCTAAATGCAACCATTAGAGAGAATGATGATTAAACTAGAACAATAAGTAAAACACAACAAAAGCAAACTTTCTTTCTTATGAGGAGAGGAGACCCATGGGTGTGGACTTGATATCAAATGATTAAGCTTCAATCCAAGATGCTAACTTTTCAATCAATCTAATCCTTATGCCTAGACAACTAAACTAAGCAATCTCTATCCCTAGATGAATGCTCTTTGCTATGATCACCCAAGTACACCAAACCCTTTGGCTGTAATGATCAAAGCAAACAATGAGAATGAGTCTAATAGCAATCCTAGCCTCTAAGACAACTAACTTTAGGCAAAGAAAGCTAAAAGCATAGATGAGTTGGTTCAGGCATTTCATAGAACACCTTCCGGCATGAAATGCCTATAGCTCTATGTTTGAGAGGCCAACTCAAATATAGCTTTAAAAACACCAAATCTATGCAAGGAAATGATAGATCTAATACTAGACACCTTGGATCTAACTTAATCACTCTCTATCACCCTAACCCTAAACACAAAAGAATCTGCCTCAAACTTCATCACCACAAAACCCTAAACACAAAAGAATCTGCCTCAAACTTCAAGAGGTCGCTCTCAAACTGTGAGGAACCAGAAAACGATCAAGATATCAAATCGAAGCCCTCGCCGAGATCTTCAGCCTGGCGCCGGCGGTACCCGGCCTGGCGCCGGCGGCACACGCCACGCGGGCCGGCCTGCGCCGGCGGCACTCGCCTGATGCCGGCACCCACGCTGGCCGCCCATGCCGGCACTCGCCGGGCGGCACTTCGCCTGGTGCCGGCGGCACCGCCACGCTGGCCGGCTTTATGCCGCGCACCTATGGGCCGCCTGCCGGGCGGCACTCGCCTGGCGCCGACGACGGCCTCGCCCTGGTCTCGTCCCATCGGTTCGGTCTGATCCCATCTTGGCTTGTTTGATCAATCATCGGAGCTTGGGACGATCACAGCTACAGAATAAACATCCTTCGACTCGATTGAATCGCCCTCGATGTTTTACGACAAAACTAGAAGGATTGATTTCTCAAGAAGATATCAGATAAAACAAGGTCGATTAACTTGAACATCGATCCTTTAGGCTACACGGTTTATTTTATGAGAAAATAGTCTTTCCGAAATCGTGATAAAACGCTCAACGACTTAAGACAAGTCCACGGACTTACTTACGATTTTAAGAATTCAGGCCCAATCAGGTTATGACGGTTTATCCGATTTCCTAACATCGGATAAACATCAAGTCACCGAAAACTCGAGGATAATTATAAGATCGACTAAAATGGAATGGTTCTTGAAGAGATAAGTTTGGGCCCAAAGGCAGGTCCATCATCTTAAGGCAATCCGACCTAGGAGGAGTATATAAGGAGAGCAAGAGCAAAGGAGAGGGAGATCCGAAAATCCTAGAATCTAGACTTAGAGAACTCCTGCTAGCTTAGAGAACTTAGAACTTAGGGCGGTTAGGCCAGCCAGGCAGGACTTAGAACGCCTGGTCATTCTTATTCTAGTTTTATCTTCTCCGCAGACCCATGTTCCTCTCGTATGATCTAACTATACTTTCTACATGCCAGCTTCTATGACCAACGCCATATTAGACTAACCAGGCCCTAGAACGCCTGGTCCTCCTGGTCGCGAATCTCCCTTCCTCTCGAAGGATCGGACAATTCTTTACTTAAGAGCTCCGCACATAGAAACCCTAGCGCTATCTTCGACATGCCTGTTTCTATGACAACGCCATACTAGATTTAACCCGCCCAGACGGTTCGATCTCTTGTTCAATTCTTTCTAACTGAACTATGTCCGACTTGATCCTCGAAGGGGTACGAGGCAGCCTTTCTTAAGGTCCAGTCCCAAATCTTAACAAAACCTTTTCCGCGATTTATTCGTCACTTGTCGCTGGCTGTCGAGAGAATCCGACCTTCAGTGGAAAGTCGGGTTAACTTGGCTTTCCTCCGCTTTTATTCATTAAAATCATGTTGTGAATTTCGTTCCTACAGTTTGGCGCTAGAGGAGGGGGGACGGATTACTCTAACTCATAATGGCCGCGAAAGCTGATCGAACTCCATGTCCGAAATATGACAGAAAAGTTGCAGTTTATGCCAACGACGATGGTAAACAGCTCCAGCAGTGACTGTTCCACGCCAACGCTTACGCAAACGCCACGGTGCTCGAAAGTCAAAACCTAGCCGCTGCTTTCCGCCACAGGAAGAGCACGAAAACGAGCTCGCAATTTCTATCTAAACAGAAAGGGCAACGATAAAATCTATCAAACCCCAAAAATTCGCCTTGTTACCGAAGTTAGAGAAATCGCGAACGAGCAAGGTTTCTACTAAAAAACGCTTTCGAGAACCTCACAGAAAATAAAACTTATTCTCCTCGAAACCTTGAGAAACCCTATATTACTCATGAACAGAAGCACGGCAAATCGGTTCACCGATTCCCACTGCCATACTTCTTACAAACAACTCTCGAGGAATAAACGGAAAACGAAGGAGGTCGGAGCTTGATCTTACTAGGACGACTTGCCATAGGGTAAGATCAGTCTTCCCATTCCGCCTTTAGTAAGAGCCCAATTTTTTCTCCTTTGTGTCTAGGTCAAAATGTCTTTCGCTTTATCTCAATCGGAGTTTCCGCTGAGATTTTACTTAAGAGAACAAAGTCACTGTCCCGCCACCTCGCCGCCGCAAGGACAAACATTACCAAGGTCACCTCACCCTCCGACATGGCTACCTCGCCACAGGGCGAACTCACCTTCGTTATCCTTTGAGTCTAGATCAAAGTGGCTTATTTCGCCTCAATCGGAGTTTCCGCTGAGATTTTACGAAGGAACAAAATCACTCTCCGCCACCTCGCCCGTGGACGAGAACAACCATCACCAAGGTCACCTCGCCCATGGCCACCTCGCCTGTTGAAACCTCACATTGCTCTTTGAGTCTAGGTCAAGATGGTTTTCGCTTCGCCTCAATCGGAGCTCCCGCTGAGATTTTACTAAGAAAACAATGTCGCTATCTCGACCACCTCGCCCATGAGAAGGATCTCTGTCCCGCCATAGACGAGCCCGGTCCTGTCTCAGTACCATGCATCTTTGCCTGATTTTTCAGAACTCGATCTTTGAGTCCGTGAGCCCCGGGATCGACGGCGAAAGCAACAGCAGCATCGGGCGCTGGACACGCATCGGCGGCAGGTTTGGCGCCGGGCAGACCGACCACGCCACGCTTCTGGTGCCGGGCGACAGGCTCGCCCTTTCGCCTGACGCCGCGCGGCCCGCCGCTTTCCGGCCTGACGCCGGGCAGGCCCGCTGCTTCCGCCTGGGGCCGGCGGCAATGGTCCTGGCGCCCATCCGCAGTCGTCTCGATCTCGGCAACGGCAACATCTTGGTCCCTAAACCCATGTTCGGATTGTTCGAGAAACACGGTACTCTTCCGCAAAGCCTTCTCGATTGTTTAACAAAGTTCGATTTTAAAATCCAAGTTCAAGCCTCATTACTCAAAACTCCTTTGGATCAATCCTACGGAAACGAGAATTTCCGATTAAATTTAAGAACAAAATTACAGCTCGCAGCAGAGTGTCGGATATTGTATTGGTAACATCTTACGGAAACAACTTCCGTGAAGATCAAAATCGGCAATATTTTATGAAACATCATTCGTGAAGTAGAAAAAAATCATATCAAACAACAAAGTCGAGACTTGACCAGTTCGATCATGGCTTGACGAACTAAGAACCTCACCCGAATGACATCCTGTCCATTGCTCCTCTTAGCCTGCTTCTCCTTCTTTGTTTCACCGATTTCGAAAATCCCTTCGCACATAAAACGCAATCTGGTTCTGCCACATTGAGTCGGAAACATCTATTCATAACGCTTTGATAGACTTTTCAACAATATACAAAGCGCACCGTCAATTTAGGGAAGTAAGAAGAAACGGAGACGGAGCTTAGACGCTGATATCTCTCGTCGCCCGATATTCTCATCAGGATTTCATCGAAAATCAATTCATACTAAATTCAGTATCAGACTTTTCAAGTCCTTTGACATAGAATTGAAAGTGGCACTTTGAAACGCCTAAGAAAACCTTCGATGGAATACACATTCCTTCGATAAAAACTATCACTACGGAAGGTGAAACACAGTCAGAAGACAAAAGAAGAAGAAGGAGGAAGAAGGGCAATCTCAATCATCGATGAGACTAAGGTATGTCCGACTTATAATTTTGTAAACGCTTTTAATTCTTCGAGGACAGGAACAAAACGCCTTGAAAACTGTCGAGAATTTAGGGAACTTAGGACCTAGGTGGATAGTCTAGCAAGCTAAGTCTTAGGCAAAATTTCCAGTCTTGTTCCATCGCTCCTTGATTGTCCAGGCAGAACATGCAAACCGATCTAGTCTCTCAAAACCGAGACACGATCGCCACGCCGCTCTAAAAGCATACTCATCCCGCTTCCTAAAAGAAAGAGAAAACGCATACAAGCCTTCGAAGAACGGCTAACCCGCTTTTCAGAAAAGAAAAGGGAAGTAGGTACGATACTATACCCGTGATAATCCCATCTTCAAAACTTTTGCTTCAGCATCAAGACAACGCTTTGACAAAGAAAACTCTCGAGCAATAAGATTCGCCTAAAAAACGCTAACGGCATATCCCAACCGCTACAAACATAGTCTTGAAAACTACGCCGCTCTCGCCACAAACTCGCTAGAAACGTGCACCAACGCCAGACTAATAGCACGATGGTGAACTACGAAAATAACGAAATAAACTTCGTAAAACTCGATGAGTAATTCAAGCAGCTTTCATCCAAAGGTCGAAATCATAGCGAAACATCTCTCGTAATCCGCGGAAACATCGCTACTTTGACAATCTGCATTTTCTATCCCCATGAAACCGTCATCCATTACTTTCCTATAACAAGAATATTTTAAACAAAACAGCCTATGGAAAACATAATCGGTCTCATGCAAAACGACTTCTAGTATGCAAAAGTGAATGAGAAAACATAATCCGTGGTTGCAAATATCGCAAGTAATTTGTGAGAAAACTCTCCGCTACCTTTACAAAACCCTCTACATCACTTTTATAAAAAATCCTCTGTATGGTCGAAATAATTCATACAAAGCAACTTTCATAAAATAAACATAATGGGTCCAACGGGTAACTGTCATAGACATTTTTGCTCCACAAGGTTTCTGGCTCCTGCTACTCCTCGCGATACGCCCGAAAGCAGGAAATAATCACGCAGCTTAACCCGCACATGTCCTTCGCCGATCCCTTAAAACTTTTTCCGGATAAAATGAAACGATTTTCATGCAACAAAAAATAATTTATAATGAACCATTCATCGTGATAACTAAGACCTAAAGTGGAAGATCGCTTCAAAGCCATCAGCCATAACTCCAAAACTCCGCTATGCTTGATGTCTATCTCGCAACGCTATTTGGCCCTTGGCCAACTACGCTCTTCCGAAGCCCGACCTGAATTCGCATCCCCATTAAGGACAATCAGAACTAACATGACCTTAATAAGGGTCATGGTCTGATCGCATCGACAACTTCCTTGGCGGCTGAATCTAGCCTCCATGCCAATCGAAGCTACTGAGCGAGCACCGCCCAATCACTTAACGGCTAAAACAACAATCCACGATTTGTTCATAGAACGCCAAGTGACTATTACGCTAGAAATTTGTCGATAACCTTAATCAGAAATCATAATGATAAACTCTTCGCATAAAAAAATCAGTCTTAACAACCATATGGTTAACGGAAGATTTAAACTCATCGCCAATAGATTAAGTTCTATACCAGAACACGCATAAAAGAAACACTCGTGACAAGGCTCCATGAGTTATAATGAGTCATCCTTAATATATACAAACAAATCCAGGAAGGCCAACACTTCACTAAGCACCGGAATGTAGACGCTTCTCCCTAGGTCAACTTACGCGACCTTTGGTCCCAAGGCCCAAACCAAAACAACAGGTTCTGGCTGCTAACATTCGCGAAAACATCTCCAAAGCCCGCAAACATTTCAACCACGAAATGGCACAAGGGAAACTCGACCTTCAGCACTGGCGTAGACGCCGCTAACGCCAAGGACATTCTTTCCTCAAAACATACAAACACACCTCTAAACGGTAACATGCCTCTAAACTGATCATGTCGTTGTTGCTGATCACAACAAACTAACTCTAACGCCCTAAACAGACAAATAGCCGCCTTCAAGGGTAGGCTCTCTTGCATCCGATAAGGATAAACATAGCGCTATACAAGAAATCCAAATTTTGGTTTAGCTCTTCGTAAAGAAGTAGCTCGACTCACGCCTAGACAAATCATATAAGCCGACAACAATTCGCTGGATTTTAAACAGTACGAGTTAGGTTAAAATCGAAAACAGGCAAAACGAAGCCGATTTGTCGCCGCAAAGCCTCAGTCCGAGAGTAAACCTAGGTCTTGCCCTAAACCCAGCCATGCTGGATCTTGACATCTCACAGACATAGTATGGTATACAGATCCAAAATTTGTCTCTTCACTTAAGCCTATTCGCTTCTACTTAACTTTTCACAGAATCGTAAACCGCGAAAATCTCGCTTTATGCAAACAATAGGTACGGTGATCATCAGGAACTAGGAATGAGACGACAACTCACACCCTCTTTATCATACTTCAAAAAATTGAAGTTCATAAAAATCGAAAACACATAATGGCCTCACAACGCTGATGATAGAACTTTTCAGATTCTAATCAAATGATGTAGTATATAAGATTGTCGAACCAGTCCTAAGTGACAATGAAACAGAGGGAATGCAAGCCTATGCTCAATCTAAATGCAACCATTAGAGAGAATGATGATTAAACTAGAACAATAAGTAAAACACAACAAAAGCAAACTTTCTTTCTTATGAGGAGAGTGAGACCCATGGGTGTAGGACTTGATATCAAATGATTAAGCTTCAATCCAAGATGCTAACTTTTCAATCAATCTAATCCTTATGCCTAGACAACTAAACTAAGCAAGCTCTATCCCTAGATGAATGCTCTTTGCTATGATCACCCAAGTACACCAAATCCCTTTGGCTGTAATGATCAAAGCAAACAATGAGAATGAGTCTAATAGCAATCCTAGCCTCTAAGACAACTAATCCCTTAGGCAAAGAAAGCTAAAAGCATAGATGAGTTGGTTCAGGCATTTCATAGAACACCTTCCGGCATGAAATGCCTATAGCTCTATGTTTGAGAGGCCAACTCAAATATAGCTTTAAAACACCAAATCTATGCAAGGAAATGATAGATCTAATACTAGACACCTTGGATCTAACTTAATCACTCTCTATCACCCTAACCCATGAATCTTAGAAGAATCTACTCACTAATCCACATGCTTATTCTTAAACCCATGAGAGATTCAAGCATAAACATATAGAGAAAGAAAGGGATGAGATAAACAATCAAGAACACAAGATGAGATGAGATTAAATCAAAGATGAAACTTTACTCAAAGGTTTTGTTCTTAGATCATAAATAACATAAGTCTCAAACTTGAGTTTATGAGAGATTTATAGTGGGCTTAAAAGCCCTAAACACATAGAATAAAATGACTAAAAGCCCTTAGAAGATTAGAGGTCTAAACCAATCAGAATGCTCCAAAAGGAAGAAGCTCGGATACCTGGTCAGATGACCTTCTTCTAGGCCGGTATGGCTGGCCGGTATGAGCTTGCCCTCGTCCAACAGGCCATCAGGCCGTGCGGTCTTCTTGGCCGGGTGAGGGAGGTCGCGTCCTGAGCTCATCTCTTCAATCCAACCCGCGGGTAGAAGTGGCCGGGAGGGAAGTCGGTGTCCGCTGGTACGCTGGCTGGAATGGCCGGATGGGGCGCCCGAGTGATCTGGACCGCTGTCTTGGGGCCAGCACCATCAGGACGCGGGTCCTTCAGGCCTTGTGTGCCTGCCCGGTGACTCCATGCTGGTGTGTGTGACGGGTGGGACGCCCAGCGCCCGCCTTCATACGCCGCTTCATCCTCGGGTGGTGCTGGCCGGTCCGAGCTCGCCTCTTCAGCAGGACGACGCGGGTCGCAGGTCGGGTTGAACTGCCCGCCCGTCCTAAGCTTCCAGCACAATCAGTACGTGCGGGTGCTTGTCCCCGGTCGTCCTGGCCGCGCCCTGAGCTCGTCCAAGCAAGGTTTGATGGTTGGCCTCGGGTGTCTCACCCGGGTGGCTTGACATGCTTCAACTCAATGGATCATAACTCCTTCAATATGGCTCCAAATGTCTTGAAACCACTTTCATTGGAAAGCTAACTCAGAAAGCCATGTCTCCACCAAATATAAACATCAGAAGATACTTCTAAGGCCTTTGTCCATGTTCATCTTTAAACCTCTCTTTTCATCACCAAACTCCCAAACATCTTCAATATCTCCAAAGTGTGCTCCAACACCTAATAGGGACTTATGAATGCAAAATGAGCCTAAAGATGCCTAAAGCCTAATCTAAATGAGCAAAATGCATAAGATATGATAACTAAAACATGTAAATATGCAAGACATCAACTCCCCACACTAGTCCTTTACTTGTCCACAAGTAAACTTGCAAGGACTAAGGAGGAGAGGTTTGAAGGAGGGACTCATAGCCAAAAGAATGCTCTTCTTAGTTCTCAACTTGATAACCTTGCACAAACATACCAAGTAGCAGGAGCAAAACTCAATCCAACTCTAACTTATCAAGGCCTATCTTAACTCCTTTGATCCCTACACTTACTCATCATGAATCCACAACCCACAATTCCATTTGCCCTCTAACAATCATTAAGCAAACTCAAAAGACTTCTTGCAAATGGTCAAATGGTCCAAGTCATTTGGTTTGGTGGTAGAAGGTTTTATTCAAGTGAAACAAGGGGTTCAAAGGGATCTTTCAAGGGTGGTTCACTCTCAAAACAAGTAGCCTTGACATTGCACATAATATATCTAAGAAAGGGATCAACTCATGCATACAATGCTCAATCTCCATTGTTCTACCCTTTCCCAAAATACATAGATCACATCTTTATTCCCAATGCCAAAATGCCACTCACATCTCTCACCCAAAGATTTCCCAAATGCTCAAGATATTTTCTCATTTGAAACTCCTTCTTAATGAAGTCTACAAGGAATTTACACATTTCAAACTCTTTTCAGCTCTTTCTAGATATTGCTAGCCCCTTTCATTATTATTATTTTTTTTTTCTTTCTTTCTTTTTTTTTTTTTTATGGGGCCAAGACTTTTCAAACTATTTGAGCTTACAATCTTTCATTCCTCTTATCCCTTCTAGACTTAATCACTTATAACAATAGAGTCTCATGAGTCAACCTTTTCTTTCATAAACCTTTCATTTCCTCAAGATCATACCATACAACACTCACCCCCATCCTAGAAGCTAGACATTAATGAGTGTCTAATCTAGCTAAAATGGAGATCAAGCATTGTCGCTCCCAATACTCTCAACATTATGCACATGTAAAGCTTTCCAAAGAAGGCCTCACTCAACAAATAATGAAAGCTTGAAAGGAGGTAAGGGTTTTAGGGCGTGGAGTGCCACTTGAGCTTGTCCAAAAAGATAGACAAAGAATGGGAGGGACAGCTCAAGTGTTCTATCCATGACTTAGTACACAAGGGACCATGAGCAAGAGACTAGAGTCTAAATATGACAGGAGCAAACTTCAAAGAGATGGCATCAATCAATCAAATAAGCTTTAGGAAGAGATTTCAAGGCAAAAGTTTACAAGCCATCCTAAGATTGCTCAAGCTACTTACTATGCTTATGAAGGGTATCACTTTAAGAACTTAGCATGAGCATCTTTTCAAGGCAACTATCATCCTTGTCCCCTTATGCATGATGCAACCTATATGATGATTTTTTTTTTTTTATTATGCAAGTGAATGATCTAGACTCAATCCTAATGCAACTACATGATTCTTTTGTGCTTTTCAAATTTTTCAAATTTTTATGGCTTTTCTATGCAATAACTATCTACAAATGCATGCTTATGACATAAAACACAAGATGATCAGCAACTTGGCACCTCCCCCACACTTAATTCACACAGTCTCTGTGTTTGTTAAATGTTGAGAAGGGCCCAAAGGAAGAAAAATAAAGCTAAATGAAATGATGAATGGTATATACAATGATAGGGTGTTGGAGTACCTCTATGGAGCATGGGAAGAGGCTGATGCCTCACCCTCAGACTCATCTTCATCAGCAGTGGTGCTTAGGCTTGGTGACTTGTTTCCGGACGCGGATGGGCGATGTAGGGTTCCTCAAGCTGCGGAGGGCTTGCTTCTCGGTTTGTGGTGCTTTGGGTCGAGAGGGGTAGAGGAAGTGGTGCAAGGAAAGTCTCAAGATCGAAGTCCTCAGCCTTGCAGCCTGCTACAGCTCCCTTAGTCAGAACATCAGCAACCTTTCTCATGAACTTAGCTGAAGCTTCAGCTTGTCTCTTCACAGCTTTCCTCAATTCCTTGCACTTTGGTGAGCTTGAAGATGGTCCTATCTTGAGCTCTGTTCCACCTTTGCAGTGTGCTAATCTGGTCATGAGCTTGGCGAATGGGACCAAAAGGCAGAGCACCTGTGCATTGCTCAAACATATAGCGAGGAGGACCAAAGAGATGAGCTGTGGCTCGCTTGAGTATCCCTGATCAAACTTAGCTGCCTTTGCTGCTGCTTTCTCATTCATCTTCAATGTCATAGGCCAAGAGCTCCATGACTGCCCAGGAGATGCTGCTCACTGATATCAAAACTCATAGTACCTGGTGTGCTCAAAGTAGTGAGCTCATAGTTAGGAGAAGCAGCTCAACTGTGGTGGGGCCTCTCAAGCACGAGTAAACACACTTCCCATCGTATCTTCCAGAGAAGTAATGAGCTGACTTTAAGTAGGTGAGATCAATGAAAGAGGGACCGGATGCATCATCTCCCAAATCAATACCCTGGTGCAAGCAAAGGTGTGATCAAGCCGCCTATTCCAATCTGAGCCTCTCGATCCCTGTTTGTCCAAGCATACTCCTTGTAGTACATAAGGCCTCACAAAGTATCCAACCATACCAAACTCAGCGTAGAAATCAGTGGGAACTTCAGGTAGGTGAGGAGGTAAGGCAAAGTGTTGGATGGCCTGGTGCATGAGGTTCAAGTCTTCCATTCACGTTGCTTTGCTCCTTCCTTGGGTAGATGGTGTGGACAATCAGCCTATGGAGGTAGCGGACTGATGGATGTCTGATAGATGCATTCTTGTCTCTGCTGGACACCCTATCCTTGCCTGATAAGAACTTGTAAGTGAAGTGGGCAAGTGTCTTTCCTTTAGGAAGTCCTTTCAGCTTAGGCAAAGATGACTCCTTCAAATCCTTGAGGCCTAGCACCTCTCCAATCTCAGTGAAGGTCATGAAATAAGGCTTCCCATCTATCTTGAAGCTGATTCTTCCCCACCCTTGTTCCTCATGTTGAGAAGAGTGGAATGTGACTCCAAGGATGCCAAGAATTGGCAAGAGACTTCTTTATATGTTGGGTGAGCCATTGAATAGAAGCTGTCCATGTTCATGAGAGCAAGCAAATCCTTTATGTCTTGGTCAATTTCTAGCTCCCTCATTAGCCTCTCATCAGCAAATCTGGTTGGGCCAAGATACTCCTTGCCTCATCTGCTCCAATAGTTCAACTTCAGTCGGCTTCCTTTGTCGATCTCTACGAGGGTTGAAACCTAACTTTTCGAAAGTTTCTTGCTCAGCCTCACTTTCAATTGAGAGGATGCTTCTTCAACAGTTGTATCTACTGGCACCAAGGGTGGAGGTGCCAATTGCTTTGGGTTTGGTGCTTTGATTCTGATCTTGGTGGGAAGTTTGGGTTTCTCAGCATCTTTCTTTGTGTTCTTCTCCAAAACAAGAGGTCCCACACTGTGAGATCTTGAGCTCTAGCTTTCTTTGAAGGAGTGCTCTTATCATCACCAACAGCCACCCTCTTGCCATCTTTCTTTCTTCATCACATTCTCTTTGCCATCTTTCTTGTAAGCATCATCAAGCACTCTCTCATCACTAGCCAAACTCTTGCCATCCTCCTTGCTAGTCTTATTACCAACATCAGCCACTCTTTTCCTTCATCCTTGTGTTGCTTTGCTGCCCCATCAACCAAACTGTGTCTAGCCTTCTTGGCTTGTGCCTTCTCTCAACATAGCCAGAGCTTGTTGCCTACGCTCTTCCTCGGATTCAGGCATAGAGCCTAACGCTTTTCCGAACTTAGCAGTGTGGTTCTTAGCAGCCTCGGCCTTCTCAGTGCAATCAGTTTCTCATCTTTCCTTCCCATGGAACCTGAAAATATCAAGACTTGGACAAGATAAAGCACAAGGAAGAGAGAATATGCTGGAAAAGAGAAAAGATGGAATGAACACTTGCAAACCTAGTCTAGAACCAGCAACCTAGCAAGACTATCAAAGTAACCAAGCTCCCAAGTTCACAAGATGCAAATTTTTTTTTTTTTTTTTTTATGAACAAGGGAACTTAATCAAGTTGAAATCCAAGTAAACACATCAAGCCAGCTGAAATTGAATGCTTAACAAGCTCTAGAACATCAATTCCAATCAACCTAGACCATAATCAACCAAAAGTAAGAGCCTTTTCAAAAACCCCCAAATCTCATGAACCCTAATTTGCCAAAGTTCAAATTAATCTCAATTCCACCATGAAATCAACTACCCAGCATGATATACAAGCAATCCCTAGTCTAATTTACAAGAAATTAGCAAGAAAAGCTCAAATTTCAAGTTCAAATTTTTAGGTTCATGAGGGTTACGAATTTGAACTTAGAGATACCATACCTTGCTTTGGATGAAGGATAAAGATGAAAGGGTTCAAGGAATTAGGTCTAGGGAGGAAGGTCTTGATGTGGGAAGAAGAAACTTGTGATTTGCTAAGATTTGGCAAAGTTATGGAAATTTTGTTCTTGGAGGCTAGAGAGGATTTTGATGTGAGGAAGAAGATGGAATGAGGAAAGAGGGGTGGCCTAGGGTTTTAAAATGTTCCTGGGTCGGGTAGGGATGGTTCTGGGCGGCTTAGGTGGGTTTGGGTCGGAAATAAGGGAAGAAACACTTACCTGGGCCGGGCGGTCGGGTCGCCACGCTGGTGAAAATGGGACGCTGGTGCGCTCGGACGACTCTGGGTACACCCGCTGTTTCTTCATCCCGCGGGGTGTTGCATCCCGCATAGGTCCACCCGGTGCTCGTCCGTCCCGCGGCATTGCCCCGCGTAGGTCCACCCGGTATGCAGTGATCCGTCATCCGTCCGATTTACCGCGGGTGCCATGTCCCGGGATCACCCGGTAAGCCTGCTCGTCCTGCTCGACTCAGCCGGGTGCTGCGCCCCGTAGGTCTGCTCGGGTACGCCCGGCCCTGCTCGCCCGTCCGTCCTGATTGATTCACCTGCCGTGGTCCCGTAGCACAACCGGGTGCATCCGCCCAAACCTCCAAGTCTGAATTTCACCTTTTTTTTTCTTGATCTCTGAATCAACCCACTTCCTTTCATGTCTCTTCCATCTCATAACCGCAGTGAACTCATCTCCAAAACTCCCAATCTAGCCCCATCATCATTCAAAGGACTTTTGATGAAAAATAAAAGAATCCTAATGCAATATGTACAAGGATAACCATGGGACTTCCTCCCAAGTGAGCTTGTTTAAAGTCACTAGCTTGACTTTGCCTCCTTTGAGGTTAGGCAAGGGAGCATCAGAGAGTGGGGTTGATGTCCCATCCTCCTTTGGTACTGTGGTCATGTATTCCTTGAGTCTTTGGCCATTCACTGTGAAGTCTCCACCATCCTTGTTCCAAAGCACAATGGCTCCATAGGGTCTCACTTCTTTGATCACAAATGGACCAGACCACCTTGACTTTAGCTTTCCTGGAAAAGCTTCAGTCTAGAGTTGTAAAGAAGCACTTGATCTCCTACCTTGAACTCTCTCTTGAGGATGTGCCTGTCATGGAAGGCCTTTGTCTTTTCCTTGTAGATCCTTGAGTTCTCAAAAGCATCCATCCTTATCTCATCTAGCTCGTTGAGTTGAAGAAGTCTTTTCTCCTTTGCACTCTTGATGTCAAAGTTTAAGCTTCACAGCCCACAATGCCTTGTATTCAAGCTCAACTGGCAGGTGGCAAGACTTTCCATAGACAATGTTGAAGGGAGTGGTGCCTAGAGGAGTCTTGAATGCTGTTCTATATGCCCAAAGAGCATCATCAAGCTTGGCTGACCAATCCTTCCTCTTGGTTCCTACAACCTTTCCAAGATCCCCTTGATTTGCTTGTTGGAGACTTCCACTTGGCCACTAGTTTGAGGGTGATAAGGTGTTGCAACCTTGTGCTTTACTCCATTCCTCTTGAGAAGACTCTCAAATACCTTGTTGATGAAGTGTGAACCTCCATCACTTATGACCACTCTTGAACTCCAAATCTTGGGAAAATAGTGCTCTTGAACATTTTGACCACTACTCTTGAATCATTTGTAGGACTTGCTATTGCTTCCACCCACTTTGATACATAGTCCACAGCCACCAAAATGTATTTGTTGCCATAGGAGGAGGGAAGGGTCCCATGAAATCAATCCCCCAAACATCAAACACTTCCACTTCAAGGATTGGGTTTTGAGGCATCTCATTTCTTTTAGTAATGTTCCCACTCCTTTGGCAAGAGTCACATTTTGAAATGAAGTCTTGTGAGTCCCTGAACATGTGTGGCCACCAAAATCCAGCTTGTAACACCTTAGAGACAGTCTTGAATGGAGCAAAATGGCCTCCATAGGAAGATCCATGGCAATGTGAGAGGATTCCTTCAACTTCTTCTTCAGCCACCACTCTTCTATAAATCTGATCCTTGCATAGGTGTAGAGGTATGGTTCATCCCAATAGTATCTCTTCACATCTTTGTAGAACTTCTTCTTCTCATACCCTGCAAGTCCCAATGGTTCTTTCCAGTGGCTAAGTAGTTAACCAAATCAGCATACCAAGGTCCGTTCTCTTCAGCTGCCTTAACCTCTTCAATTTTTTTCCAGTCTCAATGGCTGCTACCACTGACATGATGGCTAGGACATGCTCTTCTCTGAGGCCCTCATCAATAGGGATTCCACCTTCAATTCTCAACCTGGACAAGTGATCAGCAACTCCATTCTCAATCCCTGGCTTGTCTCTAATCTCCAAGTCAAACTCTTGAAGCAAAAGGATCCACCTTAGTAGTCTTGGCTTGGCATCCTTCTTTGCTAGGAGATGTCTCAAAGCTGCATGGTCAGTATACACAATGACCTTAGAACCCACCAGGTAGCTTCTGAATTTTTCAAAGGCGAAGACAATGGCCAGCATCTCCTTCTCTGTTGTGGCATACCTCATCTGTGCATCATTCAATGTTTGGCTAGCATAATAAATGACATGAGTTTTGCCATCCTTCTTCTGCCCCAGGACAGCCCCAACAGCAAAATCACTAGCATCACACATTATCTCAAAGGGAGGTCCCAATCAGGTGGCTGAACAATGGGAGCACTAACAAGGTCACCCTTTATCTTCTTGAAAGCCTCAAGACAATCTTCATCAAAGCTGAAAGCAGCCTCCTTGCACAGCAACTTGGTCATTGGTCTAGCAATCTTTGAGAAGTCCTTGATGAATCTTCTATAGAATCCAGCATGGCCAAGGAAGCTCCTGATGTCTTTCACTGTCTTTGGTGGGGCAAGCTGACCATCACCTCAATCTTAGCTTTGTCCACTTCAATACCCTTTTCTGAAATCTTGTGTCCCAGCACAATCCCTCTTTGACCATGAAATGACACTTCTCCCAATTCAGCACTAGGTTGGTGTCTTCACATCTCTGTAGGACCCTGCACAAGTTGGACAAACAAGCAGAAAACGAAGATCCGTAGACAGAGAAATCATCCATGAATACCTCCACTATATCCTCAATGAGATCCGAGAAGATAGACATCATGCACCTTTGAAAGGTTGCTGGAGCATTACATAACCCAAATGGCATCCTTCGATAAGCAAAGGTGCCATAGGGCATGTGAATGTTGTCTTCTCTTGATCATTGGGATGTATGGGGATTTGGAAGAACCCTGAATACCCATCAAGAAAACAATAGAAAGGATGGTTTGCAAGTCTCTCAAGCATTTGATCAATGAATGGCAATGGAAAGTGATCTTTCTAGATGCTGAGTTGAGCTTTCTATAATCAATACACATCCTATGGCCAGTTATGGTTCTAGTTGGTATCAATTCATCCTTGTCATTTTAACCACAGTGATACCACCCTTCTTTGGAACTACATGCACAGGAGATACCCATTTAGAATCTGAAATAGGGTAGATAACACCAGCATCTAAGAGCTTGAGAATCTCCTTCTTTACAACATCTTTAAGGTTAGGATTCAACCTCCTTTGATGTTCTATAAGTCATTGATTCATCCTCTAGATGTATCCTATGCATGCACAAAGAAGGTGATATCCCCTTAATATCATCTAGTGAGTATCCAATGGCTTTTCTAAACCTTTTAAGTGCATTTAAAAGTTGAGAAAGCTCAAGTTCAGTAAGTTCACTACTCACAATGACAGGATATGTCTCATTAGGGCCTAGAAATGCACCTTACACCATGGGGAAGAGGTTTTAGCTCCACTTTTGGTGCCTTGAGCTCACTCCAATCATCTTGTTTGGTGTTCTCTTGTTGAGTGGCTGAAACAGCTTGATGCCTCTTGTTTAAGCTCCTCATACTGGCCTCTATCAGCAATCTTCTTTCGAGAATCCAGCATGGCTGCAATAGCCTCACTCTCCTTGTTCTCAACCACTTGGACCTCTTTATCCACTGTCAAAGCATGCTGCAAAGGGTCCTCTATTGTCAACTCTCCACGTGCCAATTCCTCAAGGAGCTCATCAGCAAGAGCTTCCATCTCCTCTATGTAGAACACTTGGCCTTGCACAGTTGACCTCTTCATTACCTCGTTGACATCAAAATGGAGAGTGTGCTCTTTCCCCAAATGAAGATCAATCTTGCCTTCCTTCACATTGATAAGGGCTCCTGCTGTGGCTAAGAATGGTCTTCCAAGGATCAAGGGGTCTCTAGCTTCTTCATCCATCTCAAGAACAACAAAATCAGTGGGGATTTCACAATTTCCCACCATTACAGGAGGTCTTCAAGGATACCAATGGGGAATTTGACTGAGCGGTCAGCAAGCACCAAAGAGAGTTTGCACTTCTTGTATTGGCTAAACCCAAGCTTTTTGGCAACAGATAGAGGCATGAGACTGACACTAGCTCCCAAATCACATAGACATCTCTCAAACATTAAAGGACCAATGGCACAAGGTAGGTAAAGCAGCCTGGATCCTCTAGCTTCTTAGGGATTGTCAATCTCTGGATGATGGCACTGCACTCATGAGTAAGAACCATCATGCCTTCCATTTCCTTCTTCTTGGCAGCCACAGCATCCTTCAAGAACTTGCTGTATTGAGGAACAAGCATGAAGGCATCAATGATTGGCATTGTAACTTGAACTTCACTCAATTGCTTCTCAAAGAGTGCTTTGTACTTCCAAAAGTTGCCTCTTGAATCTTCCAGGAAATGGCAGCTTAGGTTCATAGGAGGAGGAACAAAAGAAGACTCCTTTGTTGGAGTAGTAACTTCACCATGCTTTGGTGTTTGCTTCTTCTCCAACCTTTCCTTTTCCCTTAGCTTCAACAATTTTTCTAAAATCTCCTCATCAACTTTCTCATCCACAATCACAACATCATCATCAATGTTGATAGCCACCCCCACTTAGTTTCTCACCATCCTTGGGGAGAGTTCTTGAGGTAGCTCTCTACCACTTCTCAAAGTGATTGCCTTCATTGGTTCTTTGGGGTTTTGCTCTGGCTTTCCTGGTAATGTTCCTTGTTGGCGACTTGGCTGAGAGTTCATAGAAGCAAATTGATTCTCCAAAGCTCTAATCTTGTTGTTTAGCTCAGTGTAGCTGCTGTCTATCTTGGAGTGAACAGTCTTGAACTCATGGCCAATGTCTTTGGCTGCTCTAGCTTGACCTTCCAACAATTGTTTGAACATAGCTTCCATAGATGAATCTGGAGCTTTAGCTTGGGAGGAGCTACCTTGAGCTTGAGTAGATTGATTGCCATGGTTTGCAAAACCAGGAGGAGGATTCTGCCTAGGCTGGTAGCTCCCTTGTTGAGTGTTTTGCTTTGGTTGATAACCTCCTTGCTGGTTGTTGGGGTAAGACCTTTGCTGGTAATTGTTGTACTGAAAGTTAGGCTCCTTCCTGTACCAAGAACCATTGTTGTTGATGAAGCAAAGCTCTTCTTGCCCTTCTAACCCTTCAACTTCATTAACCTTAGGAGGAGTTTCTTGATTTGGACCACCCACAAAGTGAATCTGCTCCTGCTTGGCTTGGTTAGCAATCAGCAAGTCTATCTTCTCTTGCAAGGATTTTATTTCCTTCTTGGTCTGGTTGTCATCAGCTCTGGTTGTTCTATCAGCCCTGTCATGTTCTCCACTGTAGACTGAATCACTCTTGACCATGTTGTCCACCAGCTCCTCAGCATCTTCTTCAGACCTGCCCAGGAAGAAACCATTGCTTGCTGTATCCAATCTTGCTCTAAACTCAGGAAGGGCACCTCTATAGAATGTGCTCAGTAAACTCTCCTTTGAGAAGCCATGGTGTGGGCACTTAGCTTGATATCCCTTGAACCTTTCCCATGCTTCACTAAAGCTTTCCAAGTTCTTCTGCTGGAAACTAGAGATCTCATTCCTCAGCTTGGCTGTCCTTGATGTGGAGAAAATTTCTCCAAGAAGGCCTTCTTACAATCATCCCAAGTAGTGATGGAGTCACTAGGTAGAGATTTCTCCCATTGGCGTGCCTTGTCTCCTAGAGAGAATGGAAACAACTTGAGCTTGAAGGCATCTTCTGACACACCATTGGTCTTGGACAAGCCACAATAGCTATCAAACTTGTCCAAGTGATCAAATGGGTCTTCTACAGCCAAGCCATGGTACTTGTTGTTCTCAATCACATTCAACAAGCCTGACTTGATCTCAAAGTTATTAGCTTCCACAGCTGGTGCACGGATGCCCGTCCTGTTGCCATGAATGTGAGGACGGTCATATGTGCCAATGGCTCTAGCTGGCCGCTGTGGGTGTTGTTGTTGCTGGCGCTGTGGTCTAAGGTTGTCAGCTCCTTGACCATTGCCTTCTTGGGGTTGATGATCATCCATCTCAAACCCCAATCTCTGAATGTGAGCTTGTTGCTTCTTCTCTTCTCCTTCTTGCTATTTCCTCTCAAGTGTAGCTATCTCTTCAACAGTGGGAACCAGGTTAGTTGCACCCCTGCTTCTTGTGTTCATACACCTGAAAATCAAAGGAAAATGCAAAAGGAGAATCAATATCACAAGAAAAGAAAATGATTTAGTCTCAAGCAAGTGACTAAATCCCAATGTCACAATCAACTTAGAATTTGGCAACGGCCAATTTGATGATAGAACTTTTCAGATTCTAATCAAATGATGTAGTATATAAGATTGTCGAACCAGTCCTAAGTGACAATGAAACAGAGGGAATGCAAGCCTATGCTCAATCTAAATGCAACCATTAGAGAGAATGATGATTAAACTAGAACAATAAGTAAAACACAACAAAAGCAAACTTTCTTTCTTATGAGGAGAGTGAGACCCATGGGTGTGGGACTTGATATCAAATGATTAAGCTTCAATCCAAGATGCTAACTTTTCAATCAATCTAATCCTTATGCCTAGACAACTAAACTAAGCAAGCTCTATCCCTAGATGAATGCTCTTTGCTATGATCACCCAAGTACACCAAATCCCTTTGGCTGTAATGATCAAAGCAAACAATGAGAATGAGTCTAATAGCAATCCTAGCCTCTAAGACAACTAATCCCTTAGGCAAAGAAGCTAAAAGCATAGATGAGTTGGTTCAGGCATTTCATAGAACACCTTCCGGCATGAAATGCCTATAGCTCTATGTTTGAGAGGCCAACTCAAATATAGCTTTAAAACACCAAATCTATGCAAGGAAATGATAGATCTAATACTGACACCTTGGATCTAACTTAATCACTCTCTATCACCCTAACCCATGAATCTTAGAAGAATCTACTCACTAATCCACATGCTTATTCTTAAACCCATGAGAGATTCAAGCATAAACATATAGAGAAAGAAAGGGGATGAGATAAACAATCAAGAACACAAGATGAGATGAGATTAAATCAAAGATGAAACTTTACTCAAAGGTTTTTGTTCTTAGATCATAAATAACATAAGTCTCAAACTTGAGTTTATGAGAGTATTTATAGTGGGCTTAAAAGCCCTAAACACATAGAATAAAATGACTAAAAGCCCTTAGAAGATTAGAGGTCTAAACCAATCAGAATGCTCCAAAAGGAAGAAGCTCGGATACCCTGGTCAGATGACCTTCTTCTAGGCCGGGTATGGCTGGCCGGGTATGAGCTTGCGTCCGTCGTCCAACAGGCCATCAGGCCGTGCGGGTCTTCTTGGCCGGGTGAGGGAGGTCGCGTCCTGAGCTCATCTTCAATCCAACCCGTGCGGGTAGAAGTGGCCGGGTGAGGGAAGTCGGGTGTCTGCTGGTACGCGGGCTGGAATGGCCGGATGGGGCCCGAGTGATCTGGACCGCGTGTCTTGGCCAGCACCATCAGGACGTGCGGGTCCTTCAGGCCTTGTGTGCCTGCCCAGGTGACTCCATGCGCGGGTGTGTGTGACCGGGTGGGACGTCCAGCGTCCGTCTTCATACGCGGCTTCATCCTCGGGTGGTGCTGGCCTCGTCCGGAGCTCGCCTCTTCAGCAGGACGTGCGGCGCCTAGGTCGGGTTGAACTGCCCGTCCGTCCTAAGCTTCCAGCACAATCAGTACGTGCGGGTGCTTGTCCCCGGTCGTCCTGGCCGGCCCTGAGCTCGTCCAAGCAAGGTTTGATGGTTGGCCTCGGGTGTCTTCACCCGGGTGGCTTGACATGCTTCAACTCAATGGATCATAACTCCTTCAATATTGCTCCAAATGTCTTGAATCCACTTTCATTGGAAAGCTAACTCAGAAAGCCATGTCTCCACCAAATATAAACATCAGAAGATACTTCTAAGGCCTTTGTCCATGTTTATCTTTAAACCTCTCTTTTTCATCACCAAACTCCCAAACATCTTCAATATCTCCAAAGTGTGCTCCAACACCTAATATGGACTTATGAATGCAAAATGAGCCTAAAGATGCCTAAAGCCTAATCTAAATGAGCAAAAATGCATAAGATATGATAACTAAAAACATGTAAATATGCAAGACATCAAACGCCCAGACCAAAACAAATACATCAACAGCATCATGCTCGAAAGTCTCTCATGACACATAACCAGACCATATAAGTCTCGCTGGAAAACAGATAACAAGGGTCTTAAACTCCAAAACGAACTACGAAAGGCTTGATCCCTACAACAAGGGTACGTAGGAAGCCTTCGAAAGGCGTAGCCCCAATCTTACCACTTTCAACGGAGCCTTTCAACCATTAATTCCACCTATCTTACCTGGCATGTCTTATCGCTCGCAAGAACATCACGAAGGTTCTAACGAGCTGGGGGCTAACTGTTGGTGTCAAAATCGGTCACGACGGAATCAATGACTGAAAGTCTCTGGAAAGTATTTCTTAAAACAAAAGTCTCGATAATTTAAGAAGTTATACGAGATTTTCTCAAATTAGAATATCCACTCTCTGGTGAGGTCGAAAATGGTTTTCTCGAAATCTACGGCTAAAGATCCTTCCGAACTCAAAGATTTCCCGCACGAACGGCCAACAGGGGAAAGATCGGGCAACGGAAAACCCACGGGCGGTAGAGAACCCCTGGCGCTGGCGGCAGGCGACGCGAAGCCGGCTGGCACACAACCCGCAGCTGCCCGCCGGCCCCGGCGCCGGTTGACGGTCCTCGTCCTTGTCTCGGTCCCATCATGCTCGGTCTGATCCCATATTGGCCTGCTTGGATCAATCCTCGAGAGTTTGATACGATACGGCTATGGAACAAACATCTTTCGATTCGACTCGATTGGAATCATCCTCGATGTTTTACGACAAAAAATAGAAGGATTGGATTTCTCGTAGAAGATATCGCATAAAACAAGACCGATTAACTCGAACATCGATCCTTTAGGCTATGAGGTTTATTTTACGAGAAAGATAGTCTTTCCGAGAAATCGTATAAAACGTTCAACGACTTAAGACAAGTCCACGGACTTACTTACGATTTTAAGAATTCAGGCCTAATCAGGCTATGACGGTTTATCCGATTTCCCGAACATTGGATAAACATCAAGTCACCGAAAAATAGGGGAAAACTCGAGGATAATTACAAGGATCGACGAAAATGGAATACTTCCTGAAGAGATAAACTTGGGCCCAAAGGCGAGGTCCATCATCCTAAGGCAAACCGACCTAGGAGTGGGTATATAAGGAGAGAAAGAGCAGAGGAGAAGAGGATCCGAAAATCCTAGATTGGAGACCTAGAGAGCTCCTGTTAGCTGATAGAACTTAGAATTTAGGCGGTTTAGACTAGCAAGGCAGGCCCTAGAACGCCTGGTCAGCCTCTGCTCGCAATCTCCTCCTCTAAGGATCGGACAATTCTTTTACTTCAGAGCTCCGCACATAGAAACCCTAGGCGTTATCTTCGACATGCTTGTTTCGATGACAAACGCTCATACTAGACGAACCCGCCCAGACGGTTCGATCTCTTGTTCAATTCTTTCTATACTGAACTACGTCCGACTTGATCCTCGAAAGGGGTACGTAGGCAGCCTTTCTTAAGGTCCAGTCCCAAATCTTAACAAAACCTTTTCCGCATTTATTTGGTCACTTGTCGTTGGCTGTCGCAGAGAATCCGGACCTTCAGGGAAAGTCGGGTTAACTTGGCTTTCCTACATTTTTATTCATTAAAATCGACGGTGTGAATTTCGGTTCCCACAGGTTTCGCAAGTCGATATTGATGAAAGGACTTTTCAAGGGTCCTAATCAAATGATGTAGTATATAAGATTGTCGAACCAGTTCTAAGTGACCACAAAGCAAAGGGAATGCAAGTCTATGCTTAATCTAAACGCAATCATTGAAGGAGATGATTATTAAACTAAGACAATATATAAAATGCAACAAAATGTAAAACTTTCTTTCTTTATGAGGAGAATGAGACCCATGGGTATAGGAACTTGATCTCAAATGATTAAGGTTCAATCTAAGATGCCAACTTTTCAATCAATCTAATTCCTTATGCCTTGACACTATGCTTGAACAAACTCTATCCCTAGATGAATGCTCTTTTGCAATGATCACCCAAGTACACCAAATCCCTTTGGCTGTAATGATCAAAGCAAACATTAAGAATGAGTCTAATAGGAATCCTAGCTTCTTTAACAACTAATCCCTTAGGTAAAGCAAGCTAAAAGCATAGATGAGTTGGTTCAGGCATTTCATAGAACACCTTACGGGCATGAAATGCCTATGGCTCTATGTTTGAGAGGCCAACTCAAATATAGCATTAAGAACACCAAATCATGCAAGGAAAGGATAGATCTAACACTAAGAATTTGGATCTTCACTTAATCACTCTCAATCACCCTAACCCATGGATCTTAAATGGATCTACTCACTAATCCACATGCTTACTCTTAAACCCATGAGAGATTCATGCTTAAACATGTAGAGAAAGAAAAGAGATGAAATCAAAAAATCAAGAACATAAGATGAGATTATGATTCAAAGATAAAACTTTACTCAAAGGTTTGTGTTCTTAGAGAGAAAATAACATATCCTCAAAAATAGGGAAAACTAGAGTATTTATACTTGGCTTAAAAGCCCTAGAAACATAAAACAAAATGACTAAAAGGTCCTTGAGCCAAATGGATTTCAACCAATAGAAATAGAGCATGAAACTCGGTCAGGGGTGAACCATATGGTCCAACCCGGTCGTCCCACCCCGGTCCATCTCTTGTTCTGGCCGCGTCCAATCCGACCAGGTGCAGCAAGCCGGACGCGTCTCCCCGGTCGTCCGGACGTCCTGCACGCGTTCTTCTCCCGTCCGGGTTCACCATGCCGGACACGTCTCCCCGGTCCACTTCATGCTTCTCATCGTCCGGGTGCTCAAACCCGGTCCATTGTCCCCGGACTGTCCTGCTCGTGTGCTGCTTCATCGCCTGGGTGCCTCAGACCGGACCATTGTCCCCGGCCTGTCCGGATGCGCCTTGATTAGCTTTCTTCCCGACCGGTTCCATCAAACCGGACTATCCTCCCCGGTCTGGTCTCGTCCAGCACCTCTCAACCGACCGGGTGCATCTCCCAGGCTCAGTCATCCCGGACTACTCTCATCCAGTTGCTCTTTCCCCGACCGGCTGCTCGAACCCGGACTGATCTACCCGGCCAGCCTGACATGCTTCAAGTGAACTGATCATAACTCCTCTAATACAGGTCCAAATGACTTGAAACCACTTCCATTGGAAAGCTAACTCAATTTTCTGTGTTTCCACAAAATATTATCAGTAGAAGACATCTATAAGGCTTCTTTCCATGCTCATCTTTCTGTTGACCAGATCATGGATTGACTTCTCTTTTCATGGCCAAACTTGATTCTTCACCTCTTTTGGGGCAATAAGGCTTCCAAACACCTCAAATCACACCAAAGCATACTCCAACACCTGATAAGGACAAATGAATGAAAAATGATCCTAAACATCCCTAAACCTTAGCCTACAATTCAAAGAATGCAATAAAAAGATGGCTAAATAGATGAAAATATGCAAGACATAGACTCCCCCACACTAGTCCTCTGCTTGTCCACAAGTAAACTAGCAAAGACTAAGGAGGAGAGGCTTGAACGAGGGGACTCATAACCAAAAGAATGCTCTTCTTAGTTCTCAACTTGATAACCTTGTATAATCATACCAACTAGCTAGAGCAAACACTAAATCCAACTCTAACTTCTCAAGGCCTATCTTAACTCTTTTGATCCCTACACTCACTCATCATGAATCCTGTTGAGGTAAAAATCGGTCAAAGACGCAATCAACACCCGAAAGTCCTCGGAAGGAATCAAGTGACGAATAAAACCAAGAAAAACTAGTTACTCGACGAAACGCCGGAGGGGATGATCGCGTCGTAGTCCCGGACACCAGCAGGAACGGCCACGGCCTAGCGCCGGGCGTCAGCACAGGCACGACCGGCCTGGCCCCGGGTGCTGGGCGCCGGCTTGCCTGTGGTGGCCCCGGGCCCCGGGTGCCGGGCCGCTCGCCTGTGCTGGCCAGGGCGCCGAGCCGGTTCGCCTGTGCTGGCCCCGGCGCCGCCGGTTTGCTAGCAGCCCGGCCGCTCGCCTGTGCTGGCTCGCACTGGCTGGCCGCTCACCCGTTCTGGTCCCGAAGCCAGGCACCGGGTGATAGTGGAAGTTTTCAAGGCTCCCAAGTCAAATGATAGTATAGAAAGGTTGTCGAACCCACAGAGAACTAGTGATCTATAGCACCAAGAATACACAAGCTTCCTGAATCTAAGCAAACAAGAAGATGGATGAAGGTAACAAGCTAAGATCCTAAAAATATAAACAAGGTGATCTCAAATCCAATCAAGAAATAAGTGCAAGAACTAAATCAAATGCTAAGGTAGGATCCATGGGACTAGGGACTTGACTTTAGATGATTAAGATCCAATCTAAGGGTGGCAAGCAATCAATCAAACATTCTCCTTATGCCTAAACAACAAAACTAAGCAAGCTCTATCTCTAGATGGATGCTCTTCTGCAATGATCACCCAAGTACACCAAATCTCTTTGGCTTTAATGATCAAAGCAAGCATAAAGAATGAGTCTAATAGCAATCCTAGCTTCTTTGACAACTAATCTCTTAGGTAAAGCAAGCTAAAAGCATAGATGAGTTGGTTCAGGCATTTCATAGAACACCTTCGGGCATGAAATGCCTATAGATCTATTTTGATATGATCAAGACCAAAATAGCATTAAGAACCCTCAACAAGCAAGGAAACAAGTAGATCTGATCTAAAGGTGGCAGCTTTCAATCAATCTAACAACATTAGGCCTAGGCACAAGTCTAAACAAACTCTATGGTAAAGAAGAATGTTCATTTGCTAACACATCTCAAACATCAAATGGTCATTGGCTTAATAACATGCAAGCAATCATTAAGAACAAGCCAACTAGCCATCCTAACACCTTTACAACAAATGGTCTTTGGTAAAGAATGTTAAAGGCTTAGTAGAGTTGGTTCAGACATTTCATAGAACACCTTGTGCGTGAGAAATGTCTAGAACTCAACCTTTGAGAGGCCAACTCAAAAGGAGCATTAAAAGCACTCGACTAGCAAGGAACAAGATAGATCTACACTAAAACACCCTAAATCTTCATTTAATCACCCTAGATCTTCACTAATCACCTTTAATCACCCTAGCCCATGAATCAAAAGTGTGTCTACTCTCTAATCTCCATGAAAAACCTTAAATCTATGTGAGATTCAAGGCTAATCATGTTTGTGAGAAGGAGAAACAAGATATAAGATGAAGAACTTTCTTAGATTGATAAAAAGATCCAAGCTTTTACAATATGAGGCAAAGTCTTGAGAGAAAATGAGATAAGTCCCTCAAAGGGGATACAAGAGTATTTATGTGGGAACCGAAATTCACACCGTCAATTCCCGATAAAGATTTGTGGAGGAAAACCGAGTTAACCCGATCTTCCTTGAAGGTCCCGGATATCTGCTGGCCGCATACTCCATACAATCAATGAGAGTTTAAGTCGAAAAGTAAAATCATAAAGTAGAGCGGAAAAGATCTTATTTCTGAATTCGCGTTTTGAACGTGAACAACGGGTAAGAAATAAGCTACATGAGCTGTCGAAAGGTCCGCTAGTCCGGCCGCCTAGATCTAACCTAGTTGAGTCGCAGCTCGCTAATGAAAATAGAAAGAGAAAGCTAAAACGCCTAAGTGCTAAGTGCTCGAAGTTTTGTGATGATTTGCTCCTCGCCCAAAGCTCTCCTTATATACTCTTCTTAAGACGGTCTATCTTCGCTGGCTGAACCGGCTTTTTCCATTTTCGTCCATCTTCGTGTTTATCGAAACTTGACATTTATCTTCGAAAACTTGACATTTATCTTCTGAAACTTGACATTTATCTTTTGAAACTTGACATTTATCTCTTATGTGAGGATAAGGATAAACCGTCATAGTTATCCTTCCTTTCGAAAATCGTAGTGGCCGCTTTGGCCACGCCGGGCCGCTTAGACATTGTTACGGTTTTCGAAAGAACAGTTTTGAAGGTTTCGTTTCCGGCGAACCCCAATTCCTCGTGATAGTCGAGATGTTTGGTGTTTTAGAATAACCGTGATCGCACTCAAACTCACGAAGATTGATCCAAACAAGCCAAGGTGGGATCAGACCGAGCATGATGGGACCGGACCAGGACGAGGACCGCCGACCGGCGGGGGTTGCCGGGCGCCAGGCCGCTTATGAACGCTGCCGGGCGCCAGGCCGGTGCCGGCGCCAGGCAGGACCGCGATGCCGCATGCCGGGCGCCAGGCCAGGTGTGCCGCCGGCGCTAGTCGCCCGCTGCGACGCTGGCCGCGCCAGGTTGGTGTGCCGCCAGCGCCAGGTCGGCGCTGCGTGCCGCCGCCAGGTCGGTAGCCGCTGGCGCCAGGCCGGCCTGCGTGACGCGTGCCGCCGGCGCCAGAACGGGGTGCCAGCACGGGCGTTTTGAAGATCTCGGCGAGGGCTTCGATTTGATATATTGATCGTTTTCTGGTTCCTCACGGTTTGAGAGAACGACCTCTTCGGTTTCGAGGTAGATTCTTTTGTGTTTAGGGTTTTGTGGTGATCGAATCTTGATGTCATTGGCGAAGCGGACCGATCTTTCGGGACTCTCGACGCGACGCTCGTTGTCTTCGATCTTACTTTCAAGAAGTGTTTCACGAAGAACCCATAAGTAAAAAATAATCCTAGCCGCTGATTTCGAGATAACCGCTGACCCCACCGAGAGTGGATATTCTAATTTGAGAAAATCTCGATAACTTCTCTTCAAATTATCCGAGACTTTTGTTTTGAGAAATACTTTCCAGAGACTTTCAGTCATTGATTCCGCCGGGCGATTTTGACACCAACAGTTAGCCCCAGCCGCTAGAACCTTCGTGATGTTCTTGGCGAGCATAAGACATGTCAGGTAAGATAGGCGAATTAATGGTTGAAAGGCTGAAAGTGGTAAGATTGGGGCTGCGCTTCAAGGCTGCCTACGCACTTTGTTGTAGGGATCAAGCCTTCCGTAGTTCGCTTTGGAGTTTAAGACCCTTGTGATCTGTTTTCCAGCCAGACTTATATGGTCTGGTTATGTGTCATGAGAGACTTTCGAGCATGATGCTGTTGATGTATTTGTTTTTCGATTATTTATGAACTTCAGTTTTTTCAAGTATGAGAAAGAGGGTGTTAGTTGTCGCCTCATTCCTAGTTCCCTGATGATCACCGCATCTATTGTTTGCATAAAGCGAGATTTTCCGCGTTTACCGATTTACAAAAGTTCGTGAAACTAATAGGCTTAAGTGAAGAGACAAATTTTGATCTCGTGATACCATACTATGTCTGTGAGATGTCAAGATCCAGCGGGCTGGGTTTAGGGCAAGACCTAGGTTTACTCTCGACTGAGGCTTTATGATGACAAATCGGCTTTCGCTTTTGCATGTTTGCAATTTTAAACTGACTCGCACCGCTTAAAATCCGCGAATTGATGTCGGCTTATATGATTTGTTCATGCGGAGTCGAGCTACTTCCTTTACGTAAGAGCTAAACCAAAATTTGATTTCTTGTATAGCGCTATGTTTATCCTTGTCGATGCAAGAGAGCCTACCCTTGAAGGGCTGCTATTTATCCGTTTAGACGCTAGAGTTCGCTTTGTTGTGATCAGCAACAACTAAATGATGCCAGTTTAGAGGCATGTTACCGCTAGAGGTGTGTTTGTATGTTTTGAGTTCTAGAGATGAGGATTTCGCCTGGAACGCTTTGAGAAAAGAATGTCCTTCGAAGGCAATGACGCCTCGCAGTGCTGAAGGTCGAAGTTTCTTGCCATTTCGTGGTTGAAATGTTCGCGGCTTTGAGATGTTTTGCTAATGTTCGCAGCCAGAAACTGTTGTTTCGGTTTGGACGCAGGACCAAGAGGTCGCGAAGTTCGACCCAGGAGAAGCGCCTACATTCACAGTGCTTCGCGGAAGTGTTGGCCTTCCGGATTTGTTTGTATATATTAAGGATGACTCGTGATAACTCTTGGAGCCTTGTCACGAGTGTTTCTTTTCATGCCGTGTTTACGGGCGATAGAACTTAATCGATTGACGATGAGTTTAAATCTTCCGCTAACCATATGGTTGTTAGGACTGAGTTTTGGTATGAAGAGTTTATCGATGATTTCCGATTCTGGGTTATGCGACAAATTGCTTGCGTAATAGTCACTTGGCGCTCTATGAACAAATCGTGGATTGTTGTTTTAGCCGTATGATTGGAGCGTGCTCGCCAGTAGCTTTGGATTGGCATGGAGGTTAGATTCAGCCGTATCGCCAAGGAAGTTGTTGGTAACGATCAGACCATGACCCTTATTAAGGTCATGTTAGTTTACGATTGTCCTTAATGGGGATGCCAATTCAGGTCCGGCTTTACGGAGGCATGAGTTGGCCGAGGGCCAAATAGCGCTTGCCGAGATAGACATGCCAAGCATAGCGGAGTTTTCTGAGTTATGGCTGATGGCTTTAGAAACGATCTTCCACTTTAGGTCTCAGTTATAATGATGAATGGTTCAGATAAAATTTATTTTGTTGCATGAAAATCGCTTCATTTTATCCGGGGACAAAGTTTAAGGGATCAACGCAGACACGCGGGTTCGCTCTGCGGATTATTTCCTGCCAGACGTACCGCTGGGAGTGAAAGCAGGAGCCAGAAACCTTGTGGAGCAAAACTGTCTATGACAGTTACCCGCTGGACCCATTATGTTTATTTTACTTAAAGTTGCTTTGTATGAATTGACTCGACCATACAGAGGATTTTTCGTAAAATGATGTAAGAGGGTTTTCGCAGGTAACCGGAGAGTGTTTCACAAATTACTTGCGATATTCGCACCACGGATTATGTTTTCCTCATTCACTTTTGTGTACTGCGAAATCGCTTTGCATGAGACCGATCATGTTTTTCCATAGGCTGTTTTGTTTTAAAATGTTCTTGTTATACCAAAGTAATGGATGACCGGTTTCATGGAGATAGAAAATCGCAGATTGTTAAAGTAGCGATGTTTCCGCTGATTACACGGAGATGTTTATGATTTTGACCTTTGACTAAAGCTGCTTCAACTACTCATGGAGTTTTACCGGTTATTTATTTTCGTAGTTCACCGTCGCTATTAGTCTGACGCTGGTACACATTTCTAGTCGCGAGTTTGCGACGAGACGACGAGAGTTTTCAAGACTATGTTTGTAACGGTTTGGCTATGCCGCTACGCCTTTTAGACTAATCTTATTGCTGCGAGAGTTTGCTTTGTCAAAGCGTTGTCTTGATGCTGAAGCAAAATTTTCAAGATGGGATTATACGCATCTACTTTCCTTTCTTTTACAAAAGAAAACGGCTTAGCCGCTCTTCCGGCTTCGTGACATTTTTTTCTTTTAGGAAGCGGGATGAGTATGCTTTACAACGCAGGCTTATCGTGTCCCGTTTTTCGAGACTAGATCGGTTTGCATGTTCTGCCTTAGTCTCATCAATCGCTCAAGGCTGCCTCTAGCCCGCCTCTTTGTTTCGTGGACTTTTAACGGTTCATCGCCAAAGGACTTTGAAAAGTTTGATACCGAACGAGAATCGGTTTTTGATGAAATTCTGAAGAGAATATCGGCGAAAGAGAGATATGAACGCCCAAGTTCCTGTTCTCGCTTCTTAGACTGCTGGTTAAATTGACAATGTGTCCAAGGAACATTACAGAATCGTTGAAACAAAGGGAGGAGAAGTAGCGATAACTCAAGAAGGCTAAGGTGGGTGCTTTAGACAAATGGAGACATTGGGCAAGACGCCACTCGAGTGAGGCTCTTAGCTCGCCAGGCTATGAGCGAACTGGTTAGGTCCTTATCGCTTCATATGATCTTGTATGACTTTACTTAATGGTGTTTCGTAAAATATTGCCGAGCTTGATTTTAAAATATGAACTTTGTTAAACAATCGAAGGCTTTCATGGAAGAATCGCCGTGTTTCAACAATCCAACATAGGTTTAAGGGACCAAGATGTTGCCGCTGCCTCGATCACGAGACAACTGCACGGATGGGCGCACGACTTTGCCGCCGGGCGCCAGGCGGTGCCGCCGCCAGGCGCCAGTCGCGTCCGCCGGGCGCCAGGTCAGTTCCGCTGGCCAGCCAGGCGGCTCTGGCGCCAGGCCTACAGCCGCGGCCGCCGGGCGCCAGGCGCCGGCCGGTCCGGCGCCAGGCCGGTGCCACCGCGCCAGGTCGCCCGCTGACGCGTGCCGCCGGGCCAGGCCAGCTTGCCGCTGCATCGCGGTCCGCGTCGCCGATGCTGCTGTTTCGCCTTCGCCGATCCCAGGGCTCCACGGACTCAAAGATCGAAGTTATGAAAACTCAGGCAAAGATGCATGGTACTGAGACAGGACCGTCTCGTCCTATGACGGGACAGAGAGATCCTTCTCATGGGCGAGGTGGTCGAGACAGCGACATTGTTTTCTTCGTAAAATCTCAACGGAAGCTCCGATTGAGACGAAATGAAAACCATCTTGACCTAGACTCAAAGGAGAGCAAAGTGAGGTTTCCAAAGGCGAGGTGGCCATGGGCGAGGTGACCTTGGTGATGGTTGTTCTCGTCCCCGGCGAGGTGGCCGGAGAGTGATTTTGTTCCCTTCGTAAAATCTCAACGGAAACTCCGATTGAGACGAAACGAAAGCCACTTTGATCTAGACTCAAAGGATAACGAAGGTGAGTTCAGCCTGTGGCGAGGTAGCCATGTCGGAGGGTGAGGTGACCTCGGTAATGTTTATCCTTGCCCACAGCGAGGTGGCCGGGACAGTGATTTTGTTCTCTTCGTAAAATGTCAACGGAACCTCCGATTGAGATGAAACGAAAGCCATTTTGACCTAGACACAAAGGAGAACAAAGTGGGCTCTTACTAAGGCGGAATGGGATGACTGATCTTACCCTATGGCAAGTCGTCCTAGTAAGATCAAGCTCCGACCTCCTTTCGTTTTCCCGTTTGTTCCTCGAGAGTTGTTTGTAAGAAGAATGGCAGTGGGAATCGGTGAACCGATTTGCCGTGCTTCTGTTCCGAGTAATATAGGGTTTCCCAAGGTTTCGAGGAGAATAAGTTTTATTTTTCGAGAGGTTCTCGAAGAAACGTTTTCAGAGAAACCTTGCTCGCTATGCATTTCTCTAACTTGGTAACAAGACGAATTTTTGGGGTTTGATAGATTTTATCGCTGCCCTTCTGTTTAGATAGAGAAATTACGAGCTCGTTGCTCTTCCTGTGGCGGAAAGCCGCTGCTAGGTTTTTATTTGCTCGAGCACCGTGGCATTTGGCGTAAGCGCTGGCCATAGGAACAGTCGCTGCTGGAGTTGTTTTACCATCGCTGACGAAACTGCAACTTTTCTTTCATATTTCCGACATCGGTTCGATCAAGGGCTTTGGCCGTATGAGTAAGAGTAATCCGTCCCCTCCTTCTAGCCAAACTGTGGGAACCAAATTCACACCGCCGATTTTAATGAATAAAATGGAGGAAAGCCAAGTTAACCCGACTTTCCCGGTCGGATTCTCGCGACAGCCAACGACAAGTGATCGAATAAATGCGAAAAGGTTTTGTTAAGATTTGGGACTGGACCTTAAGAAAGGCTGCCTACGCACTTTCGAGGATCAAGTCGGACGTAGTTCAGTTTAGAAAGAGTTGAACAAGAGATCGAACCGCCTCGGGTTCGCCTAGTATGAGCGTTGTCATAGAAACAGGCATGTCAAAGATAACGCCAGGGTTTCTATGCGGAGCTCTTAAGTAAAAGAATTGTCCGATCCTTCCGAGAGGGCGGAGATTTGTGAGCAGGAAGCGGCCAGACATTCTAGGGCCTGGTTCGTCTAGTATGAGCGTTGGTCATAGAAACGGGCATGTCAAGGTAATGCCTAGGGTTTCTGAGTGGGGCTCTGAGTAAAAGTATAGTTAGATCCTTCCGAGAAAACAGGGTCTCGGAGAAGATAAAACTAGAACAAGAGGCGCCAGACGCTCTAAGTCCAGCCTCGCTGGCCTAACCGCCTAAGTTCTAAGTTCTCTAAGCTAGCAGGAGTTCTCTAAGTCTAGATTCTAGGATTTTCGGATCTCCTCCTCTTCTATTCTTGCTCTCCTTATATATCCACCCAAGGTCGGTTTGCCTTAGGATGATGGACCTCGCCTTTGGGCCCAAGCTTATCTCTTCAGGAAATATTCCATTTTCGCCGGTCTTCGTAATTATCCTCGAAGTTTTCCGCTATTTTTGGTGACTTGATGTTTATCCTACGTTCAGGAAATCGGATAAATCGTCATAGCCTGATTGGGCCTGAATCCTTAAAATCGTAAGTAAGTCCGTGGAGTTGTCTTAAGTCGCTGAACGCTTTATACGATTTCTGAAAGACTATCTTTCTCGTGAAAATAAACCGTATAGCTTAAAGGATCAATGTTCAATTTAATCGATCTTTGTTTTATACGATATCTTCTACGAAATCCTATCCTTCTAGTTTTTTGTCGTAAAACATCGAGGACGATTCCAACCGAATCGAAAGATGTTCGCTCCATAGCCATGATCGTATTCAAACTCACGAGGATCGATCAAACAAGCCAAGATGGGATCAGACCGAGCATGATGGGACCGGTGACCAGGATGAGGGCCGCTGACCGAGCCAGGCGGGTGCCGCTGGTGCCAGGCCGGCCCGCTGACGCTGCCGCCGGCGCCAGGCGTCCGTGCCAGCACGGACCTTTTGAAGATCTCGGCGAGGGCTTCGATTTGATATCTTGTTCGTTTTCTGGTTCCTCACGGTTTGAGAGAACGACCTCTTCAAGTTTCGAGGCAGATTCTTTTGTGTTTAGGTTTTGTGGTGATCGAATCTTGATGTCCTTGGGCGAGCGGACCGATCTTTCCGGGGACTCTCGACGCGACGCCGTAGTCTTCCGATCTTACTTTCAAGAAGTGTTTCACGAAGAACCCATAAGTAAAAAATAATCCTAGCCGTTGATTTCGAGATAACCGTTTTCGACCCCACCAGAGTGGATATTCTAATTTGAGAAAATCTCGATAACTTCTCTTCAAATTATCCGAGACTTTTTGTTTTGAGAAATACTTTCCAGAGACTTTCAGTCATTGATTCCGTCGTGACCAATTTTGACACCAACAAGCATGATGGGACCGAGACCAGGACGAGGACCGCCGACCGGCGCTGACTTGCCGGCCGCCACGCCGCTTATGAACGCTGCGCCGCCGGGCGCCAGGTCGGTGCCGCGCCAGGCGGGTGCCGCGGCGCCAGGTCGGTGCCGCTGGCGCTTAGCCGCCCGCTGGACGCTGCCGCCAGCCAGGCCGGGTGCCGCCGGCGCCAGGCTGGCCCGAGTGACGCTTGCCGGGCGCCAGGTCGGGTGTGCCGCTGGCGCCAGGCCGCCCGCATGACGCTGCGCCGCCGAGCCAGGCCGGTGTGCCACCGGCGCCAGGCTGGCTCGCGGACGCTGTGCCGCCAGCGCCAGGCCGCCCGCTGCGGACGCTGCCTCCCGCCAGGACGCCTTGCCTTCCGTGGGTTTTCCGTTGTTTGATATTTCCCGCTTGTCGCTCGGGCGGAAATCCTTGAGTTTGGAAGGATCTTTAGCCGTAGATTTAGATAGCCGTTTTCAAGGGTTTGAGTAATGTGGTTTCGAGCTTTAGACGCTTAAAAGATGATATTTTAAACAATCGAGAAGGCTTTCATGGAAGAATTATTATAGTTTGCGGACAATTCGGACATGGGTCTAAGGGACCAAGATGGTGTCGTTGCCCGAGATCACGAGACGATTGCATAGATGGGAACCAGGACCCTTGCTGCCGGCGCCAGACGGGACAGGGCAAGCCTGCCGCCTGCCGTGTCTTGCGCCCACCGTGCCTGCTTGCCTTCGCTGATCCCCGGCTCATGGTCCGCTCATGCCTTCTTGTGAGTTAATCGAGTGATGATCCGCTTTCTTGGTTTTGATCGTCACTTGGTCTTTCTTTCGAGGACTTTCGGGTGACGATTTCGTCGTTGACCGATTTTGACCCCAACAATTTATATGGGGCTTGGAAACCCTTAAAAACATAAAGGAGAAAGTCTAAAAAGTCCTTGAGGTCATTAAGTCTTCAGCCAATCAGAATCCAGCAAGAAGGAAGAAACTGGCCGATACCCGGTAAGGTGGTCGAGTCCCGACCGATGCCCCGCCAGATCTCATGTTGATCCGTGGCCTCGTCCCGTGCGGGTAGCTTACCCCGGGTGTGCCAGGCCGCGTATCGTCCGAGCTTCACAATCCATCAGGCCGTGCGGGTGGCATACCACGGGTACATCAGGTCGGGTGTGTCCAGCCTTGTCCATTCCCGAAGCTGGTGCTCAACCCGGTACTACACCCCGGCACGCTGACATGCCTTCAGTGATTCGACTATAACGCCTCCAATATAGCTCCAAATGACTTGAAACTACTCCCATTGGAAAGCTAACTCAACTTTCTGTGTCTCCACCAAATCTTAGAATCAGAAGATATCTCTAAGGCCTCCGTCCATGCTAATCTTTGTCTCGACCAGATCATGGATTGACTTCTCTTTTCATGGACAAACTTGATTCTTCACCTCTTTTTGGGCCATAAGGCTTCCAAACACCTCAAATCACACCAAAGCATACTCCAACACCTGATAAGGACAAATGAATGCAAAATAGACCTAAAGATGCCTAATGCCTAACTTATATGATCAAAATGCATGAGATATGGATGCTAAAAACATGTAAATATGCAAGATATCACCGGGCGCCAGCTCGCCCGTGCTGGTCCCGGGCGCCGGGCGCCAACTTGCCCGTCCTGGTCACGGGCGCCGGACGCCAGCTCGCCCGTCCTGGTCACGGGCGCCCGCATACGGACTACTCGACAGGTGCGACCTTCTCCCCGCAAACCGTCTCGACAACTAGTACAACTCTATATTTTGTATCTTTGCTCGAAGACTCACCGTTCAACTCCTTGAAGACATGAAACCTGAGAACCCCATTTCGTTTTGGTCAAAATAAATCGGGAAGGCATCGGAAGACCACCAAAAGTTCGGTTGACGAATGGATTTCGATTCATCGTATAAAACGGTCATGGTTATTCTAAAAACACCAAGTCATCTAGACTATACGAGGAGTTGGGGTTCCTTCGGTAAAACAAGCACCATGGGAGGATAGTCTCTCGCGAAACCATAAAGTGTCCACGGTCAAAGCAACGGCCCCAGAAGGCCCAAACGCGACCAAGCGGCCCACTTACGACTTTCCAGGAGATCAGGTCGAAATGGACTTGACGGCCCATGTTTATCTTTACATAAAGAGATAAATGTCAAGTTTCCCGAAGATAAATGTCAGTTTTCTTGACGATATATGTCAAGTTTCCCGATAAACATGAAGACCGACGAAAATGGAAGAAGCCTGATTCACGATAGATTCGCCCAAAGGAGAAATAGACCGTCCTAAGAGGAGTATATAAGGGGAGCTTGGGGCGAGGAGCAAGAGGAGAACTTTTGAGAGCAACATAGCACTTAGAGCAACTTCGGCACTTTTTCCGTTTTTACTAGCGAGCTGCGACTCAACTAGGTTTGATATAGGAGGCTGGACTAGCGAACTCATCGACAGCTCTTGTAGCCGATCTCTTTCATGTTGTTCACGCTTAAACGCAAATTCGGAAATAAGATCTTTTGCTTTATCTCTTTTTACGATTTTTATATTCCGTTTTGTTATCTTTCCGTCGTATTGATTGTATCGTGTGTGGCGCAACAGATAACCGGGACCTTTAGGGAAGGCTAGGTTCACTTGGCTTTCCTCCAAATAACCTAAAATCGACAGTGCCAATTTCGGTTCTCACAGTTAGCAATCAGCAAGTCTATCTTCTCTTGCAAGGATTTGATTTCCTTCTTGGTCTGGTTGTCATCAGCTCTGGTTGTTCTATCAGCTCTGTCATGCTCTCCACTGTAAACTGAGTCACTCTTTACCATGTTGTCAACCAGCTCCTCAGCATCTTCTTCAGACCTGCCCAGGAAGAAACCATTGCTTGATGTATCCAATCTTGCTCTGAACTCAGGAAGGGCACCTCTGTAGAATGTACTCAGAAAACTCTCCTTTGAGAAGCCATGGTGTGGGCATTTAGCTTGATAGCCTTTGAACCTCTCCCATGCTTCACTAAAGCTTTCCAAGTTCTTCTGCTGGAAGCTAGAGATCTCATTTCTCAGCTTGGCTGTCCTTGATGTAGAAAAGAACTTCTCCAAGAAGGCTTTCTTGCAATCATCCCAAGTGGTGATGGAGTCACTAGGGAGAGACTTCTCCCATTGGCGTGCCTTGTCTCCTAGAGAGAAAGGAAACAGCTTGAGCTTGAAGGCATCTTCTTACACACCATTGGTCTTGGACAAGCCACAATAGCTATCAAACTTTTCCAAGTGATCAAATGGGTCTACTACAGCCAAGCCATGGTACTTGTTGTTCTCAATCACACTCAACAACCCTGACTTGATCTCAAAGTTGTTAGCTTCCACAGCTGGGGCGCGGATGCCCGTCCTTTTGCCATGAATGTGAGGACGGTCATAGGTGCCAATGGCCCTAGCTGGCCGCTGTGGGTGTTGTTGTTGCTGGCGCTGTGGTCCAAGGTTGTCAGCTCCTTGACCATTGCCATCTTGAGGTTGATGCTGGTGATCATCCATCTCAAACCCCAACCTCTGAATGTGAGCCTGTTGCTCTTCTTCTCTTCTCCTTCTTGCTATTTCCCTCTCAAGTGTAGCTATCTCTTCAACAGTGGGAACCAGGTTAGTTACACCCCTGCTTCTTGTGTTCATACACCTGAAAATCAAAGGAAGAGGCAAAAGGAGAATCAATATCACAAGAAAAGAAAAATGATTTAGTCACAAGCAAGTGACTAAATCCCAGTATCACAATCAACTTAGAATTTGGCAACGGCGCCAATTTGATGAAATGACTTTTCAAGGGTCCTAATCAAATGATGTAGTATATAAGATTGTCGAACCAGTTCTAAGTGACCACAAAGCAAAGGGAGCAAGTCTATGCTTAATCTAAATGCAATCATTGAAGGAGATGATTATTAAACTAAGACAATATCTAAAATGCAACAAAATGTAAAACTTTCTTTCTTTATGGGGAGAATGAGACCCATGGGTATAGGAACTTGATCTCAAATGATTAAGGTTCAATCCAAGATGCCAATTTTTCAATCAATCTAATTCCTTATGCCTAGACACTATGCTTGAACAAACTCTATCCCTAGATGAATGCTCTTTTGCAATGATCACCCAAGTACACCAAATCCCTTTGGCTGTAATGATCAAAGCAAACATTAAGAATGAGTCTAATAGCAATCCTACCTTCTTTAACAACTAATCCATTAGGTAAAGCAAGCTAAAAGCATAGATGAGTTGGTTCAGACATTTCATAGAACACCTTCCGGGCATGAAATGCCTATGGCTCTATGTTTGAGAAGCCAACTCAAATATAGCATTAAGAACACCAAATCATGCAAGGAAAGGATAGATCTAACACTAAGCACCTTGGATCTACACTTAATCACTCTCAATCACCCTAACCCATGGATCTTAAATGGATCTACTCACTAATCCACATGCTTACTCTTAAACCCATGAGAGATTCAAGCTTAAACATCTAGAGAAAGAAAAGAGATGAAATCAAACAATCAAGAACACAAGATGAGATTATGATTCAAAGATAAAACTTTACTCAAAGGTTTGTGTTCTTAGAGAGAAAATAACATATCCTCAAAAATAGGGATAACTAGAGTATTTATAATTGGCTTAAAAGCCCTAGAAACATATAACAAAATGACTAAAAGGTCCTTGAGCCAAATGGGTCCTAACCAATAGAAATAGAGCATGAAACTCGGTCAGGGGTGAACCGAATGGTCCAACCCGGTCGTCCCACCCTGGTTCATCTCTTGTTCCGGCCGCGTCCAATCCGACCGGGTGCAGCAAGCCGGACGCGTCTCCCCGGTCGTCCGGACGTCCTGCATGCGTTCTTCTCCCGTCCGGGTTCGCCATGCCGGACTCGTCTCCCCGGTCCACTTCATGCTTCTCATCGTCCGGGTGCTCGAACCCGGTCCATTTTCCCCGGACTGTCCTGCTCGTGTGCTGCTTCATCGTCCTGGTGCCTCAGACCGGACCATTGTCCCCGGGCCTGTCCGCATGCGCCTTGATTAGCTTTCTTCCCGACCGGGTCCATCAAACCGGACTATCCTCCCCGGTCTGGTCTCGTCCAGCACCTCTCAACCGACCGGCTGCATCTCCCAGGCTCAGTCATCCCGGACAACTCTCATCTAGTTGCTCTTTTCCCGACCGGGCTGCTCGAACCCGGACTGATCTAACCGGACAGCCTGACATGCTTCAAGTCAACTGATCATAACTCCTCCAATACAGGTCCAAATGACTTGAAACCACTTCCATTGGAAAGCTAACTCAATTTTATGTGTCTCCAAAAAATCTTATCAGTAGAAGACATCTCTAAGGCTTCTGTCCATGCTCATATTTGTCTTGACCAGATCATGGATTGACTTCTCTTTTCATGGCCAAACTTGATTCTTCACCTTTTTTGGGGCCATAAGGCTTCCAAACACCTCAAATCACACCAAAGCATACTCCAACACCTGATAAGAACAAATGAATGCAAAATGATCCTAAACATGCCTAAACCTTAGCCTACAACTCAAAGAATCCAATAAAAAGATGGCTAAATAGATGAAAATATGCAAGACATCAGATATCGATCGATACGAGCTGTGTTATATCTGTCGATATGCTTGTTGTCGATCGATTCAGAAGTCTTATATCGACTGTTTACTATAGTCGTATATCGATCGAAGTTCACCATTTTTCATCGATCGATATGGTCCTGTATCGACAACATGCTCTAACTTCAACTCTCTTTTGTGTTCTATTTACAGATGAGTTCACACAGGGACCGCAGTAGAGAGAGGAGGACGAAGAGGAGGCTGGAATGAGCCGGTACCTCCTGGCGACAACCACCATCATCTTCTTCATCTCCATCTCCCTCTCCACGCCCTAATGAAAGAGAGCCTTGGCCTCGGGATGACAAAACCCCGATTGCCACCTTTGAGACCTTCACAGACCCGAAGACCGCGGTCAAGAACTGCAAGTGCACCCACCGCGCAGTCTCAGCGACGTGGGACGACTACGACAACCTGTTCTACAACGCATGGCTGGACGTTGCCATCGAGCCTACACGGTTCATCGATCAGTCTACCGTGAGGAGGCTCGGAATTGAGTCTGATCTGACCGACATGATCGGGCAGTTGGGGTTTGGCTCCATGGCCACTCGTTCATACGACCTCCATGTCCCTCTGGTCATACAGTTCCTGGCCACAGCCCAGCTCACCTACCGCGACTCGAGGGCTAGAGTTGCAGGAGACTGCACCCTATCCTTTTTCTCCAGAGGCATCAGATACAACATCTCCATCACTGACCTCTGCGACATCTATGGGTTCACGGACCCCACTGCCACTGCCAGCGTCATCCCTGACTTCCCTAGACTACCTGAGTTATGGGAGATATTTGGTACAGGCCCGTGGAACTCCGGTTCCGCCACCCAGACGGACATTCGTCACCCCACCTTTCGCTACTTCATGAGGGTTCTTGCCAACACCTTGTTGTGCAAGATGGATCCCAACAAGGTGAGGATACAGGAGCTCACCCTGCTTTATGGAGCAGTGAACGGGTTAGTGGATCTGAGCCACCTCGACACAGAGGACGGGGTGGTAATACCCAACCTCGGAGTCATCTTCGCTGAGCAACTGGTGGGGCTGAAGATGAAGCCCTTTAAGGGAACGGGCCAGAAGACGGAGACAGTGGGGAGCTTGCTTACACCGATATTCATGCATTTGGGTATCCGTTTAGACGACGGCACTGCAATCAACACTCGCCGCTTCCTGGACGAGGCGCACCTGCTCCACTCTGGTTGGCTGAAGGACAACCATTTCTGGAGTTTCAGGAGAGAGGATCAGATACGTCTGCTGCAGCTGCCACACAGGGCGACAACTGACTTTCCAGAGCAGATCGATAGCCTTTAATTCGAGCCAGATCACCGCCATCTCCGTACCCTTACTGAGTTGCCACGTCAACCTCCCGGAGTCCGCAGAGCACCTGCTACTCAGGACCCGATAGAGGCACCACTTCCTGACTTCCCGTTCATACCACACATCCCTATGCACGATCATGGGGACTTTCAGAGGGTAGTAGTGGATGCTCATCGAGCCATCTGGGCCAGAGTGTTGAGGCCTCCTTGTTCGAGCAGGAAGAGTGTCAGGTCCAGCTCACCATCAGCAGCAGGACCATCTCAGCCACACCAGGATATTTCAGGAGAGAGTAACGGTGAGGCTCGCGAGGACACCGATTAGTCCTCTCATTTCTATCCCTTATCTTCATGCAATTTTTCTTTATTATTTCGGATTTGTAGGATTTATGTTTGCGACTTATGCTTATGATTTGAGACTGTTTCACTTACTTTCTTGTGTTTGGATTTTTTATCGGAGGAAACCATACTGACAGATCACATGAGTTAGATAGCATCCATAATAATTTTCTGTCTCTTGATATTGATCGATACGGATGGATGGTATCGATCGATGCGCTGGACAGAGAGGTACGATACTTTGCTATAACATCTCAACATCTGACTTTTATTTTTCTAATCAACCTTAGACTGGTTACACCGGGACGGTGTAATTTAAGTCTGGGGGAGGTAGTTACTAACACTGTTTTCTTGAGTATTATCAATACCTTTTCAAAAAGAATTTTAGTGATGAGTCAAGAAGGGGACAATGAACTTTTTGATTTATATTTGATGATCTAACCACTCTTTAGAACCATTATAGACTTAATGATTGCAGATAGTACTAAAGATGCTAAACTGGATAAACCTGTCAACTATTCACACTTGCTTACACTGTTTGAAGGAACCAAAGCTGACCCCCAACACTAAACCTGACACAAAATGCTTGTCTTGGGGCTTGGTATACATGGGACCGGATTCTTTAGACAAGTCTGGAAGGTAAAGCCTTGTGTAGATTTATTTATCACCTTTTATCTCTCTATTTTCGACCATAGATAGTTTAGATAGTTAAAAAGATTAATCTATTTTAAAATTGTTCAAATCGAAAAAGATAAGAAAAATATGATTTTAGGTTTTAGCTAGGTGGAATCTGAACATGACTTGGTGGCTACAACCATTAAGGCTTGCTTCATAAATAATTCGAACGGGACTTGGAGGGGGCAAACTTCAAGGCTCGCTTCATAAAGAATTCTTGGATATAGGTCAAAAAGAAGTGAGCAGGGCTTGGTGGCAAACACCATTAAGTCTTGATTCATGGAAGCCTGTCCAATCTTGGTCAATGATCCTGCAAATGAAGCAGACTTTGACTAAAGAGAGAAATTAGTAGAGACAAAAGATAGGAACTAACTTTTACCTGCAGCTCCGGATACTTGTCTGAAAATCCTTGCATCTTGTGATCGATACTCCCAAGGTAAAGCCTTCACTTTTACTTTTATGCTAAGAAATGAGGTTAGTAGAGGGGAATGTCAGATAGTATTTGCTAAGTTGCTGGATGAATGAATTTGGTTGCTAAGCTAGGATAATGCATAATGTGCTTTTGTGATTAAGACTTTTTAGATGTGGATTGCAATACTGTAGAGGTAATAATTTCAATGTTTTAAATCTATGAGTCCCTGATTTTTTCAAACCTCTTTCAGAGAGACCGCCTGTTTGTTTTGCTTGAGGACAAGCAAAAGGGTAAGTCTGGGGGAGTTTATATACCATGAACTTTACCCACTTTCAGCCATGGTATATAAGTGTTTTTAGATACATTAATCATATTTTAGAGTATTTTTAGAGAAATTACAGGTTTAGGTACTTATTTGGAAGAAGTGATGCTTTTGAGACATTTTGAACTGCTTTTACGCATGGAGAATCGATCGATGCAGGAGGAGACACATCGGTCGATCGAAGCCAATAAAAATCGATCGACAGACGTGTTGTCCCATCGATCAATACCGAGACCACTCGAGGATTAATGACAAGTTAGAAGATTTCAAGTTTCACAAAGTATCATTATCTTACATCCTAAGTCCCTGGCCGCCTGTTAGGCTATATTTATTAGGATTTTGTATCATTGGAGAGGCAGACTTGCCTAGAGACCTAGTTTGAAGGAGAGAAGCAATCTGGTTACCATTAGAGAGAGAGAGCTTAGGATTGGAGAGATATATCAGAGACTACATAACAGAGAAGATCTTGAACTCCCTATTTTCTATAACTCTTTACACTTTGTGTTCTTTATTTTATTTAAGAGTTATTCAGACCATCATGATTTTGTCTCTTATGAATATGTATGAGTAAAACTTATTGTTAGATTTAGATTTCTCACAAGGTTGAATTATGTACTTATAATATGATTATTGTTAGGGTGTTTTAATTAGTTCTTTCATCCTAGTTATACTTAATGCTAAATTTAGGATTGATCACCCTCAAATTTAGATCTTAGGATTAATTGAGATAAGCAATAATTTACCCTCAATACCTGAATCAAACTAGTGTGATCTAACTGACTAGACACACACGAAAGTTGGTCTAGAAGGTTAGAGAACAACATCAAACCCACTCGCAAGCCTTGCTAGAAACACCGCCGATCGATGCGACTATCGTTGTGTCGATCGACAGTTTGAAAGGTGTATCGATCGATGTGCATAACGTCATATCGATCGACACTTTCTTGTGATCAATAGACGATCGTTGAGATCCGAGATCTAGTCAAAGAAAACCCAACTGGTTTTACCCCCTGTTTGAGTTCGAGAACAATCAAACCCTTAAGTCTAAATCAAGTCATAGTTTCATACCTGAGATTATACCTGAATCTAGCTATTCTCCTAAAAACTAAAAACAACTTCTACTAAAGTTACCAAACAACTACCTCGTTCACCACTATTTACTGCTTTAAAACAATTAAAACCAATCAGTCTATCTTAATTTTTAATACCTTAATTCTACTGAGTAATCCTAGAGTCCTCGTGGATTCGATCCCTAAGTATTACAACTGAACCTCTTATTTGAGAGAGTAATTCACTCAGGGTAATTTGAGTGATATCACGATATCCGCCTTCAAGAGAGGCCTACTCTCAGACGGGGACCTCTACAAAGAGCTGACTAAATACCAGTGCAAGACGATGGAGGACATGCTATCCCGAACCTGGGCTCAGGTTAAATGGGAAGAAGACGTCGCTGGCCGCGCCGAGGCTTTGCTAAAACAGGGCGAGAACGTGACCAGGCAAGACAGGCACGAGCGAGACGAGAGTCCCTCTCAGCGATCAGCTAAAGACTCCGGGACCAGGAATCGGGGCAAGTATCAGTTCCGCCCAACTAAGAAGGCAGAAGGAGTGGCAGTGTCCACGTGGCCTGATATCTCCCACCTCTCCATATCGAGGCCGGAACTGATTAACGCTCTGAGGCAGATCGGCCAATAGGTCAAGTGGCCTCGGAAAATGAAAGCGCCATATTCCTTCCGGAATCTCGACCTTTGGTGCGACTTCCACAGTGACCACATTTACAAAACGGAGGATTGCGTTGTGCTAAATATCGAGGTCAGTGAGTTACTACAGAAGGGACATCTCCGGGAATTCCTCTCAGATAAAGCCAAGAGTCATCTGAGCAAGGGAACCTCCGGAAAGCCCACTGAAGCTTTCCCGGCCTCGCCACCTCGGCAGGACTGCACGATCCACGTCATATCTGGAGGCTCGGAGATAAGCGGTATATGCCATGCAGCCGCCCAGAAGAGCACCCATAACGCCAAGCACAGCCTGGAAACTGCTAAGCCTAAGTGTCTGCTCTTGGGAATCGATAAAATCAGTTTCACGGCCATGGAATAAGAGAGGTTCCTAGCCCCGCATCACGGTGCTCTAGTCATATCGCTCACTGTAGCGAATTGCCTATTAAAAAGGATACTAGTGGACAACTGAAGCTCCAGCAACATCATATTCCAGACCGCTTACCAGGACCTGTGATTGGAAGAAAGCGCCCTGACGCGTAAAGCAATTCCACTCGTGGGGTTGAGCGGAGAGGTCAAACAACCCGCGGGAGAAGTCACTCTCCCAGTGTACGCTGAAGGAGTCAACATGTCGACCAAATTTCTGGTAGTTGACTGCCTATCCTCCTACAACATGAGGGCGACCGTGGATCCACGACATGGGAGCCGTCCCTTCAACGCTCCACCAGATGGTAAAGTTCCCCACCCCGTGGAGCATAAGATCGATCAGGGGTGACCAAGAGAACTCCCGGTCCTGCTATCACACTACCCTAAAGGGGAAGACCAAGGTATTATAGTAATTACAGAGCCAGCCTTCGGCTCAGCATACTGAGGAGCCCAAGGTTGAAGAAATGGATGAAGTGTCATTGGCTGAAGGGGACCAGATCCGACGCCTCAAGGTAGGCTCTAAGCTACCCGAAAGGCTCAGAAGGAGGTTAATAGACTTCCTCAGGTCCAACTTTGATTGCTTCGCTTGCTCCCACGTCGATATGCACAAGCTGCAGGTTGACCCTCAGCACCAGCCAGTCAGGCAAAAGAGAAGGAAGTTTGCTCCCGAAAGGGATGCGGCCATCAACGAGGAAGTCAAGAACCTGCTCGACGCAGGATGGCCCCCTTTCCTCAAGGTGCAGTACCCGGAATGGCTGGCTAACGTGGTGGTAGTCAAGAAAGAGAACGGCAAATGGAGAGTCTGTATAGACTTCACAGACCTCAACAAGTCCTGTCCAAAGGACCCCTTTCCTCTACCTCACATTGAAAAACTCGTCGACGCCACAGTCAGGCACCAGCTAATGTACTTCATGGATGCATTCTCCGGCTACAACCAGATACTCATGCATCCAGACGACCAGGAGAAAACATCTTTCATGACCTCCCTGGGCATCTATTGTTACAAGGTCATGCTTTTTGGCTTGAAGAACGTCGGGTCTACCTATCAAAGGCTGGTGAATATGATGTTCGCGGATCAGATCAGGCAAACCATGGAAGTCTATACTGACGACATGCTGGTAAAGTCCCTGGAAGCCGAGGATCATATCTCGCACCTGTAGCAAGCCTTCTCTACCCTGCGGAAATAAAGCATGAAGCTCAACCCGACCAAATGCATATTTGGAGTGAGCTCCGGAAAGTTCCTTGGGTATATCATGCCCACCGGGGCATCAAGGGTAATCCCGAACAGATACGCGCCATCCAATCCATTCCCTCCCCAAAGAGGTCCAGAGGCTAACGGGTAGGATGGTAGCTCTGAGCAGTTTCATCTCCAGGCTATCCGACAAGTCTCACGCCTTCTTTGAACCACTGAAGAACCCAAAGGATTTCCAATGGACGGAGAAATGTGATTCCGCCTTACGCGATCTCAAGGTATACCTCACCACTCCTCCTCTCATGTCGAAGCCCTTGGCAGGCGAAGTACTACTGCTGTGCCTCCCAGTTTCGGAGCACGCCGCAAGTGTCGTCCTGGTATGCAAGGAAGGAAGCAGGCAGCTCCTAATCTACTACGTAAGTAAATCCCTCTTGGACGCAGAGACTCGCTACAGCCACCTCGAGAAGCTAGATCTAGCCCTCATGGTCGCCGCCCCCAAACTAAGACCGTACTTTCAAGCTCATCCGGTCGTGGTTGTCACCTGTTTCCCCATCAAGTTGGTTCTTCACAAACCCGAAGTCTCAGGACGTCTAGCCAAATGGCCAGTAAAGCTGGGGGAGTGTGACGTAATATTTCGGCCGGCTACCGCTATAAAATCACAGGTCCTAGCCGATTTCGTGGCTGAGTTCTCGCCTACCTTCCTCCCGGCTCTGGAGCAGGAGGTAAGCCTCCAAAGCAAGACATCATAAGAAGGAGAATGGACCCTATACGTTGACGGATCCAGCAACGTCCAAGGAGACGGAGTTGGGATAGTACTCACCTCACCCACCGGGAATACGGCCTTAAGAGCTGTTTGGTGCAACTTTAATGCGACCAACAATGAAAGCGAGTATGAAGCCCTAATCGCGGGACTGACTCTCGCCCACCAGATGGGCGCAGAGAACATCCAGATCTTCAGCGATTCTCAGCAGATAATCAAACAGGTGCAGAGAGAGTACCAAACCAAGGATGATAGCATGATCCGATATCTAGCGATCGATCAACGCCTCCTCAGGAAGTTTAGAATTCGCAGGCTGGCACTCTGGCCAATCTGGGGTCCGCCCTCGAAACCAAGAGCCAGATGAGCATCCCCCTGCTGGTTCTCCAATGGCTGGCCACCCTGGAGGAATCATCGTCCGAAGTTATCTCTGCTATTGGAGAAGAGGAAACATGGATGACCCCCATATTTCAGTACCTGCAGAATGATATCCTCCCACAGGACCGTAACGAGAGCAGGAGAATCAAGAAGAAATCAGCAAGATACTGCATCTCCCAAGGAGTACTGTACCCCGAGAGGCTTCCAGGATCCTCGTGGAACTACACGAAGGAGACTGCAGATCCCACTCCAGCGGCAGGAGCTTAGTGCTGAGAGCCAAGAGAGCGGGCTACTACTGGCAAACGATGGCCGAACACGCTGACAGGAAAGCCTAGTACTGTGACGAGTGCCAGAGATACGCTCCTGTGTCCAAGCTCCCCCCGGAAAACCTCAAATCCATAAGTTCCCCCTGGCCCTTCAGGAAGTGGGGCATGGATATAGTGGGAAAATTCCCACTGCGCCTGGGAAAAAGGTTCTCTTTCTGGTGGTAACCGACTACTTCTCCAAGTGGGTCAAAGCGGAAGCGCTCAGCCGAATAACCGATCTCCAGATCAGGAAATTCTTGTGGACGAACGTAATCACGCGCTTGGGAGTCCCGCAAGAGATTGTCACCGAAAACGGGCCACAGTTCACCAGTCATAACTTCAAGGACTTTTGCACGGACTGTGGCATAAAGCTCACCTTCGCCACACCCAGACATCCTCAATCCAACGGACAAGTCGAGTCCACAAACAAAACTGTGGTTAACATGCTAAAGAAGCGCTTGGAGGATTCTCATGGGAAGTGGGCAGAGGAACTACACGGAGTTCTCTGCGCCTATAGGACTACTCCCAATACGGCGATGCAGCAAACTCCCTATTCGTTAGTCTACGGGGCAGAACCTATAGTCCCCACCGAGATGCACGTAAAGACAACCGTCTCCGGCTCCATCTCCCAAGATGAAAACGACGAACCGATGTCTCTAAGTCTTGACCTACTCGACGAAAAGAGAGAACCTGCTCGACTCAGAAACTGGTCCTACCACCAGGATGTCGCTCGAAGCTACAACAAGAAAGTCAGGACCAGGACCTTTCAGAAAGGGGATTGAGTTCCACGACGAGTAGCCAACAACACCAGAGAGAAAGCAGTAGGGAAACTCGCCCCCGGATGGGAAGGACCCTACAAGATAATCGAGGTGCGGGCAGCAGGAGCCTACAGGCTGCAAGACAGCAAAGGTAAAATACAACCCAACTGCTGGAATGCCCTGCATCTCAAAGTTTATCATTTTTAAATACGATCTCCGGATCCCTATATATATATTGCTTACTATATACTATTTAAGCATTGTGGTTTTCTACTCCTATGTATGCTGCACGTCTACGGACCAGGCTTATATAATAAAATTGTTCCGACTATAAGAGTAGTAGAAAAACCACCATACTTAAAGGGGCATACGAGCTGGATCAGGTCCCAAGGGACTTCCGATCCTGGCAAACCCTTACCAAGCGAGGTACGTCCACAAAACACAAATGGGTATGAGACTTAAGGCAGGAATGGGTCTGCGCAGACCTGAGTATGCTGTCAAAACTACCTATAACCCCAGTATAGGCCTGGAGCCAGAGAAATATCGGGGCCCCCAAATGTATAAAATGTTAAAAGTACCTGTATTAAAACGCTACGTGCTAAACAATACAGGGGACACAAAGTACAAAAATTTCAAAAATACTGAGACATACAGGGAGCAATAAGTGCAAAAGTTCGGGAGCACAATAAAATATTTGCTTATCCAGACGTGGAAAGCAGAAAAGCCTGGTGACTGGATCGCTATTCCAAGTATATCCACACCAGAACCCTTAAGTCTGATAGTGGCTTCCTGCAGAAGCAGCATGCAGCATTAGGAGCTCAATAGTGGCCAGCTTCCGAGCGGCAGAATGCGAGTTCCGAACAGGTATCGGGAGCAATCTTGCCTAGGAAGACGGAGTACGGTCCCTGTAAAACTAAATTCCGAGTTTACGAACTCCGGGCACGAAAATAATTTTAGAATTATTAACAATAGAACCTACGGGTCCTAAAACGATATTTGGATCTGGAACCTACGGGTTCCATCTCGACCTATGGTTCCTAAAACAATCTCCAGATCTGGAACCTATGGGTTCCACCTCGACCTACGGGTCCAAAAACGGTCTTAGGACCTGCAACCTACGGGTTCGACCTCGACCTACGGGTCTGAAAACGGTCTAAGGACCTGAAACCTATGGGTTCCACCTCGACCTACCGGTCCGAAAACGGTCTAAGGACCTGGAATCTACGGGTTCCATCTCGACCTACGGGCTTAGAATGATCTCCGGATCTTGAACCTACGGGTTTCATAAAACCCACTGGTCCCATGCGGTTTCAGGATCCAAAGAACCTAAAGGTTCATTAGCGATCAGGTGGTTGCTAACCTAGTCCAAGGACCTATAACCCAGGAGTTTCCTGGCGGCCTACGAGCCCTAACGCGATCCGAGGACCCGTGAAATTACATGTTCCCAAGAAATCCCAGGGTCCAGCAATGAGTTAAAGAGAATGATCTCAGGATCTACAGAAGCCTACCGACTCCTAGACCCTGGCATGAACCCCATGAAAAACTCCGGCACCTGAAGGCTATTCCGCGGCTTCTGCTACACCAGCAGTCTGGGGCAATCCCAAACATTGACGAGCAACTTTCGACGACGCCTACAGGCCCATGAACCTAAAACGGCCAGCTTCAGGAAAATATCCAACCCTCGGAGGTCCCTCAAAGAAAATAGATTCGATCCTAGTATGAACCAGGAACCTGCTACATAAGAAAGATCGATAAAAAGAGAGCAAGCGAGGACATATCAGAAAAGCATTTCTTTTTTAAAGAGAAATATAAAGGGCCACAGAAGGGCCATTTTCTAAATAACATAAATAAAAGGCACGAAGGCGTGACAAGAGTTTTAAAACCCTCAAAGAAGGTTTGGTACAACAAAAGAAACCCCAACACGGGGTGCAAAGTTTGGATTAAATTGATGGGGATCAGTCACGGGGATCAGCAGCGGGTTCTGGGGTCTTCTCTGCCTCAGTCTCCCTGGAAATCGGGGGTTCGTATTCAAATGAAGGAGCAGGAAGCCCCAGCAGCCGGGCCTCGGAAGTCTTCACCTTCTTATACTGCTCCAGAAGGACGAGGGCTCCCAGCTGTCAGTCTGCTGCTAGAGCCACTCCCTCATCAGCTTCCAGTGAGCCACCACTTTGGCACCGTTCACTGCCATAATCTTCTCGGCTTCGAAGGTCTCCGCAGCATACTTCAGCTCACACACCTCGTCCTCCTGCTCTTCTAGCCGCTCCCTCAGAGAAACGTTCTCCGCCGCCTCCATGGTCCCTGCTTCATCCCGGTTCTTGATCTTGAGCTTCAAAGCCTTGGTCTCCTTCAACCTGGCCGAGGCGTTATCTTTTTCTTCACCCAGATGAGAGGACAAGCTGTCTATCTCCACCTTAGCCGAAGTCTGATCGTCCATTCTTTCTCCGAGATGGAAGAGCTGGGAGATCATCTGCATAAAATTAACCAAGTCAGCAGCAGGAACCAAGCCTTAAAATATATACAAAAGCGACACGTTACCTGGAGAAGATCACCCTGAAGAGATCAGACGATCTCGTGAGAGACTCCTTCTGGCAGGGACACCGGAGCCAACGGGAACACCTTGGTAAGGTTAGCAAGCACGGTGACCAGATCACACGGCGATGGAGAGATCTTGGGAACGGGTCCTGAGGCCTTAGATTTCTTCTTGGAGGAAGCAGGAGCAGGAGTAGTTGCAGCCTTACGCTTGTTGCTCCTGATGAACTGAACTGAACGTCATCGTCATCGTCATCCTCAGTAGGGGTAGCACGCTTGGGAGCCGCCCTCTTTGCGATATTTCTGAAAAAGCCTTCTCGAAGTCTGCCAAAGCTTCCTCGCCTTTAGACCAGGACAGTACCATGAAACCAAAAGAAAAGAAGAATGGAGACTTACCCCAGATGCTGCAACGTTCCTACGCCATTTGACCGGAAGCTTCAACACCTGATCAATTGTCCTCTTTCCCGAAGAAGAGCTTGAGCGAGAAGTATCTGCAAAAGGAAATCAAAAATATTAGCACTGTATTTCTAAGAGAGACCATGACGACTCCTATAACCCACCAGCACTGGAAGATGCATACTTCTCGGTCCAACGACTCTCGAAGACTGGGTGGCGCTTGCTCTCCCTCTTAGGGATTTCCTGGACCAGAGGATCCTTGAGACGGGGATGTAGATGACACCTTCCCTCTCCACTATTCAAAGGGGAGATGAAATAGGAGTATCAAACCTCAGCAACGCCGATGACAAGACCCTCCAGATCACCTAGATTCGGCAAGGCTATCAGAGTCCTCCAGGAAGGAGGATTTAGCTGACCCGGGGAGATCTCCAGCGACTCCGATATCTTAGCCACCAGTGAGGGAACCCGATCCATGAAACCCGATTCGAAGAAGCCTTCATAAACGGGCACCTCGTCGACGTCAAAATCTAAAACCCTATCTATAGGGCCAGGGATTCGAATGACGACGTCGTCTGAAAGCTTTTACTTTTCTCTCCAGTATGCAACCTCCTCCACTCAGATAATCGAAAGAGGACCCACAGGAGGAAGCCCCTCCATTTCAACAATCGGCGGGTCGACCTCAGCTCTCTTCTTTGACCTAACCCTAGCACCTATGGATGAAGAATCTGGGAGAAGGCCCGACCTATTTTCCATCCTAGCAGAAGAAAGGGGATCTAAGGAAAGAAGCCTAAGAAAGGAAAGAAAGAGAAGGAAAGGCGAGAAGTACCTGATGGAAGTGAAGACTCGAGCTCGAGCAGTAGAAATCACCAAGGATCTTTCAAGCGAGAGAAAAAAAAAAGGTGCGAGATCTGGTAGACGGCTGGAGTGGAAAGAAAGGGTTGTAAACCCTAATCGAAGCCCCACACGCCATAAAAGGACGCCATGCGAGGGAACGAACTTCGAGCCTCCATTACTCCACACCTTTCGTCCTGTCGGGTATCTGAAAATCGAAAGCGTCACCGAGCCTTGTTTCAGGCCCAAGGAGGCATCCAAGAACTTCACTACCAGTCTCGGTCCTTCACCGAGAGCACAAGCTGCACGATCCGGCCTCACCTCCCGGGGAAATCATCCAGGCTCTAAGCTTCATACAGACTCCAGAAGTCTGAACAGAAATTGTCAGACTCCAGTCTACTCTAAGGGGGTCAGACGTCCTCCGGGTTCAAGATACAGTTCCGACCTGGGAAGAATCCGGTGAAGCAGAATTATTGGAGAAATGTCTTGCCCAAGGAATGCCTGCTGAGAATGAGCAACTCCGGGTGGCTTGACTGCACAGGTTATTCCCCGATTCCGATGACAAAATCGAGAAATAAGGGGCAAACTGTTGGGGAAAAATACTCAAGTATTAGATTTCTCCAGACTCCAGGCAGACACCGTCCTCCAGGTTCCTGCTAGAGATGGCACCCGGGTCTGACCCCTGCATCGGTCCTTTCCCCCGAGAAAATGAAAAACTTCCGATTGGAAGAACCTTCCATATTTCGAATATGGAAGATTTTCACCTGCCCCAAACCGACTCCCACCAATCAACGAAGACTATATAAAGGGAACCTAAACCTTAAAGCAAGGGATCGACACTTCGAGACTAGGAGAATAGAGTGAGATGGCTAGAATTAGGGTTCTTACCCGATACCTTGTAATTCCTGCTCGTTTAATCAATAAAACGTCTCTTCAAGTCTACTTCTTGATGATAGGAGTTTCAAGGCTCCTAATCAAATGTTGTTGTATAAAAGATGTCAAACCAGTTCTAAGTGATCACAAAGCAAAGGGAATGCAAGCATATGCTTAATCTAAATGCAACCATTAAGAGAGATGATTATTAAACTAAGACAATACTTAAATGCAATAAAAGATGAAACTTTCTTTCAATATGAGGAGATGAGATTCATGGGAATAGGGACTTGATCTTAAGTGATTAAGATTCAATCCAAGATGCCAAATTTTCAATCAATCTAATTCCTTATGCCTAGACACTATGCTTGAAAAACTCTATCCCTAGATGAATGCACTTTTGCAATGAGCACCTAAGTACATCAAATCCCTTTGACTGTAATGATCAAAGCAAACAATAAGAATGAGTCTAATAGCAATCCTAGCTTCTTTAACAACTAATCCCTTAAGTAAAGCAAGCTAAAAGCATAGATGAGTTGGTTCAGGCATTTCATAGAACACCTTCCGGGCATGAAATGCCTATAGCTCTATTTTTGAGAGGCCAACTCAAATATAGCATTAAGAACACCAAATCATGCAAGGAAAGGATAGATCTAACACTTAGCACCTTGGATCTACACTTAATCACTCTCAATCACCCTAACCCATGAATCTTAAATGGATCTACTCACTAATCCACATGCTTACTCTTAAACCCATGAGAGATTCAAGCTTAAACATGTAGAGAAAGAGAGGAGAAGAAATCAAACACTCAAGAACACAAAGATGAGATGAAATTATGATTCAAAGATAAAGCGTTTACTGAAAGGTTTGTGTTCTTAGAGAGAAAATAACATAAGTCCCAAATTAGGGATAATAAGTGTACTTATACTTGGCTTAAAAGCCCTAAAAACATCATAGAAATTTACTAAAAGGTCCTTGGAAGCAATTAGGTCTCGACCAATAGGAAATCAAGGAGAAAAACGCTCTGGGCGAGGCTGGACAGTCCGGCCCGCGCATGTCCGACCCACGCAGGACCGTCCGGTCCGTTCCTCGTCCCGCGCGGGTGTGCTGGCCCGGGCGTCCCGTCCCGCTCGTCCATGCAGCTCCGTCTGGCTTCATCCCGCGCGGGTGCTACGTACCGCGCTGGTTCGGCCGCGCATCTGGCTGTCCCGTCCGTCTCTTGTCTCGCGCGGATACTACGTACTGCGCATAGTCGTCCGCGCATCTGGCAGTCTTGTTCGTCTCTTGTCTCGTGCGGGTGCTGCCTACCGCACGTCCCAGACTGCGCATCTGGCTGTCTCGATCCTTCTCGTCCGGCTCGGGTAATACGTCTCGAGCAGATCAGTCCGCGCACCAGCCTGCTTCAGTCCATCCATGGATCCGTTCCGTCCCGCGCGGGTAAGTTAACCCGAGCGCTCTAGGCCGCGCGTCCGTGTATCCGTCCGGCTCTCCATGCGCGGGTGAACAAGGCCGAGCACGTCCATCCGTCTGGTCCGGCCGAGTCAAACCGAAGCCATCTCTGCCCAACTAGGCCAAACTCCTTTTTTATCTCATTCTTGCATCAAAACCACTCTAAACACCTTCTTTTACTCCATGGGACACTCCAATACCTGATAAGGACTTATGAATGCAAAATGGGTCCTAAAGATGCCTAAACCTTAACCTACAAGACAAAGAATGCAAAATAAAGATGGCTAAATCAATGAAAATATGCAAGACATCAACTCCCCCACGCTAGTCCTTTACTTGTCCACAAGTAAACTAGCAACTAAGGAGGAGAGGTTTGAAGGAGGGGACTCATAACCAAAAGAATTCTCTTCTTAGTTCTCAACTTGATAACCTTGTATAATCATACCAACTAGCCAGAGCAAACACTTTATCCAACTCTAACTTCTCAAGGCCTATCTTAACTCTTTTGATCCCTACACTCATTCATCATGAATCCACAAACCACAAATCCATTTACTCTCTAACAATCATTAAGCAAACTCAAAAACTCACTTGCAAATGGTCAAATGTTCCAAGTCATTTGGTTTGGTGAAAAAGGCTTTGATGCAAAGTGAAACAAGAAGTTCAAAGGATTTTTCAACGGGTGGTTCACTCTCGAAACAAGTAGCCTTGACATTGCACATAATTTATCTAAGAAAGGGATCAACTCATGCATACAATGCTCAATCTCAATTGTTCTACCCTTCTCCGAAACATAAACATGGAATACTCTTATCTACAATGCCAAACCCAACTCACATCACTCACCCAAATGCTTCCTAAGAACTCAAGGCACTTTTCTCATATAGAACTCTTTCTCTTGACGTCTAACAAGGAATATAACAATGTTGATATTTATGAGCAAAAGAGTATCATTGAGAAAGAGAAAAACCCTAGGGACCTAGAACAGAAAAAAAATTAAATAAATAAGAAAGGTCTTGTGTAATGTTTGAGACCTTCCCACTATATATAAAAAAAAGAAAAAAAAAAGAAAAAGAAAAAGGAAAAGAAAGATTCAATAAGATAGTGGGGGAAGGAAAAACTTAAAGAGTTAGAGCTTAGAAAAGTGAATAGAGGTCCTTAGTGGTTAAATTTCAAAGGAAAGAAAGTTGTTCATGGGGTAAGTGATGTGAGAATGTTTTTCATTTTTGGGTTATGGGATGAATAAAAGGGGTGTAGATCTTGTAATCACTTAGGAATTGGGTAGAATGATGAGGATGGATCCATGTATGCATGAATTGCTCCTAGTCTTAGATAAATTTTGCATAATGATCAAGCTCCTTGAATTTTGAGTGATTGCCACCTTAATATGATGCATTGAAACCTCATTATCATCCATATTAGACCATTCGATCACCTAGCCAAATGATTGAGATCATGTGCCCATTTGTGAGACTTCACCTTGTGTGTGTGTTTGAATCAATGTGAGGGCTGGTTAAGAGAACTTGTTGGTTGATAAGCATTGCATCTTGTGTAGAGGCATAAGAGTAATTGATAGGCCTTGTGAAGCTAGAGCATAATAAGAGAGTTTGGCTCATGGTATTTGCTATGTTTCTTTAGGATGTCAAGTTGAGTGCTATGAGTGTTTCTTTTGGCTTTGCTTCCATCTCGATGTCTCTCCTCCTTGTGTTTTGAAAAGATTACTTGAGGACAAGTAAAGGTCTAGTGTGGGGGAGTTGATATCTTGCATATTTACATGTTTTTAGCATCCATATCTCGTGCATTTTGATCATCTAAGTTAGGCATTAGGCATCTTTAGGTCCATTTTGCATTCATTTGTCCTTATTAGGTGTTGGAGTATGCTTTGGTGTGATTTGAGGTGTTTGGGAACCTTATGACCCAAAAAAAAGAAGTGAAGATTCAAGTTTGGCTATGAAAAGAGAAGTGTCCGGGTAGAAACAGACCGGGTACACACACCCGGTCGGTTGGATGCTGAACAGAACACATACGGACCGGGTAGAACGGACCGGCCACACATACCCGGCCGGGAAGGACACAAGCAGGACTCGTCTGACCGGGAAGGATGGACCGGCCACACACACCCGGTCGGGAAGAGAGGGATCAAGACATGTCCAGACAACCGGGAAGGATGGACCGGCCACACACACCCGGTCGGGAAGAGATGGATCAGGACATGTCTGGACGACCGGAAGGAGGAACCGGGATGCTGAACCCGGCCGGGCTGGACGACGACCAAGACAAGCTTGGACCGGGTAGTCAGGACCGGGTTGGGCCATTTGCTCAACCCCTGACCGAAAATCAAGATGGTTTTCCATTGGCTGAAGCCTAATTGACTCCAAGGACGTTTTAGTAATTTTCAATGATGTTCCTAGGTTTTCTAAGCCTATGTATAAATACTTATGTAATCTCCTTGAGGAGAACAACTTCTTTTCTCTCAAAAACACATTTAGATCTTGAAGAAAGCTTGGATCTTTGATCTTTTTCATCTCGTTTCTTTTGTGTTTATTAGATTATCTTCTTCTCTAATCATGTTTAGCCTTGAATCATCATTGATTTTGAGGTTTTCCATGGCTATTAGTGAGTAGATCTATCTAGGATTCATGGGCTTGGGAGACTAAGGGTGATTAGGTGTAGATCTAAGATGTTCTAGGGTAGATCCTTCTTGATCCTTGCTTGTAGAGTGTTTTTCTTGCTATTTTTGAGTTGGCCTCTTCAAAATAGAGCTTTAGGCATTTCATGCCCGAAAGGTGTTCTATGAAATGCCTGAACCAACTATTCAATGCTTTTAACATTCTTTACCAACATTTGAGATTTGCTGTTAAAGGTGTTAAGATAGCTAATGGACTAGTTCTTAATGATTGCTTTCATATTATTCAACCTAAGAGATTAAATGCTTGAGATATGTTTGTGAATGAGCATTCATCTAGAGATAGAGCTTGCTTAGGATTGTGTCTAGGCTTAAGGTGTTAGATTGATTGAATATTTTCCATCTTAGATTAAAGCTTGATCACCCAAAGTCAATTCCCTTGTCCCAAGAATCCCCTTGCCTCATTGAGAAAGAAAGTTCACTCTTTTATTGCATTTTTAATATTGTCTTAGTTCATAATCATCTTCTTATCATGGTTGCACTTAGATTAAGCATAGGCTTGCATTCTTTTTGCATTATAATCACTTAGAATTGGATTGACATCTTGTATACTACAACATTTGATTGGACCCTTGAAAAGTCTATCATCAGCATACGTCCCGCACGTCCGGCTGTCTTCTGCGTACCGGCGTCCCTCGCGGCTCACACGTCCCGTGCATAGTCGACCGCGCGTCCGGTCTTCAAGCAAGCTTCTAGTTCCCGCGCGGCGTACATGTCCCTCGCGTATGCATCCGCGCATATTGCTTCCCGTCCGTCCGTCCGTACCCGTGCGGTGCATCCATCCCGCGCATTCAAGGTCGTGCGTTTCGGATCTTGAACAGGCTGTCTGTTCCCGCGCGGGGTACTCGTCCCGTGCATAGCCGACCGCGCATTCCGAATGTCGATCAAGACGTCCCGATAACGCGCGGGTTACATGATGTCTTGCATATTTACATGTTTTTAGCTATCATATCTTGTGCATTTTTACTCATTTAGATTAGGCATTAGGCATCTTTAGGCTCATTTTGCATTCATAAGTCTCTATCAGGTGTTGGAGTATACTTTGGAGATATTGGAGATGTTTGGGAGTTTTGTGATGAAATAGAGGGGTTTAAAGATGAACATGGACGGAGGCCTTAGAAATATCTTCTGATGCTAAGATTTGGTGGAGACATGGAATTTTGAGTTTTCTTTCCAATGGAAGTAGTTTCAAGTCATTTGGAGCCATATTGGAGGAGTTAGGATCAAAACACTGAGGGCATATCAGTTCCACCCGGGTGAGCATAACCGAGGTCGACCATCCAACCATGCCTGGAAGAGCTCAGGACGCGGCCAGGACGACCCGGGGACAAGGACCCGCAGGTCCTGATGATGGTGGACGCCAAGAATGCACGCGGCTTCAACCACCCGACCTGCCACTCGCCCGCGTACAAGACAACCGACCATTCACACCCGACTGCTCCCACCCGCACGGCTGGACGGTCTGGACATAGGAGAGCACCCGGCTGGTCACACCCGGCCATGGACTAGCACAGCCTGACCCGGGTGGCCTAGATTCTTCCTTTCTCCTTGTTTCTGATTGGTCGAAAATCACTTGGCACCAAGGACCTTTTGGACTTTTCCTTTATGTTTTAAGGGTTTTCCAAGCCCCATATAAATACTCTTGTATTCCCTTTGAGGAACTTGACTTTTTTTCTCTCAAAAACATAATAAGATCTTGAAGAAAGTTTGGATCTTTGATCCTTTTTATCTCATTTCTTTTGTGTTTAATAGATTATCTTCTTCTCTAATCATGTTTAGCCTTGAATCATCATTTATTTTGAGGTTTTCCATGGCTATTAGTGAGTAGATCTATCTAGGGTTCATGGGCTTGGGAGACTAAGGGTGATTAAGTGTAGATCCAAGGTGCTTAGTGTTAGATCCATCCTTTCCTTGCATTGATTTGGTGTTCTTCATGCTATATTTGGGTTGGCCTCTCAAACATAGAGCCATAGGCATTTCATGCCCGAAAGGTGTTCTATGAAATGCCTGAACCAACTCATCTATGCTTTTAGCTTGCTTTGCCTAAGAGATTAGTTGTCAAAGAAGCTAGGATTGCTATTAGACTCATTCTTTATGCTTGCTTTGATCATTACAGCCAAAGAGATTTGGTGTACTTGGGTGATCATTGCAAAAGAGCATTCATCTAGAGATAGAGCTTGCTTAGTTTTGTTGTCTAGGCATAAGGAATTAGATTGATTGAAAAGTTGGCATCTTGGATTGAACCTTGATCACCCAAAGTCAATTCTCTTGTCCCAAGAATCCCCTTGCCTCATTAAGAAAGAAAGTTCAATCTTTTATTGCATTTTTAATATTGTCTTAGTTTCATAATCATCCTCTCATCTTGATTGCACTTAGATTAAGCATGAACTTGCATTCCCTTTGCATTAAAATCTCTTAGAATTGGATTGACATCTTGTATTCTACAACATTTGATTAGGACCTTAGAAAAAGTCCTTTCATCAAATTGGCGCCGTTGCCAAGTTCTAAGTTGATTTTGACATTGGGATTTAGTCACTTGCTTGAGACTAAGTCATTTTTAGTTTCTTGTGATATTGATTCTCTTGCTTCTTCTATCTTTTACTTTCAGGTGTATGATCACAAGAAGCAGAGGGGCATCTAACTTGGTTCCTACTGTTGAAGAGATTGCTGCACTTGAGAGGGAGATAGAAAGACAAAGAAGAGAACTAGAGCAACAGGCTCATCTTCAAAGGTTGGGGTTTGAGATGGAGAATCTGCCTCAAGATGGTGATGTTCTAGGGTGCAATGGTCCAAGAGCTGACAATCCTAGACAACCACGCCAGCCACATCACCAACGACACCAAGCAAGAGCCATTGGAGCCTATGACCAACCTCACATTCACGGTCATAGGTTGGGAATCAGAGCACCAGCTGTGGAGAACAACAACTTTGAGATCAAATCAGGGCTGCTCAATGTGATAGAGAACAACAAGTTTCATGGCTTGGCTGTGGAGGATCCACTAGATCACTTGGATCAATTTGACCCTCTGTCCATTCACTGTGAAATCTCGTCCTTCCTTGTTCCAAAGCACAATAGCTCCATAAGGCTTCACTTCCTTGATCACAAATGGACCAGACCATTTTGACTTGAGCTTCCCTGGAAATAACTTCAGTCTAGAGTTATAGAGAAGAACTTGATCTCCAGCCTTGAACTCTCTCTTGAGGATGTGCTTGTCATGAAAGGCCTTGGTCTTTTCCTTGTAGATCTTTGAGTTCTCAAAGGCATCCATCCTTATCTCATCCAGTTCATTGAGTTGAAGAAGTCTCTTTTCCTTGGCACTCTTGATGTCAAAGTTCAGTAACTTAACAGCCCACAATGCCTTGTACTCAAGCTCTACTGGTAAGTGGCATGCCTTCCCATACACAAGGTTGAAAGGTGGGGTACCCAAGGGAGTCTTGTAAGCTGTCCTGTAGGCCCAAAGCGCATCATCAAGCTTATCTGACCAATCCTTGCTCTTAGTCCCAACTATCTTCTCTAGAATGCCCTTGATTTCCCTATTGGAGATCTCAACTTGGCCACTGGTTTGTGGGTGGTAAGGTGTTTCCACCTTATGCTTCACTCCCTTCTTCTTTAGAAGCCCTTCAAACACCTTATTAATGAAGTGTGAGCCTCCATCACTTATGACCACTCTTGGAACTCCAAATCTTGGAAAAATTATGCTCTTGAACATCTTTATCACCACTCTTGATTCTTTTGAAGGACTAGCCACTGCTTCAACCCATTTAGACACATAGTCAACAGCCACCAAGATGTACTTGTTACCATAAGAAGAAGGAAAAGGTCCCATGAAGTCTATCCCCCATACATCAAACACTTCTACCTCAAGAATTGGATTTTGAGGCATCTCATTTCTCTTGGTGATGTTTCCTCTCCTTTGGCAAGAATCACACTTGGAAAAAAAGTCTTGTGTGTCCTTGAACATGTGTGGCCACCAAAATCCAGCTTGTAACACCTTTGAGACAGTCTTGAAGGTAGCAAAATGGCCTCCATAGGAAGATCTAGGGCAATGTGTAAGGATCCCTTCAATTTCTTCATCAGCCACCACCCTTCTATAGATCTGATCCTTGCAAAGAGTGTAGAGGTATGGCTCATCCCAATAGTATCTCTTCGAATCTCTGTAGAACTTCTTCTTCTCATACCCCGCAAGATCCAATGGTTCCTTCCCAGTGGCTAAGTAGTTAACCAAATCAGCATACCAAGGCCCCTTCTCTTCAGCTGCCTTGACCTCCTCGATCTTCTTTCCAGTCTCAATAACTGCCACCACTGACATGATAGCCATGACCTGCTCCTCAGGAAGTCCTTCATCAATAAGGATTCCACCTTCAATTCTCAGCCTTGACAAGTGATCAGCTACTCAATTCTCAATTCCTGGTTCGCCCTGATCTCAAGATCAAACTCTTGAAGTAGTAAGATCCATCTCAAAAGTCTAGGTTTTGCATCCTTCTTTGCTAGAAGATGTCTAAAAGCTGCATTGTCTGTGTACACAATGACCTTGGAACCCACCAGGTAACTTCTGAACTTTTCAAAGGCAAAGACAATGACTAGCATCTCTTTCTCAGTTGTGGCATACTTCATCTGTGCATCATTCAAGGTTTGGCTCTCATAATAAATCACATGAGTCTTGCCATCCTTCTTCTGCCCCAAAACAGCCCCAACAGCAAAATCAGTAGCATCACACATTATCTCAAAGGGGAGATCCCAATCAGGTGGCTGGACAATGGGAGCACTAACAAGTTCACCCTCTATCTTGAAGGCTTCAAGACATTCTACATCAAAGCTGAAAGTGGCCTCCTTGCACAGAAACTTGGTAATTGGTCTAGAAATCTTTGAGAAGTCCTTGATGAATCTTCTATAGAACCCAACATGGCCAAGAAAGCTCCTGATGTCCTTCACTGTCTTTGGTGCCTTGTCCACCTCAATCCCCTTTTCTTAAATCTTGTGCCCAAGCACAATCCCTTCTTTGACCATGAAGTGACACTTGTCCCAATTCAGCACAAGGTTGGTGTCTTCACATCTCTGTAGGACCCTGCACAAGTTGGACAAACAAGCAGAGAACGAAGATCCAAAGACAGAGAAATCATCCATGAATACCTCCACTATATCTTCAATGAGATCCGAGAAGATAGACATCATGCACCTTTGAAAGGTTTCTGGAGCACTACATAACCCAAAAGGCATTCTTCGATAAGCAAAGGTGCCATTAGGGGATGTGAATGTTGTCTTCTCTTGATCATTGGGATGTATGGGGATCTTGAAGAACCCTGAATACCCATCAAGAAAGCAATAGAAAGGATAGTTTGCATGTCTCTCAAGCATCTAATCAATAAATGGCAATGGAAAATGATCCTTTCTAGAGGCAGAATTGAGTTTTCTATAATCAATACACATCCTACGGCCAGTTATGGTTTTAGTCGGTATCAATTCATCCTTGTCATTTTTAACCACAGTGATATCACCTTTCTTTGGGACAACATGCACAGGAGATACCCATTTAGAATCTGAAATAGGGTAGATAACACAAGCATTTAAGAGTTTAAGAATCTCCTTCTTTACAACATCCTTCAGGTTAGGATTTAACCTTCTTTGATGCTCTATAGAAGTCATTGATTTCTCCTCAAGATGTATCCTATGCATGCACAAAGAAGGTGATATCCCCTTAATATCATCTAGTAAGTACCCAATTGCTTTTCTAAACTTTTTAAGTGCATTTAAAAGTTGAGAAAGCTCAAGTTCAGTAAGTTCACTACTCACAATGACAGGGTATGTCTCGTCGGGGCCTAGAAATGCGTACCTTACACCATGGGGAAGAGGTTTGAGCTCCACTTTTGGTTCCTTGAGCTCACTCCAATCATCTTGTTGGATGTCCTCTTGTTGAGTGGCTGAAGCAGCTTGGTGAACCTCATGTGTAAGCTCCTCGTACCGGGCTTCCCCATCAATCTTCTAATGAGAATCCAGCATTCTCACATAAGCATCACTCTCCTTGTTCTCAACCACTTGGACTTCTTTATCCATTGTCAAAGCATGTTGCAAAGGGTCCTTAATGGCCAACTCTTCAAGTGCTAACTCTTCAAGAAGCTCATCAGCCAGAGCTTCCATCTCTTCAATGTAAAACACTTGGCCTTGCACAGTTGACTTCTTCATCACTTCTTTGATGTCAAAGTGGAGAGTGTGCTCCTTCCCCAAGTGAAGATCAGTCTTGCCTTCCTTCACATTTATTATTGCTTCTGCTGTGGCTAAGAATGGTCTTCCAAGGATCAAGGGATCTCTAGCTTCTTCATCCATCTCTAGCACCACAAAATCAGTAGGAATCTCACAATTTCCCACCATCACAGGGAGGTCTTCAAGGATACCAATAGAAAACTTAACTGAGCGATCAGCAAGCACCAAAGATAGCCTACACTTCTTGTATTGGCTGAATCCAAGCTTCTTGGCAACAGATGAGACTGAAACTGGCTCCCAAATCACATAAACACCTCTCAAACATCAAGGGACCAATGGAACAAGGTAGAGTAAAGCATCCTGGATCCTCTAGCTTCTTAGGGATTGTCAATCTCTTGATGATGGCACTGCACTCATGAGTAAGAACCATCATTTCCTCCATTTCTTTCTTCTTCGCAGCCACAGCATTGTGGGAACCGAAATTCACACCGTCGATTTTAATGAATAATGATGGAGGAAAGTAAGGAAAACCCTACTTTCCTTGAGGTCCGGATTCTCTGCGACAGCCAACGACAAGTGACCAAATAAATGCGGAAAAGGTTTTGTTAAGATTTGAACTGGACCTTAAGAAAGGCTGCCTACGTACCCCTTTCGAGGATCAAGTCGGACGTAGTTCACTTAGAAAGAATTGAACAAGAGATCGAACTGCCTGGGAGAGTTCGTCTAGTATGAACGTTTGTCATAGAAACAGGCATGTCGAAGATAACGCCTAGGGTTTCTATGTGCGGAGCTCTGAAGTTAAAGAATTGTTAGATCCTTCCGAGATGAACAGAGGTCTGCAGAGAAGATAAAACTAGAACAAGAGGCAGCCAGACGTTCTAAGTCCTGCCTCGCTGGCCTAACCACCTAAGTTCTAAGTTTTCCAAGCTAGCAGGAGTTCTCTAAGTCTAGATTCTCGGATTTTTGGATCCCTTTGTCTTCTGCTCCAGCCTCCTTATATAGTCGGTTTAGGTCGGTGGCCCGTTTACCCTTTTGCCTTTGGGCCCAAGTTTACCTCTTTTGGAAATATTCCATTTTCCGTCGATCTTCGTAGTTATCCTCGAGAGTTGATATTTATCCGCAGAAACTTAGCATTTATCCGACTTTCGTGAGTTAGGATAAATCGTCATAGCTCCTATTGGGCTTGGATCTCCAAAATCGTAAGTGAGTCCGTGGACACATTTTAAGCCCTCGAACGTTCATACGATTTCTTGGAAAGATTATCTCTTCCGTAACATAAATCGTATAGCCTAAAGAATCGATGTTCGAGTCGATCGTCCTTATTTTACACGATACACTTTGCGGAAGAACCAACCTTCCTAGCTCTAGTCGTAAAACTTCGAGGATAACTCCAATCGAGCCGAACCGAGGAACATTAGGTCCGTAACTAAGGTGTTACGACTTCACTGAAGCCATGAGGTGCGATCTAAATCGGACAGGCTGGGAATAGGCTGGACGCACCAGCGCCCGGGGCCAGGACACAGATGAGCTCGCGCCGGCACCCAGGACCAGCACGGGCGAGCTGGCGCCGCTCCCAGGACCAGCACGGGAGAGCTCGCACCGGCACCCAGGACCAGAACGGGCGAGCTCGCGCCGGCGCCCGGGACCAGCACGGGCGAGCCGGCGCCGGTGCCCAGGACCAGCAGGCGAGCCGGGCGCCAGGACCAGCGCAGCGGCGCCGCGCTGACCAGCAGGCGAGCTGGCGCTGCGCCGACCAGCATCGGCGAGCCCGGGCGCCGGGACCAGCGGCGAGCCGGCGCCAGGGACCAGCACGGGCGAAGCCCCGGGCCAGGTCGGGCATGCTCGCGCAGGCGCCCGGGGCCTTGGTCGCATCCGTTCTTTTCCGATCCAACCTTTGTTGATTGTTTTTTGCGGAAAGTCCGTAGACAGGAAATGATCATAGCCGTTAATTTTGAGATAACCGTCTTCGACCCCAACAGAGAAGTGATATTCTAATTTGAGAAAATCTTGTACGAGTTCTTTTCAAATCATACAAAACTTTTTTGTTTTGAGAAATACTTTCCAGAGACTTTCAGTCGTTGATTCCGTCGTGTCCGATTTTGACCCCAGCAGTTAGCCCCCCAGCTCGTTAGAACCTTCGTGATGTTTTTGCGAGCGGTAAGACATGTCAGGTAAGATAGGAGGAATTAATGGTTGAAAGGCTCCGTTGAAAGTTGTAAGATTGGGGCTGCGCCTTTCGAAGGCTGCCTACGTACCCATGTCGAAGGGATCAATCCTTCCGTAGTTCGTTTTGGAGTTGAAGACCCTTGTGATCTGTTTTTCAGCGAGACTTATATGGTCTGGTTATGTGTCGTGAGAGACTTTCGAGCATGTTGCTGTCGATGGTATTATGTTTTGCTCTGGCCGTTGTGAGGCCATGATGTATCTTTCAGGACTGGCCGTTGGCGGCTTCGAATCCCTGCTCCTTTTATAAGGCTTTTAAAATATTTTGCTCAAATTTATAAAATCGTGGTTTTTATAAATTGAGAGAACTTCCGTTTTTCGAAGTTAGAGGGAGAGGATATGAGTTGTAGTCTCATTCCTAACCCTCTGATCATCACTGTATCCATCGATTGTACAAAGCAAGATTTTTCGCGGTTTACTGATTTACGCGAACGTTCGTGAACCGAATAGACTTAAGCGAAGAGACAAGTTTTGGGATCTCGTATCGGGTACTGATACTATGTCTATGAGATGTCAAGATCCAGCGTGGCTGGGTTTAGGGAAAGACCTAGGTTTACTCTCGGACTGAGGCTTTGCGATGACAAGTCGGCTTTCGTTTTGCCTGTTTTCGATTTTAACCTGACTCGTACCGCTTTAAAATCCGCGAATTGTTATCGGCTTAAATGATTTGTCTGGGTGCGAATCGAGCTACTTCCGTTTGGAAGAGCTAACCAAAATTTAGGACTTCTTGTATAGCGCCCTATGTTATCCTTGTCGGACGTAAGAGAGCCTAACCTTTCACAGGCGGCTATTGTCTGTTTAGGACGTTAGAGTTCGTTTGTTGTGATCAGCAACAAAGAAATGATGCAAGTTTAGAGGCATGTTACTGTTTAGAAGTGTGTTTGTATGTTTTGAGTTCTAGAGACGAGGATTTCGTCTGGAACGTTTTGAGGAAAAGAATATCCTTCGAGCGTTAGCGACGTCTCGCAGTGCTGATGGTCGAGTTTTCCTTGTGCCGCATTTCGTGGTTGAAATGTTTGCGGGCTTGGAGATGTTTTGCGAATGTTAAGCAGCCAAATACTGTTGTTTCAGTTTGGGCCTTAGGACCAAGGGCGTAAATTTGACCAGGGAGAAACGTCTACATTGGTTTCGTGAAGTGTTGGCCTTCCGGATTTGTTTGTATATTTTAAGGATGACTTCATTATAACTCTTGGAGCCTTGTCACGAGTGTTTCTTTTCATGCCGTGTTTACGGGCGATAGAACTTAATCGATTGATGATAAGTTTAAATCTTCCGTTAACCATATGGTTGTTAGGACTGAGTTTTGGTATGAAGAGTTTATCGTATGATTTTCCGATTCTGGGTTATACGACAAATTGCTTGCGTAATAGTCACTTGGCGTTCAATGACCAAATCGTGGATTGTTGTTTTAGCCGTTAAGCGATTGGAGCAGTGGTCGCTAAGTAGGTTTGGATTGGCATGGAGGCTAGATTCAGCCGTATAGCCAAGGAAGTTTTAGTAAGCGATCAGACCATGACCCTTATTAAGGTCATGTTGGTTTCGATTGTCCTTAATGGGGATGCTGAATTCAGGTCCGGGCTTTACGGAAAGGCGTAGTTGGCCGAGGGCCAAATAGCATTTGCCGAGATAGACATGCCAAGGATAGCGGAGTTTTCTGAGTTATGGCTGATGGCTTTTAGAAACGATCTTCCACTTTAAGTCTCAGTTATACGATGAATGGTTCATTATAATTTTTATTTTGGTTGCATGAAAATCGTTTCATTTTATCCAGGGGACAAAGTTTAAGGGATCGGCGCTGGACACGTCGCGGGTTCGCTGCGTGATTATTTCCTGCTTGGGCGTAACCGGGGAGTGGCGAGTCAGAAACCTGTGGAGCAAAATGTCTATGACAGTTACCGTTGCACCCATTATGTTTATTTTACGAAAGTTGCTTTGTATGAATTGACTTCGACCATACGAGGATTTTTAAAAGTGATGTAAGAGGGGTTTTCGTAAAGGTGGCGGAGAGTGTTTCTCACAAATTACTTGCGATATTTGCGACCACGGATTATGTTTTCCTCATTCACTTTTGCGTATCGAAGTCGTTTTGCATGAGACCGATCATGTTTTTCCATAAAATGTTCTTGTTATCGAAAGTAATGGATGTCGGTTTCATGGAGATAGAAAATCGCAGATTGTCAAAGTAGCGATGTTTCGCGGATTACACGGGAGATGTTTCTGCTATGATTTCGACCTTTGGGCGAAAGTTGCTTGAATTACTCATGGAGTTTTACGAAGGTTATTTCGTTATTTTCATAGTTCACCGTCGTGCTATTAGTCTGGCGTTGGTACCGTTTCTAGTCGCGAGTTTGCGACGAGTGGCGACGTAGAGTTTTCAAGACTATGTTTGTAGCGGTTGGGCTATGCGCTAGCGTTTTAGGCGAATCTTATTGCTGCGAGTTTGCTTTATCAAAAGTGTTTTCTTGGTGCTGAAGCAAAAGTTTTAGGCGAATCTTATAGAAATATCACGAGTATAGTATCATTACCTACTCCTTCTTTTTTATTTCTGAAAGCGGGTTAAGCTGTTCTTTGAAGGCTTGTATCGTTTTTCTTTGTTTAGGAAGCAGGATGATTATCCTGAGAGTGCGTGGCGATCGTTTCTCGGTTTTATAGAGATTAGATCGGTTTGCATGTTCTTCCTGGACAGTCAAGGAACAGTAGAAAAGACTGGAAAAAATTGCCTAAGACTTAGCTTGCTAGACTATCCTCTAGATTCTAAGTTTCCTAAATTTCACGGCAGTTTTAAGGCGTTTTCATTCCTTTCCTACGAAAAACTGGAGCCCGATTAAAACTTTCTAAGGCGGACATACCTTAGTCTCATCGATGATTCGAGATTGCCCCATCTTCCTCCTTCTTCTTCTTTTGTCTTCTGAACTGTGTTTCACCTTCCGTAGTGATAGTTTTTACGAGAAGGAATGTGTATTCAATCGAAGGTTTTTTAGGCGTTTCGGAATGGCCACTTTTGATTCTACTTCAAAGGACTTGAAAAGTCTGATACCGAATTTCATATGAATTGATTTTCGATGAAATTCTGATGAGAATATCGGAGCGAATGAGAGATATCAACGTATAATCTCATGTCTCCGTTTCTTCGTACTTCCCTAAATTGACAGGTGCGCTTTGTATACTGTTGAAAAGTCAATCAAGTGTTATGAATAGATGTTTCTGACTCAACGTGACAGAATCAGATTGCGTTTTATGTACCAAAGGGATTTTACGAAATCGTTGAAACAAAAGAAGGAGAAGCAGGCTACGAGGGAGCAATGGACAGGATGTCATTCGGGTGAGGTTCTTAGTTCGTCAAGCCATGAGCGAACTGGTCAAGTCTCAGACCTTGTAGTTTGATATGATTTTGTTTGACTTTACGAATGATGTTTCGTAAAATATTGCCGAGTTTGATCTTACGGAAGTTGTTTCCGTAATATGTTACGGAATTTTAATATCCGACACTCTCGCTGCGGAGAGCTGTAATTTTGTTATTAAACTTAATCAGAAATTCTCTGTTTCCGTAGGATTGATCCAAAGGAGTTTTGAGTAGTTTTCCGACAGTAAGCTTAGCGGATAAAAGTCGAGAGTTCGCAATGACGCAAAAATTTTTAGATTTCAGAAAACGTCTTAGTTAACTGGTTTAGGTTTTCAGTAGGTTTATAGAAATCAACTCTGTTCTTCCCAAACTGGTCAAGAAGGGCCAAGCTGGCCATATGGCAAATTGGTCGAGAGAGACCGAGCTTGTCGTACGGCGAGCTGGTCGAGACAGACCGAACTTGTCGTATGGCTAAATGGTCGGGACAGTCGGAGTTTTGGCCTCCCTTGGGTGGTTCGGACGGTTGGGAAGCATTGGTAAGCTCTTTTCCCGTTTCGTCGTTTGCTTCCCGAGAGTTGTTCGGAAGAATTGGTGACCCGATTTACCGTGCTTCTATTTCGCGAGTAATCTAGGGTTTTCCCAAGGTTTCGAGGAGAATAAGCTTTATTTTTCCTAGAGGTTCTCGAAAAAACGTTTTTTGTAGAAACCTTGCTTGTTGCGATTTTTTGGGAAAACGAGCCGCGGCTTTCCGCCACAGGAAGACGAATTTTTGGGGTTTGATAGATTTTATCGTTGCCCTTTCTGTTTAGATAGAGAAATCGCGAGCTCGTTTTCGTGCTCTTCCTGTGGAGGAAAGCCGCGGCTAGGTTTTTGATTTGCTCGAGCACCGTGGCGTTTGCGTAAGCTTTGGCCTTAGGAACAGTCGCTTCTGGAGTTGTTTTACCATCGTTGACGCAAACAGCAAGTTTTTCTTTAATGTTTCCGGACATCGCTTCGATCAAGCGTTTTGCCGCCGTATGAGTAAGAGTAATCCGTCCACCCTCCTTCTAGCGCCAAACTGTGGGAACCGAAATTCACACCGTCAATTTTAATGAATAATGATGGAGGAAAGTAAGGAAAACCCTACTTTCTTTGAGGTCCGGATTCTCTGCGACAGCCAACGACAAGTGACCAAATAAATGCGGAAAAGGTTTTGTTAAGATTTGGGACTGGACCTTAAGAAATGCTGCCTACGTACCCCTTTCGAGGATCAAGTCGGACGTAGTTCAGTTAGAAAGACTTGAACAAGAGCTCGAACTGCCTGGTCGAGTTTGTCTAGTATAAACGTTTGTCATAGAAATAGCCATGTCGAAGATAACGCCTAGGGTTTCTATGTGCGGAGCTCTGAAGTTAAAGAATTGTTAGATCCTTCCAAGTTGAACAGAGGTCTGCGGAGAAGATAAAACTAGAACAAGAGGCGGCCAGACGTTCTAAGTCCTGCCTCGCTGGCCTAACCACCTAAGTTCTAAGTTTTCCAAGCTAGCAGGAGTTCTCTAAGTCTAGATTCCCGGATTTTCGGATCCCTTTCTCTTCTGCTCCAGCCCTCCTTATATAGTCGTTTTAGGTCCGTGGCCCGTTTACCCTTTCGCCTTTGGGCCCAAGTTTATCTCTTTTGGAAATATTCCATTTTCCGTCGATCTTCGTAGTTATCCTCGAGAGTTGACATTTAACCGCAGAAACTTAGCATTTATCCTACTTCCGTGAGTTAGGATAAATCGTCATAGCTCCTATTGGGCTTGGATCTCCAAAATCGCAAGTGAGTCCGTGGTCACGTTTTAAGCCCTCGAATATTCATACGATTTCTCGAAAAGATTATCTCTTCCGCAAAATAAATCGTATAGCCTAAAGAATCGATGTTCGAGTCGATCGTCCTTGTTTTACACGATACACTTTGCGGAAGAACCAACCTTCCTAGCTCTAGTCTTAAAACTTCGAGGATAACTGCAATCGAGCCGAACCGAGGAACATTAGGTCCATAGCTAAGGTGTTACGACCTCACAGAAGCCACGAGGTGCGATCTAAATCGCACGGGCTGGGAATAGGCTGGACGCGCCAGTGCCCGGGGCCAGGACAAAGATGAGCTCACGCCAGCGCCCAGGACCAGCACGGGCGAGCTGGCGCCGGCGCCCGGGACCAGCACAGGCGAGCTGGCGCCGGCGCCCGGGACCAGCACGGGCGAGCTGGCGCCAGCGCGACCAGCAGGCGAGCTGGCGCCGCGCCGGGACCAACACAGCGAAGGCGCCGGCGCCGGGACCAGCACGGGCGAGCTGGCGGCGCCGGACCAGCATCGGCGAGCTGGCGGCGCCGGACCAGAACGGGCGAGCTCGCGCCGGCGCCGGACCAGCATCGGCGAGTGCGGTGCCGGACCAGCACCGGCGAGGATGCGGTGCCCGACCAGAACGGCGAGCCAGCGGCCAGGACCAGCACGGGCGAAGCTGCGCCGCGCCCGGGCCAGGTCGGCGTGCCGCGCAGGCCTTGGTCGCGTCCGTTCTTTTCCGATCCAACCTTTGTTGATTGTTTTTTGCGAAAAGTCCGTAGACAGGAAATGATCTTAGCCATTGATTTCGAGATAAACGTCTTCGACCCCAACAGAGAGTGGATATTCTAATTTGAGAAAATCTCGTATGACTTCTTTTCAAATCATACAAAACTATTTGTTTCGAGAAATACTTTCCAGAGACTTTCAGTCGTTGATTCCGTCGTGACCGATTTTGACCCCAACAAGCATCCTTCAAGAACTTGCTGTACAGAGGGACAAGCATGATGGCATCAATGATAGGCACTGTGACTTGAACTTCAGTCATTTGCTTCTCAAAGAGTCCTTTGTACTTCTCCAATAGTTGCTTCTTGAATCTACCAGGAAATGGAAGCTTAGGTTCATAGGGAGGAGGAACAAAGGAATACTCTTTTGTTGGAGTAGCAACTTCACCATATTTCAGTGTTCTCTTCTCTTCTCCAACCTTTCCTTTACCATTAGCTTCAACAATCTTTTCTAGAATCTCTTCATCAACCTTCTCATCTACAATCACAACTTCATCATCAATGTTGATGGCCACCCACCCACCTAGTTTCTCACCATCCTTGGGGAGAACTCTTGGAGGTAACTCTCTACCACTTCTCAAGGAGATTGCTTTCATTGGCTCCTTGGGGTTTTGCTCGGCCTTCCCAGGTAGTGTTCCTTGTTGGTGACTTGGCTGAGAGTTCATAGAAGAAAACTGGTTCTCCAAAGCTCTTATCTTGTTGTTTAACTCAGTATAGCTACTATCAATCTTGGAGTGAACAGTCTTGACCTCATGCCCAATGTCCTTTGCTGTTCTAGACTGAGCTTCCAATAGTTGTTTGAACATAGCTTCCATACTTGAATCTGGAGCTTTAGCTTGGGAAGAGCTGCCTTGAGCTTGAGTAGACTGATTGCCTTGATTGCTAAAACCAGGAGGGGTGTTTTGCCAAGGCTGATAGTTCCCTTGCTGAGTGTTTTGCTTGGGCTGATAGCCTCCTTGCTGGTTGTTAGGATAAGACCTTTTCTGGTAGTTGTTGTACTGAAAGTTAGGTTCCTTCCTGTACCAAGTACCATTGTTGTTGATGAAGCAAAGCTCTTCCTGCCCTTCCAAACCATCAACCTCATTAGCCTTAGGAGGAGCCTCTTGACTAGGACCACCCACAAAGTTCATCTGCTCTTGTTTGGCTTGGTTAGCAAGAAGCAAATCCATCTTCTCCTGCAAGGATTTGATTTCCTTCTTTGTCTGGTTGTCATCAGCTCTGGTGGTTCTATCAGCTCTGTCGTGCTCTCCACTATAAACTGAGTCACTCTTCACCATGTTGTCAACCAGCTCCTCAGCATCTTCTTCAGATCTGCCCAGGAAGAATCCATTGCTGGCTGTATCCAATATGGCTCTGTACTTAGGAAGAGCACCTATGTAGAATGTGCTCAGCAAGCTCTCCTTTGAGAAGCCATGGTGGGGGCATTGAGCCTGGTAGCTTTTGAACCTCTCCCATGCTTCACTAAAGCTTTCCAAATTCTTCTGCTGGAAGCTAGAGATCTCATTTCTCAACTTGGCTAAGCTCCCATCTTTATATCAATCGACACCAAGCGTCCACCATCCATCCATTCCACCAGAAAGGAGAATGTAAGACCCGATCCTGGCCGCCTAGGCCACGGTCGATGCCTCACATCGCTCGATCCACTTCCTGACCGAACCTCTTAATTTTCAGCCCTTTATCTTATAATATCGCCCATAGGTGAGGGCTAACTTAGACCTTAGCTAAAGACTTCTGATATCTTGCATATTTGCATGTTTTTAGCAATCATATTTTGTGCATTTTGATCATATAGATTAGGAATTACGCATCTTTAGGGTTCCTATTGCAATCATATGTCTATATCAGGTGTTGGAGTGTACTATAGAGTTATTTGAGGTGTTTGGGAGCTTTATGATCCAAAAAGAGGTGAAGAATGAAGTTGGGTCGAGCAAAGACAAGCCAATCCATGTTTTGGGTCAAGATGACCCGGGTAGTGTGCCCCGGGATGAGTAATCCGCGCAGCCAGGACGTTCTTTGGACGAGGCATGGACGGGATGCGGGTTGGCAGCCTCCGGATCACTTACCCGCGCGGCCAAAACAAAGGAGGCCAAGGACAGTACTTAACGCGGGTTGGACGCCTCCGGATAACCTACCCGCACGGCCGGACGTGCTGGATGAAGCAAGGCTGGACGCGGGTTGGCCTACCCGCGCGGCCTGGTCGAGACGAAGTGGAAGCTGGACTCGGGTAGTCCCACGCGGGTTGGGACAGTCAGAACTAACCCGGGTCACGTCCAATCCTACTCGATTTTCATTATTTTTCAATGACCTTTTGGTCATTCCTATTGATGTTCTTAGGTTTTCCAAGCTAAGATCTAAGTTTTATTCTCTCTTGAAACACAAAACACTTTGTAGAAAGTTTGATCCTTGAATATAAATCTCATCCTGTTCTTGTGTTCTTGAGTGTTTTATTTCTTCATCTACATGATTAAGCTTGAATCCTTCGTGGGTTTAAGAGTAAGCATGTGGACTAGTGAGTAGATCAACTTCGGATTCATGGGCTTGGGTGATTAGGGTGATTAAAGTGAAGATCTAGGGTGTTTAGTGTTTGATCTACTTCTTTCTTTGCTTGTTGAGGGTTCTCAATGCTATTTTAGTCTTGATCATACTAAAATAGATATATAGGCTTTCACGCCCGGGAGGTGTTCGATGAAATGCCTGAACCAACTCTTCAATGCTTTTAGCTTGCTTTACCAAAGGGATTTGTTTCTAAAGGAGTTAAGATTGCTAGTAAACTTGTCTTACGGTCAAAGGGATTTTATGTATATCTTTAGTCTTACGGTCAAAGGGATTTTATGTATTGGGTGATTATTGCAAATGAGCATCATCTTGAGAAAGAGTTTGTTTAGTATTGTGTCTAGGCATAAGGAAAGTGTTTGATTGCTAGCTTGCCACCCTTAGATCAGATCTTAATCACCCAAAGTCAAAGTCCCTGGCCCCATGAGTCCTCCTTACTCACATTTCTTGAAAGTTTGTTCCTTTATTGAATTAGATCATTAGTTTCTTAGTTCATATGATCTCTAAACTGGTTGCACTTAGATTAAGCATGAACCTGCATTCCCTTTGTTTCAGAATCACCTAGGATTGGATTTGACACTCTTTATAATACTTTGATTTAAACAAGGAGCCTTGAAAACTCCATTGTCAACTCCCTTAGTCATTCATAGCTTAGATCCTTTCAACAGATACGGAGCGAAATATTCTCTAACTTAACCATTGGTCTAAAACCAATCTAACACTTGTCTGGTCGAATCACAACAGCCTTGGTTAGTTCTCTCAACTACCAAATAGCTTGAAGGTCGATCCTAAACCCAAACCAAGTCATACGAATACGAGGTTCCATTCCTCTAAACCATTCTATCTAGATCTATGCAAGAATTGCTAGATCTTACCTTTGCCACATCCATGGAGCTTGTTGGCTCATCGGTCCTCCATTGACTCGACTGCTCATGCTTGTCATTCGAACCATTGAACTCATTAAGTCCCTTCATGGTCCTTATATTGATTTCTTCAGTAAACAGCTTCCCTAGGTACTTAGTCATTCAACCAACCATCTCCACAGACCAAGTAACCTTTGAGAAGTCTTTAGATGGATAAGAGATATGCATCTGGCCCTTGACGGCTCATGCACTATCCGACATCCTTTTGCCTGATAGGCAATAGTACTAAGTCCATACTCTGGACTAACAATTCCCAGAAGATCCTAAGTCAATCAACCAACCATCCTCATATGACTTAGGACTGATGAGTATCCAATTTGCCTTACCGGCCATGGACTATATCTTAGACAACAGATATGACTTGTCCATACCAACCAATGCATTCATTAATCAGGTTAGTTCCAACACCTTGATCCATCATCTATGGGTCAAGTCATCCATACTTAACCATGATTAGATCTTACACGGCCTTCCTTGAACAATCATACTTCAGCTACGCACTTGTGGTCCACAACACATAGTACTATCCATACTCTTCGACATGACACTTAGCCAATCCTTAGGTTATCGACACCTAGGCTGATATCTAGGATCATCACATCATTACTCTTTCTCCAGCAACTTGACCATCATACTAATGCTCGGCCATCGAACCATCGTCATGAAACATGATCCGACCACTAGTCATGATATGCCATCGTCCACATAGCATGTATTGAAATAACCGGCATTCCATTGCTATCATGTGGGTCCACGCACTAAATAGAGTATATGGCACCTTTCCCTCAATCGCACCATTCGGTGGTTCACACCTTTTTGGCCAAGACCCATTCTTACCCCTTCGGTCACGTACCATTCGCACCCTTTCGGTTCCGACCCGTTCGCATCTCTTGGATCACGCCATGTTCGCATCCTTTGGATCACGACCGTTCACATCCCTTGGATCATGATACGTTCGTACCTCTAGGATCACGACACGTTCGTACCTCTTGGATCACGACACATTCGTACCTCTTGGATCACGACATGATCGCACCTCTTGGATCACGATATGATCGCACCTCTTGGATCACGATCTGATCGTACCCCTTGTATCACAATACACTTGCATCCCTTGGGTCACGATACATTCGCATCCCTTGGTAACTTGCACTTGCACCCATTGATCACTTGTACCCTTTGGTAACTAGTGCCCTTTCATTAACTCTTGACCCTTGGCAACTATTACCCCTTTGATCCAACCATCACACCACCACTTCCATACCCGGAGAAGGAAGAAACGAGAATGACTTGAAACAGACTAGAGAAACGGATGTAACCATTGAACCGGTCGAACCATAGAATCGACCATTGGGGCCGACGGTCTAGGTTGATGGATCGCTGGTCCACCAGATACCTTGGAGCCTTGGTCAAGGTTCACCACGTGATTCTCCTTGCCACATCCTCCCATTCCTGACCCGAGTCTCTTTCCCAAACGATCGGAGTCGCCAGAATGCTAACACCACCACGATCGGCTTTTCACTTGGCCGGTCTCTCTCTCTCTCTCTCTCTCTCTCTCTCTCTCTCTCTCTCTCTCTCTCTCTCTCTCTGAACGTGATGAGACTGAATGAATACTGAATGATTTGATCTCTGGTCGTGCACCCTTTATATAGGCAACCAAAGGTCATGTGCAAAGGGAAACATCCCTGCCACGCATCCATTCGGGACAGATCTAGACCATCGATTGTAATCAACGGACCAGATCGTACCCATTCGCCCTAGAAGGTTCCAGACCCATCTAGAAACGTCCAAACCAAGCCCAGGCCTGATACCCGAGCCCACGGCCTGCCCACAAGAGCCCAACGACCCATGGATCATGTGGCCGAACCAACCATCCCGCCACCAGCCCAGACCTGGACCACTGACCCAAGACCCGAACACTCCGTCTAGCTGAGATGAGCTGACTCCCAGCTGACCCAGCTTACTGAGATAGAAGCTCAGCTAGTTGAGCTGACATAGTTTGGACTGAGCTAGAGTGGACTTGACTGAGCTTCGTTCAGCTTGGTCGAGCTACCCACCTACATCTTCCAGCTATCGTTTTACTCGACTAGCTTCTTTAACTTGTCACAATCCATATGACCAATTCCCTAGGCCATTTCCCCAACCAAGACTAGATATCCATGATCATTTCCAACTATTTTCATCATCATGCCTTGTTCCCGATCAAATCTCATGATCTGAACCAAGACGTTCACGTTTCTATCGAAACTTCTAGGCTTTATGTCGAGGTCCCGGGAAGCGGATGCTACAGAGAACAAGGAAGCTAACCAATGTGAAGAAGGAACCCTTAATATGAAGTTTAATGATGTCTTCCATCCACTCAACAACAACATCAACTGGCTAACCGAGATGAGTGAGTTGATGCAGAAAGAATTGGCTATGCTTCATAAGAAGATTTACTGTCGACAGAAAGATCCATCATCGATAGATACAGAAGCTGCACCAGCGATCGACGCAAGACTTACATCTCTAGAAGGTTTGGTGAAATCATTCGATTACAAGCTTGATGTAGTCTACTATCCGCTCAATGATGACATGATTGGATTGACCAGAAGACTGATCGAACTACAACAAGAAGTCGACACCATTCAGAAGCAACTCGACTTTCAAGCAGAGAGATCGAAATCGATCAATGACACCATCATCTCATCAATCGACGTTAACAGACCACCAGCGCCTATTTCTTACACTAGAGCAGAGATTGATCATATGATAGAGGAGATGTACAAAGCTCTTGGAACAACTGAGGACAGACTTGACAAAAGATGTGATGACATTTACTTCCCGTTCAACAACAACATCAATAGATTCAACTCACAAACAGAACGGATGCAGAAGGAAATCAAATCCATTCAGAGGCAGCTTGCGAGTCGACCTTCAACATCAGCATCGATCAACAGAGGACACATAAGATCGATGGACAGGAATCATTCAGCCGCGATCGACACACCAATATCAGCATCGATCGACGATGAGCTCCAACCTTTCCGCGAGAAGATGCTAAAAGACAAGATGCACATGCTTGATTCAATGCAAGATGAGCTGAAGGAACTATCAGATTATGCTTATGACAAGCTTGGGAGACATCAGTTCATCATTGAAAACGTTGGAGAGAGGTTACATATCATCACAGATGCAGCAGCAAAGATGAATGAGAGATGGACCAGAGGAGATGATGCCACAAGAAGTTTCAATGCTACATGGTTCAAGATGAGCAGAGATTATGTGGATACCTGTTTTCCAACAAGTAGCTGCTTTGCACCTCACTAGCCCAACCACCTCCAAAGTCAAGCTAATGACTATAACAAAGCGCTAAGTGGGAGGCAACCCACTATTAGGTAATTTTATTTAGTTTTCTTCATTATATTTACTTATTTTCGTTTTTGAACTTTTATTTGCAGAAAATATATAAAAGAAAAAGAGAATAAGAGGAACCAGAGTAGACGATTGTCCATGAAATCAACTGACGAAACCAGGTCGACATCGATCGACACTGCCACTTACAAAATGATCGACGGCTATCTCTTACCATCGATCGACATGGACTTCGGTCAGGTATATCGTTCTAACTTTTCAATTTTGTACTTATGGTTTATGTTATCCCATTAACTCTGACTGGTTGTACACAGAGGACAGTGTATATTTAAGTCTGGGGGGAAGTTGCTGGTATCACTCTACCTTTTGATCTCATTATATGTTTTCAAAAGTTTTATTGAGTCAAGAAGGGGACAATGATCTTTTTAAATCTTTACTTGTTATCTAACCACTCTTTAGTTCCATTCTTAGATTTGTTGACTGAAGAATGTTCTATAGATGCTAAAGTGGATTACCTTTCAACTAGTACCACAGTTGCTATGAATGTTTGAAGGAACCAAAGTTGATCTCCAACCAAACTTGACTACATCTGGAAGTCTGGAAGGTAAAGCCTTGTGTAGACAGATATATCACCCTCTCTCTCTCAAATTTCGAAACTTAGATTTAAATTTTCAGTATTCTCCTTTTACCTAAAAAAAAATTAGGATTAGTTAGTTAATTATTTAGGAAAGGAATTCGAACAGGTCTTGGTGGCTGCAACCATTAAGGCTTGATTCATAAGAATTCTATAGGTAAAGGGTTTGAATAGGACTTGGTGGCTACAACCATTAAGGCTTGATTCACAAAGAATCCTAGGATTTAGGTCCAAAAGAAGTGAACAGGGCTTGGTGGCTAAAACCATTAAGACTTGATTCATGGAAACCTGTCCAATCTAGGTCAACGTCTTGCAATGAAAGCAGACTTTGACTAGGAGAGAAATAAGTAGAGAGAGAGAAAATGAACTTCTTTTTACCTGCAGGTCCAGATACTTGTTTGAGCTGCCATGCACCTTTTGATCGATACCCCCAAGGTAAAGCCTGCACTTTTATTTTAAGAAAAGAAATTAGATCAATAAAGGGGTGAGTCAGACAAGATTTGCTAAGTTGCTGGCTAGATGAATTTGGTTACTAAGCTAGGATATGGTATAAAGTACGTCTGTAGTTAGGAGATATTTGATGTGGCTTGCAACATTGTAGAGGTGATGATCCTAGTTAGATATTGTTTGAGTCCTTGCTGTTTTAAACCTCTTTCAGAGAGACTGCATGTTTGTTTTGCTTGAGGACAAGCAAAATGGTAAGTCTGAGGGAGTTGATATACCATGGATTTGACCCATTTTTACCCATGGTATATAGGTGTTTTAATATATAAATATTTTATGTTTTGGAGCCTATTAGGTATGTTTTCAGGTTCAGAAGCATTTTGTAGTAAAGTGATGATTTTGGAACATTTTGGAGCTTAGTAGAGATTTCATCCGAGCTGACCATCAAACCAGACCAGAGGTCGATATTCAGAGAAAACAAACGATCGATGCACACTCTGTGCCATCGATCGACATCAGTATTCAAGAGAGGTGAAAGTATCGAGATTATAATCGATTGATGCACATCCTATGACATCGATCGATACCGAGTCGCGCAGAAGACAGAATGGTTGAATTGTGTTCACTAGGCTTCCTAGATCAACTTTCATTTGTTTCTAGCAATCCTAGCTCAATTAGGTTAGCTTCAGATAAAAGACCAAGCGTTTGAAATTGTATCTAATAATTCTAAGATCAGAATTCTAGTTATCTACTCTAGAACACAAGCAGTAAGAACAACCTATTGATGAATATCACAACTTGGCAATTGTATATTTGGGGATAATCCTTCCTAATCTATTTGAACGCTAAACTTAACAGGTGAATTACTCAGACATAGCTAAGCAAAACATAAAAATAAATAAATAAAACTGCATAGATAGATAGATAATAGGTAAACTGGAGTTCCAATCACAAATCTCTGAAAGAGTCTTGGATCTTCTCTCCAAACTACTAAAAATCCTAAAAACCTTTGCTGTAAAGAAAAGAGAAATAAAAGAAAGCACGTATTGCGTAGAACAATGGCAGAGCACATAAATATTAGGTCTAAAACTCATCAGGGGTAATCTTGTAATTTGGTGTTGACTTGGGCTTAAAGTCGGCTGGTGCCAGTTCGGGCTTGTCTCGCTTCGCCGTCGATCGATGGCACAAGGTGTGCATCGATCGATTATTATCTCCGATCATCGACCTCGTGGTCTGCTCGATGGTCAGCTCGGATGAAATCTCTTTTGTGCTCCAAACTGCTCAAAAATCATCACTTTATTGCAAAACACTCATCAACCTGAAAACATACTAAATAGACTCCAAAGCATAATAATTATATTTTAAAACACTTATATACCATGGGTGAAAATAGGTAAAATTCATTGTATATCAGCAGGCGGGGAAGATTAGACCAACATGTCTTCTTGGTTCTACATCATCCTCTTTCCTATCATCTTCATACGATGAAAACAAAAAATAAAATCACCGTATTAATTGCAAAGTTGTATTAGTTGTACACGTTTTACTTGTATCAGTTATAATGTTTATACTCAATCTACTAGGTGATGACTTGTGCCCTGCGTGGAGTCAATAAACTAAAAGAGATTCTACTTTGTAGTCTATAGATATTCGAAAGGTAAAAGTGCAGGTAATATATATTACATGTTAAATACAGTTTGCACTAAATTGTTTATGTTTATGTAAGGTAAATTACAATTATATTTAAAAAAATTGTTACTGGTATTGCTTTTATATCAAGTTTAGATTATGGAATTAGATCTCTGGAGTAAGCAAAGACTTGTTAAAATTTAGTTATGAATTTAAGATAAACAAAAATAATTCTCTGAATAATTGCTTTCATAAAATGAAATGAAACATAAGCAATTTAAAAATAAATATGCAAGGCAGAACTTATAAAAAAAAAAGTTAACTTTAACTGGTTGCAAGTTTCGACCCCAACCGTCTTTGACCCCAACAGTCAGCCTCCCTGCTCGCAAGTTTTGAATGTGATTCTTGCGGGCAAGTGATGGCGTTTAATCGGAATCCGCGGTTAAAAATAAATTCTTCTTGAGGAATCTTTCCATTATTTTTAATGTGAAAAATTCTTTCAACATTTTCTATAAATATTCAGCTTCTCTTCTTCATTCCCTTCATATTCTCTCACTTTTCAAATTCTTCTTTTGCTTCTTGGAAAAATCTCCCCATTAAGATGTCTTCTTCCAGCAACCTTCAGAAGAACTGTGATGTCGAGACGAGCAAGGCGGCCGGTGAACATTCACTGGAGCACACTGTCGTGGAAGCTATTCCCGCCCATATTGCTGAGCTCCTTTCCTTCCAGAGCGAGCTAGCTCGTAGCGAGGCTGAAGAGACGGCAAATCCTAAACGCGGTGCGTCTCCGAGACCTGCATTTCCGACAGTCGTCCCGACTCCTTCTGTTCCCGCCGAAGGGGTGGTCGTTGTGGACACATCGATGGCTGAGACCGAGGTTCAGCCGTTGGGTTCTTCTTCGACTCCGGTTCTTATTGTTGACATCGAACCGATTCTCAAATTGATGCCTCCTCCTCCAGCCAAGAGAGAGATTGTCCTGGGATTGCCTGCCCCAAGCGCGATCCCGACTTCTGCACCGAAGAGTCGCAAAAGGACATCCTCTAATCCTGATGCGGCCAAGAAGAGAAGATGCATCAAAGACTCTGAGGCTGGTTCTTCATCTTCAAAGGCGTGTGGCTCGAGATTGGTGTCACGACAGCTCGCAAAGGTTTTTTTCATTGATCGATGGGATGATCAACGAGTGCGGATCAGAGGTTGATTGTCTTGCTAAGGAGTTAGCGGAGTCACGAGAAAAATTGTCACAGCTCGATGGGAAGTCTCGGATCAGCAAACTTGAGCGGGACCTCGGTAAGACCGTGAGTTCTCTGATTAAGGCAAAAGAGGCAAAGGTGGCTAAATCCTTGAAGTTGCGTCGACTAAAGCATAAGGTCAAGAGTGGGGAGGAGTCGACGGCCTGCGTGATCGAGGAGGCCAAGGAAGCTGTGCGTACTGAGTTTAGGACCCGATTGGCGGGGACCGCATATGATCTCGATTACCTGGCGGTCGTTCATGTTAGGGAGCTGGCCCTAGCTGGCGTCGACGGAGGGATGAGCGAGGTCCAGTTGTTTCTCGGCGAAACGCCCCCATCTCCACGAGCGGAAGAGGCCAAGCTTTTGGCCCGCAAGGTGGAGTTAGCTGACGAGGAGGATGACTTTGATCAGATCCTTGCAGGCCTGAAGTCCGAGTGCACCCTTTTTCCTTGCTCAGGAGCATCTGAGGGTCAGGATCCCATAGCTGAAGAGGGTGGTGGTTGCGTGGTTCCGAACCCAGAGGGAATGATTAATGAAGAAGAAGCTCCGTGTGCAGAGGATGATTGAGTGGATAGTCTCATGCGAGACTTTGTTTTTTATGTTTTGTTGCTGGCCAAGTGTGGCCATGTTTTTATCATGGGACTGGCCGCTTGTGGTTTTGAATCCCCGTCGCTTCTGCGACTTTTAAATGAATTGCGTTTCGCGTTTTATGAGCATGTTTGTATTCGTTCAAACGTAGAGGGAAGAGTACGAGTTGTCATCTCGTAGTCCAAATCTCGGTGAAATGCTATATTTTTGACCTGTTTCGAGAGTGTTCTGCAGCATGCAAGCTTGCAGGATTTCTGGAGATGCGTGAATGATAGCCAAGAGACAAATTTTGGGATCTCGTATCATGGGGTTTGATACTACGCCTAGAGATGTTAGAGACCAGTGTGCTGGGTTTAGGGTAAGACGTAGGTCTAATAACGGTTTTAGGGGTGCGATGACTACTTCGACTTACGTTTCCCGTATCATTTTTGACCTGATTCTGTCCCGCTTTAAAGTCCGCGATATTTTCTCGGCTTATACGACTTGTATGGTAGGAACCGAGCATCTCTTCGGGGACAATTTTTAAGTCTCCTGAAAGTGCTGACCAAAATTTTGGATTTCTTTTATAGCGCTTTTACCCTTTTGTCGGTTGTACGAGAGCTATCTCTATGAGGTAGCTTAGTCTGTTTAGGACGTTAAGAGTATGTTGTGATCAGCAACAAACATACTGGTAGATATTACCGTTTTTGATTCTTCGCGAAGGATACATGTTAAGAAGGAGTGTGTGTTTTATAGTCGCAGATGGACTGTTTTTGCATTCCCTTTCGGAAAGTTTTTTGACGAAAAGGAGTCCTTCGAACATTAGCGACGTCTCGCCTTGCCAAAGATTAAACTTTTACGTTGTTTTTTGTGTGTTGGCAGTGTTCTGATGATAGACGGGTTTTAGGATTTTTCCGCCGTGTTCAAAAATTCCTAGCTTAGTGGTGCTAAGAGTTTTAAAGGCTCCTAATCAAATGATGTAGTATAAAAGATTATCGAACCAATCCTAAGTGACTCTAATGCAAAGGGAATGCAAATCCATGCTTAAGCTAAGTGCAACCATTGAGTGAAGATGATTATGAACTACGATAATACTAAAAATGCAATAAAGGAGTGAACTTTCTTTTCAATATGAGGCAAGGGGATTCTTGGGAAAAGGAAATTGACCTTGAGTCATTAAATTTCAATCTAAGATGGCAAACTTTCAATCAATCTAAGATGGCAAACTTTCAATCAATCTAACACCTTAAGCCTAGACACAATCCTAAGCAAGCTCTATCCTTAGATGAATGCTCATTCACTAACATATCTCAAGCATCTAATCCCTTAGGTTGAATAATATGAAAGCAATCAATAAGAACAAGTCTATTAGCTATCTTAACACCTTTAACAACTAATCCCTTAGGTAAAGGATGTTAAAAGCATTGGAGAGTTGGTTCAGGCATTTCATCAAACACCTTCCGGGCATGAAATGCCTATGGCCCTATTTTGCAGAGGCCAACTCCAAAATAGCAATAAGAACACTCTACAAGCAAGGATCGAGAAGGATCACACTAAAAATATCTTAGATCACCTACTCCTTAGTCTCCCAGACCATGAATCCTAGATATATCTACTCACTGTAGACATAGAACAACCTGAGATCCATGGATGATTTAAAACTAATTAAAGATCTGGCTCAAGATCAAACCTGAATTGCCTGGAATCAATTAATCTAGGCCGGACCTTACAAAAGCGCTCCAAAATGGTGAATTGCTGGTCCCCAGCAGAAGACTTTTATCTGACCAGCAAATCCATCCATCGCTTTCCGGCTGGTGTGAGTAGGCTGACCAGCATACTGACGAGCGTTTCGCGCCAGTCCGTCCAGGCTGCGCGTCCAGTCAGGTCCTTTCCTTGTCAGCAGCGGGTAAAGGCGGTCCGCGTATGCGATTCTGCGCTATGTCCTGTCCGCAAATCTTGCGAGCTGAGTCGATGCTGAATTTATCAAGTGTCCAGCGCATGTCGGCCCTGCGCGCATCCTTGTTCGAGCTCTCCGTCATCATGTCGTTGGAAATCCAGGCTTCATGGGCTTGATCCCATCA